>CM062809.1:949663846-950089561 GCA_031772625.1 Pinus tabuliformis
GGAAAGTTTTGATAAACATAAAGCTCGTCTAGTTGCTAAGGGCGTTTCACAGGTTGAAGGCATGACTACACTAAACCTTCTCCTCCAGTTGCCAAAATGAACTCTATCCGCCTTGTTCTTTCCCTTGCTGCCTCTTTAAAATGGGAAGTCCATCAAATGGATGTTAAATCTGCCTTCTTGCATGGTGACTTGCAGAAGAAATCTATATGGAACAACCCATTGGCTTCATACAAACAGACTCCAGCCTCGTTTGTCGACTTAAGAAATCCCTTTATGGCCTCAAGCAAGCTCCTCGAGCTTGGTATGCCAAAATGATAGCTTTCTTTTAGAATCTGGCTTTTCTAGGTGTCATTCTGACAATACTGTCTACACCAAGAAAGTGGGCACTCTCTCATCATCCTTGTTCTTTATGTTGATGATCTTATTCTTACTGGTAGTGATCCCAACCTTATAAACCATGTGAAGTCCAGCCTTAAAAGAAATTTGAAATGACAGACTTAGGACACTTACACTATTTTCTCGGTCTCAAGTCTTGCAATCCCAAGAGGGTATTTTCCTTTCCCAGTCCAAGTATGCTTGTGATATTCTTCGTCATTTTCACATGGAAGACTGTAAGCCAGCCACTTCTCCCTTCAGTCTGGAGTCAAACTTTCAGTCTCTTGTACTTCTCCTGAAGTTGATGCTACCTTATACCGTCAACTTGTCGGAAAACTCTTGTATTTAACCCATACTCGTCCTGATCTTTCCTTTGCTGTTGGTCTTGTTGCTCGTTTTATGCAAAACCCCCGTGAAAGTCATTGGAAAGCAGCTAAAAGAATACTTCGTTATGTTCGAGGTACAGTATAGTTTGGGATTCATTACAGTGCCAAAGCAGCTCCTCTGTTAGTTGGTTTCACTGATTCTGATTGGGCTGGTGACCTTGATGATCGGAAGTCTACTGCCGGTTATGTCTTCACTCTTGGTTCAGGACCTATTACATGGGCTTGTAAGAAACAGGCTGCCATTTCTCTTTCATCAGCAGAAGCAGAGTATCGTGGTGCCGTGGAAGCTAGTAAGGAAGCCCTGTGGCTTCGTCAGATCCTATCAGAGTTTGGCTTTGAGCAGCAGCATCCAACCACACTTTGGTGTGATAATCAAAGTGCCATTCAGCTATGCAAAGATCCAGTCCAGCATCAGCGCAGCAAGCACATTGAACTACACATGCACTTCATCAGAAAGCTCATTCATGACCATGTTCTTGAAGTGCAATATTGTCCAACAGATGATCAGGTTGCAGACATCTTCACAAAGGCTCTCACAGAGGCGAAGTTCACTAAACTTCGATATATGCTTGGAGTTCAGGAAGTTGTCACTAAGGGGGGATAGGCTCTAGTGCCTCCTTCCTTCTCCTATTGTGTCATATTTGTAAATCCTTCAATCCTATCCCAAGTTGTTCTTAAGGGGGGATGTTAGGATATTCCGACACATAGGATATAGTTAAGTTCAACTTGGTCTAGTATAGAGTTAGGTTAGAGTTAGGTAAAGTGTGTTTCTTTACCGTTGTACATTTTGTAACTTACAATCCGACGGTCACGATATGTAGTGATCCGACGGTTCACTCTCACCTCGGTATTACCGACACTTGATCCGTGGCTTGACACCCGATTGGTCCATGAGTTCTATTTAAAGCGCATGGAGGGTCATTGTTCGGGTAATCCGTGCATGAGAGAAGCTTATGTAAATTTTCATTCTTTGATTAATAATTTGTCTGTACCCACGTTGGGACAGGCCGTGGACTGTTTCCCTCCTTGCACTCTGAGGGTTTTAACCACGTCAAAAATACTGGTGTATTGATTTGAGATCTGGTTGAGCGGTGTCCTCTTGGTATTCTTTCTGAGGAACTTACCCTGTAAATTCCTACAAAATCAATGTGGAAACTAATGCATAAACTCCCAACTCAATTTCTAAAATAAAAGCACACTAATTAGTTTGGGTATTGGCTAATTTACTCATTAATTTATCAATAAAACTAAGATTACAATTTTGTTCTTATACTTTAGTTCTTGCACTGGGAAATTAGAGTAAGTTTATTTTTTGTGTTATATCAATTATGTTTCCTGTACCAGAATGACCCCGTTCTCATAGTAGAATGATCATATTCTCATACTCAGAACAAGTTTATTCCTATACTGGAACAATCATATTCTCATACTTAGAACAAGTCTATTCCTTCACTAGAACAATCCTATTCTCATACTCAGAACAAGTATGTTCTTATACTGGTATGACTTTGTTTCTGTACCAAAATATATTTACACTCCACAACCTTGCATCCCTTAACCTATCAATCAAAACATTGGGTTTTCAAGCATGCAATCAAAAAGTGTAGAAAGGAAAACTTCAACTCAAGCGATAACAAAAGAAATCCAAAATCAAATGAAAATTACAATTCAAGAATATTAATTGCGAAAGTCAAAGGGAAATTTCATTAATCTTAGTACAAACAGTAAACTCCTGCGTTTGAATAAAACATCACCACTTAAAATATTCTTTACGTATATCCTCTATAAACATTTATCATTGTGTTGAATATATCTTGTGTATAAACGAATTCAATCATTAAATAAAATATGTATCTTACCATCTTGAATAGGAAAAGTGATAGAAAATGATTCTTGTACTTAAAATTCAGTTTACAAATATTTATCAAAGCAAGGAATACCATTTAAACTTAATGATTTACATAGGAGGATTAACACCACTACAGAGTTACAATATATATTCTTTGATTAGAGTATGATTTTTGTAAAGAAATATAAATCTTTAAACAAAACTTAAATGATCAAACCTGCAACCCTAACCATTATTCTAGAAATGATTCAAGAAGAAGCTTCTCACATACAAGACATATTGCTGTGTTTTAAGAATGTATAAAAAAATGCTTTAATAGAAATAAAAACACACTCAACACATGCAAGCCCTCAAATATCAGATCACTCGGTGAAGGGAAAATAAACACGAGCATTATCAATCCTACACGCTCACCATTAAGAAGTGACCTTCACAACACTCCTTGTACTTAATATACAATATAATAACAATGGGAGAATGAGTTGGGTTGGCTGGGCCCTAGCTAACCAAAGTGCTTTCCTTAAGGAAAACACTTAGTCCATGAGAGAAAGATTAACATTACAAGAAATAGACAAAATAGATGCATAAACCTGGGATTGATGCTTGTTATTAATGGAAATGTCAGTCCTTATACATTTAGAGCTCCATAGTCTAGTTCCATATTGATATTAGGAAGGGGAAGGCCCCCAACACTTATCTTAGCAGCATGAGAGTACAAAGGATGGCTTACTGTCCTCCCTACAGAGCCATGATTTGGCTTTTATATAATTTACAATTACACGACAAGCTTTGAACAAGCCAAACCAAGCACAAACTGAATGAGAGGGGATCATAACAACTTCCCATCCAAAGAGGTCTATCAGAACAATTTGATCAAGGAGATGCAAATCTAATACTTAATTTCCATTTGTTTGCAAATATGGGCATATTTTGGAATTCTTGAAGAAACAACATTTTTATAAAACTACCTCAAAGATCCTTGTATATCTCTTAGTCCAATGCGAAATTTGGACAACAATTTGGAGGAAATCTAATTTGTAATGTTTTCAACAACAACTTCTCTTGGAATTTTCTGAATCAGTTCCATTACATGGGAAATCATGCACAAAGTGGATTGCTTGGCTACTTTTGCAAATCTCAGATTTACCTGATTTTCTGCAAATTTGCCTCATAGACCCCTTTGGATCTCCCAAACGATGGTGAATTTTGGATAATAATCCATTCGTTACTCAATTTCCTATACTGGGATAAAAACCCATGTTCCTTAATTTTTATATTCGACTTCGTTTGCATGCAAAGATAGCAGGAAGTTGGTCATTTGAAAGCTGCTGCGAATTTGGGGTTGAAGCATTAATTATTCCCTAACAATCCATCTATACGGCCCGGGTGCATTTTGACTGATGTGGAGGTGTTTAAACAACATTTTGAATAAAAACCTTTCCCGTATTTTCTCAAAAATGTGCTGATGTATGAAAGCCCCAAATTAGTTAATCTCTAATGCAAGAATGTTGCTCTTTAGTGCAGGAACATGTCAATGAAAGATAAGTCCACCTCAAACTATAAAAAAGGATTCAAGATCATTCCAAATGCATGTGTGTACTACCAACTAGCATTTTCCTTCGTGCCAAGCTTGAATAATGAGGTGCTCCACATATACTTGGTGCAAGATATCTATGCGATGCAAGAACAAGACAATCTACATTATCAACATTTTAATGAGAATTAATCCTAGAAATATATATAACAAAGGTAATTTTATATAAAATACAACCCAAACGCAAATCTTCGCTATTGCATTAAAAGAATGTAGAAAGAGTTCATAAATTGGTAAAACAAGGGCATCATATGAATAAAAAATGTGCATTAAGTATAACAATTCTGGGGTCTGACACAACCCTCAACTCAATAGGAACCATTATCTCTTCTAGCCTTTTCCATAGCGTTTCCCTAGGAGGAATGTTAAAAAAAATTCTAAAGTCAACAAAACAACATGAGATCGATTTTATTTTTTGGCATTCCCATATAAGTAACAAGATGACCATTGAGTGATGTCTCTTAAACCCAACTTTCTCTTTAGCCCTTTTAATCTGGCTTTCAAGCCGAAAGCTAATATTGTTTCCCAAAATAACTGTATACAACTTGACTAAAATGTGCCTAATGATAATGATCTTAAAATCAATTCAATATGATAAATAATAAATCTTTTAAATATTATTATTTTTGCACTAAATTTTATAAAATTATATATATATCTATATATCTATATATATATATATATATATATATATATATATATATATATATTAAATAAAACACTTTCTTTTAAATTTTCTCATATCTTTTTAAATATATTAATATTTTTTCCAACTTCTTTACACTAACTTATACAAAATTTGAAAGGACAAGGTTCTCTTTGTATCATATTTCATATTTTTGTAAACCATAAAAGTATGTCTCTTTTAATATTTTGTTTATATGTAAATACAAAATGTTCGGAAAAAGTTGAAATAATGGGTGGAATGATAGCGGGAACATTTTGTATTTCTATGTAGGACCTGTTCATTTTTTATGATTTTATAAAAAATTACTTTAAAATAATAAAAACTTTATTTTCTAAATTTTATAAATTAAAATTTAAAATTACATATCCTTGCGTTGAATTTTGTAGGTAAACTCATTAATTAGGTTAAAATGAAAATATTATATAAAAATAATATATCAAAATGTCGTACTCTTTTACTTATTAAATAATATTGTAATTAAAGTTAACTAAAACATGGTTTACCATTAATGATAATGCTTATTAAAAATCGTAAAATCCCATATGCATTGCACTCAATGAGTTAAAATATAGATATATATTAATCAAAATTTTATTTAATTAAAATTTTAAACAACAATTTTGTGTGTATTAACCAATATAAGAAATCAAAATTAACATTAATTTAATAACTTATATTGGTATTTTTTTTACATTTATATTATTTATATTGATATTTAATTATAATTAATGATAATAAATTTTCAATTTTTAAAAAATATATATATAAATTTATTAATAAAACAATTAATGATATTAATAATTATGTCTTATTATGGGATCTTTAATAACTTCACTTTCTCTTAGTAACTATGTTTTTTTAGTTTTATTTCTTTTTTGTTTAACTTTTTTATTTTGATTTTTTTTCAATTTAAAATGACTTATTATTATATTAAAAACACACACACACATATATATATATGAAAGTGTATATGCTGTATTTTTAAATATTATGTGATGGCATTTAGCAATACAACATTTTATTAATTATTTTCTTTTTGTGATGAAATTTTTATCTTTATTATTTTTTAGTTTAATTAAGTTATATTTAAGTTAAGCGGTACTGTTTGAAAAGCGTTGGTGTATCAGTTAATGCATAACGTTCTAAATTCTTTACTAGAAATCATGGCACCTCTTTGTTTAATTCATGTCATTGATTACATTATATACAACTCTAATATCAAAATCGTTCATTATAACCATATGTTGCCTTGGATGCATGGCCATAGTGTTAGGAAGCCAAGCAAAGGGCAAGTTGACTATCTCTGTGATGCCAGGGTAAATATAAAACTACAATATTTACTCGGATGAAAAGGATAAAATGAGAATCTATTTTGGTTCCAAAGTGATATTGTCCAAACACACCTACAATCATAAGATCATTGTAGTGATTTATGAGAAGATAGTTAGCAGAATATCAACTATTAAAAATCCACGTCTTAACTATTATTATTGAATAGGTTTTGGTGAGATGCCTCAAGAAATAAAGGGGTTGCATCACAAAGAGCGGGCTTCCTTTAGTTTAAGTATCAGTCCGAGGGTTATCTATATTTCCAAAACAACCTAGAATTGAGACCCATCCTGATCCGTTTGAAAATTATGCCTTGCACGTGAGGCAACTCATAGACACAAAGGAACTCTAGTGAATGGCTTGACACTATATCAACCTATTGCAGGGAAAATCTAACACCCCCCATTTTTGACTTATTTACTTCAAATAATGGGGATCCTTTCCATTGATTTTTGGCTAAATCACTTTTTTAATATTTTCTTTTGGTTAAGTGTCCTATAATTTTGCTATTTTTTTTCATTAGATTTCTATTTTGATCACTTCATTGAGTTTTAATTTTCACTAGCTTTCCATCGGTACTTATTTCGTCTCATTTGGTTACATGGTTCACAAATGGTGCTCATCTGAAGTTCGATAAATTTTTTCTTTCTCAGTTAAAAAATGTACAAAATATATATTATTTTAATTTTTGTAATTAAATTATTAATTAATTGTAAATATTAATCCCTAGTTAATTTTTACTAAATTCTTCATTTTCCACTAACATTCCTACAAAATCACCTAGCCAAATTGTAGAATAGTTAAAAAATGATTTTTTGGGTTCTCAGTAATTTATTCCAATTCCTAGTTCTAAAAGAAATTACCAGACTATAAATCTCAAAATTGCAAAGTTGGTGTAGCTTATTTTGTAGAATTTTTAATTCCACTCCAAGTGGACCTCACTTCACCTCACCTCCTCCCTTCCAAAATAAAACTTCTAATATTAAAATGCTCTGAAACAAAACCTCCAATTTTGAAAGCTCTGATTTAAAATTTTCGATTTTGAAAGCGTCGATTTAAAATCTCTGATTTTTAAAATCTCCAATATTTAGATATCGAAACATCGGTGTATTGGAGTTTTTATTTCATGCCCCTTTTAAAAATTGTGATATTACAAAAGCCTTCGAGCTCCAATTTTAAGTTTTATATCGTGCCCAAAAAGTTTTATTATAAGGTTTCATTTCCCTTATAACTCCCACTCCTCCATCATTCCTACCTCCCTCCACCTCACACATATACTAAATCCCACCTCCTTCATACTACTTCAAAAGCCACGTATCATTTAAGATTTTGGTTTTAAAATTCTTGAATTAGTATGGTTTAGTTAATATGAATATATTATATTTTTATTATAGTTATATTATATTATAATCATAGTTTAATATTATAATTTTAAAATAATCTTATAGTGAAGATCAGGGCCCTTGAGGATCATCGACGGTTGTTAACCTAGACAGTCCATTCAGCCCCTTTGGCGGTCGCCATTGGTGCACCTTACCCTGGACAAGTTGCACTCCTCGCCTTCCCCCATGACGGAGCTGAAATCGAGTCACGAAGCTCTCTCATTCAAAGACACTATTACTGGTCGCCCCCAGATCGAGAATCATTCTTCACCAAATTGACCTCCAGCACTGCCTTTCGCTCCATGGGAGAGATTCCCGAAAACAAAGAAACCAGGCTTGAGAAAGGAAAAAGGAAAGAGATGCATGCAGCAAAAGGAACTACCTCTGCTAGCCCTCTTCCACCAAGGACAACACTGCAAATGGTAAGGGTCAGCAGGAAGAACGAAGGAAAAAACAAGGAACAACTACAACCCCATAGCCAATAAAATTTCAGAGCTAGAAATCCAAGACTCAGGAGTGGTGATCTACAGAGAATATACATGCAAGAACACGTTGTCATTTGCAAATTCATGGGCATTTGGCTGACAAACAAAGCCCTGAAATGGTGGATACAAAGTAAATGGACACCTAGGGGGGAAATCAAACTCGAGTTGGGTTCCAAATAATTCTTCACAGTGATCTTCGACCTCTTAGAAGTTAGAGGCATAATCTTCAAAGGAGGTCCTTATTTCTTCAACTCAGCAGGCCCTATACATGAGATTTTGGAAAGACAACTTCACACCGGAGAAGGAGGACTTCGCAAGAGTACCATTCTGGGTGTGGTTCTACTCCTTGTCAGCGGACTACTCAGCTCCCTCGGTCCTAAAAAGCATAGGAGGCTAGATGGGTGAGTATATAAAAATGTCTCAAGCAACTAGAAATGCACGCTACATTTCTTATGCCAAAATATTTGTGTATATAGATGTCTCCCGAACCCTCCTAGACACCATAAAATTAATTTTCATGGACGAAGTCTGGCTACAAAGTATAGATTATGAACACATCCCCTTCAAGTGTAGGAAGTGTCATGAACACAACCATCTCTTTAAATATTGTCCTCTAAATAAACCCCCCTCAAAATATGGATCAGGAAAGCAAGAAAAAGGACAGTGAAGGATACACGAGAGTCAACTCTAGGAACAAGAACAACAGGAAAAATACCAATCCAAAAAAGGAGCAGCAAACTACGGAAAATCAGAACCAATTTGATGCCCTGCTCAACATACAAGAACAATCAGATCCAAAGTACCCAACAAGAGATGAAGCAGGAGAAGACAAGCAAAACAAAGCAAACAGGGAACAAGGGGATAGAGATGCATATCATAGCAACAGGGAAAATGAGCACTCACAAGAGGATACTGAAATGAAACAAATAGTGACTGAGGAAACACTAGAGGAGAGTGCCATAGAAGAAGCACTGGAAGGGGTATACCTAGCATCCATTGCAGAAGAATGGAAGATAAATGGAATACATGCAATCCCAGAACATCAACTTCAAAAAATAGAAGAGGCTTACCTACTCCAAGAGGAACTAAAACACAAAGTAGTCCACCCCTCACAGGACAACAACACATGAAAAGGCATCATGGCAAAAATTCCAGCAAGACTGTACAACCCCAAAGGACCAAGCAAAAAAAGAGGTAGAAAGACCACCAACTAACTCCTCCAAGAACTAGCTACCAAGCTCATAAATGAAGGAAAGGTCAAATATCTTGCCCTAACCCCCTCTCCTTACTTATGAATTGCATTTCTTGGAATATACAAGGACTAAATGGTCCTAGAAAGAAACAAATCCTGAAAAAATGAATCCTATCTTATAATCCTGACATCCTCCTTATTTAGGAAACCAAACTGGATTTGGCTCACTCTACTCTCCTTAAAAAATATTGCTTCAAGCCTTACAAATACTTAGCCAACTCGACATAGGTTTTGTGAGAGGAATCATGACCTTATGGAAAAATTTGAAGTTGGACCTCATCTCCGCATTAGCCACCCATCACTCCATTACTTGTGTCCTGAGAATCATTGATACTAATGATTGTATGTTTTAACCCTGTACAGAAATTACCTGCATACGAATTCTAAAATACAGAAAATAAACAATGTGAGAGCATAACACATAAAACACATATACACAAATATTTTCTCCTGGATCCCAAAACCGGGACTACGATCTTGATTTTTCATTATGTTACTTTCAATGTTACAATACATATTTATACATGCCAAAGCATCCAATACCATGGACTAAAAACCATCGCGTCCAAAACTATGGACTGAAAACCATTACGTCCAAAGCCATGTGCAAAAAATCATGCACAAAACCATAGGTAGGTCCACCCAACCTAATATAGGGTCCAAAAATAAAATTTTCTGGGGCGCTACCCCAGACCCCATTGAATGGGGTTACCTAAACCCCTCAAAACCCACTGTGACTCCCCCCCCCCCTCACTATGAAGTCGGCACAACGAAGGGGGGGATCGGCCCCTCTCTAACCCCACGGTTAACTATGTGGGCTAGTCGTGGAAAGAATATAATAGAACCCAACATTCTCCCACTTGTTGTTTTCTTTCCATAGGGGGCCACAAGAGAACTTAGTCATTTATCTAGCCCTGCAACGCCCATTGTTTCTCCACACCAAGAGAAATTCTTAGAGCTCAAAAATTCTGTCAATGCATCTACAGTATTCTTCAATGTTTCCACTTTTACCAGCAACACCTTTTTGTCTTCTATCATATCCCTCACAAAGTGATACTGCACTTCAATGTGCTTTGTCTTTGAATGATATGCAAGGTTCTTTGCAAAGAAAATTGCACTTTGGCTGTCACAGCCTATCCTTATAGCTCCCTGTACTAACCCCATACTTGAACACAATCTCTAAAACCAAGCTGCTTCCTTTCTTGCATGCGTGGCTGCCATGTATTCTGCCTCTGTAGTTGATAGTGCCACTACAAATTGTTTCTTACTCATCCAAATGACTGCACCTCCAAATAGGTTAAACACATACCCACTTGTAGATCTTCTCTGATCCAGATCTCTAGCCCAGTCTATATCAACAAAGCCATGAATATCCAACACTCTGTCCAATCTTGGTCTTCCTTGGTAGCACAAACCATAATCACTAGCGTCACGCAAATACCTGAAAACCCGCTTCAGTGTTGTCTAGTGCTCCTTCCTTGGTTTTGACATAAACCTGCTCAATACTCCCACTACATGTGCAATTTCTGGTCTAGTACAGACCATCGCATACATCAAGCTGCCGACTACACTTGCATATGGAACACGGGACATGTCATCTTCCTCTTCTTGTGTCTTGGAACACTATTTAGCAGATAACTTTACACCTACATGAATAAGAACCTTCACCGGTTTACTATCCTGCATATTAAATCTCTGCAATATTGTCTCGACATACTTCCTCTGGTTTAACTAGAGCTTCCTCTTTGTCCGATCTCTTTTAATTTCCATGGTCAAAATATAGTTTGCAACACCGAGATCTTTCATGTCAAATTTGGAGGACAAATGGGTCTTCAAATCGGGGATAATTTCTTTGTCATTTCCAATCAGCAACATATCATCCACATACAAGATCAGATAAATAACATGGTCACCAATTAATTTAAAATACGCACAATGATCTGCTTTGCTTCTGGTGAAGCCAAGTCCTCGTATAAATGTATCAAATTTCTGATACCACATCCTTGGTGACTGTTTTAACCCATACATAGACTTCTTTAACTTGCATACCAGTTCTTTCTTACCCTTCACCGCAAAACCTTCAGGTTGCTTCATGTAGGTCTTCTCTTCCAATCCCCGTGAAGAAATGTTGTCTTCACATCCATCTTTTCAACCTCAAAATCAAAAGTAGCAGCAACAGATAAAAGTAATCTAATAGAAGTTACCTTGGCAACAGGAGGAAAATATCACCAAAATCAATTCCCGGCACCTAGGAATAACCTTTTGCTACCAACCGAGCTTTGTATTTCTCCACCTTTCCTTTTGCATTTGCCTTCTTCTTGAACACCCATTTGCTGCCAATGGGTTTCCTTCTAGCCTTCAACTCCACCAGATCCCAAGCCTCATTTTTGTGCAAAGATGCCATTTCATCAACCATGGCCTCTTTCTAGAGTTTGCAATCCTCTGAATATACTGCTTCCTTCACAATTCTGGGATCATCGCCGGTAATAGATAAAGCAAAATTTGAATAGAAAGTAGATGGATTATACTTTTTTGACTACCTTCTTTGTCGAACTGATCTTCTCACACCCGTAGTTTGTGGCTCTTCATCTTCTGATTCCTCCTCTATTGTAGATTCTAATTCTTCCTCCTTAAGCTCAAACTCTATCTTCTCAGCTTCCTTTGGTTGGACTTCATGTTTAATAACATCTTTTACGTCTCTGAGCACCACATATCGGCTATACAAAACCTCCCTTGTTATTGGGTTCCAAAGCTTATAACCCTTTAAACCATCCTTCTACCCAATAAAGATGCACTTTTCAGATTTACTATACAACTTGGTTCATTTCTCCTTTAGAACATGTACATATGCATCACATCCAAATACCCTCAGATGTGAAATAGAGGGTTTATTACTAGTCCATACCTGTTATGGAGTCTTATCCTCCAACGCTGATGAAGGTGATCTGTTGACCAAGTAACATGCTGTCTCCATCGCCTCTACCCAGAATTCTTGTCCTAACTTGGCACCACTGAGCATGCTTCTTGCCATTTCCATCAACGTCTGGTTCATTCTTTTTGCAACTCCATTTTGCTTATGTGTATATGGAGTAGTCTTCTGCCATGCTATACCACACTTCTTATAGAATTCTTCAAATTCCTTAATGCAAAACTCTCCACCGTTATCTATTCTCAATACCTTTATCTTCTTCTCTGTCTGGTTTTCCACCAGAGCCTTAAATTCGTTAAACTTGTCAAAGACTTCAGATTTCTTCTTAAGGAAATATATCCATGTATTCCTTGAGAAGTCATCTATAAATAATACATAGTACACAAACTTAGCGAGTGATGGAACCTTCACAGGTCCAAACACATCATTGTGCACAAGCTCTAATATATGTTTTGCCCTCTTACCACCAGAGGGGAAACTCTCCTGATTCTGCTTCCCATATACACAATTTTCATAGAAATCAAAATCCAGAGAGCTATTACTCATACCTTCTACCATACCTTTACCATGAAGTATTGGAAGGCCCTTTTCTCCAATATATCCAAGCCTTTGATGCCACAACATGGTCTTCTCTCCAGAGACTACTAGATTTTCTGCTTCACTTTCAGGAACCACATAACTATGGCACCCGTCAATAACAGTGCTACCTTGCAGCTTGTACAGAGTTCCAATCTGAACTCCCCGCATCAATACCAATCCTCCTCGAACCATTTTGCAGGTATCCTTCTCGAACACTATTTTTACACCTGCATCATCCAGCTTGCTTACGGAAATCAAATTTCTGGCTAATGCAGGAATATGCAGAACACCTGGAAGTGTTCTAACCCTTCCACCTTGCAACTTCAACTTTTCTTTTCTGCGACCGATGATTCTAGCCTTCTTGTCATCCCCCAAGAAGACATCACCACCATCATATTTCTCATACTCACAGAACCACTCTCTATGGGGAGTGAAGTGAAAGGATGCACCTGAGTCAATCAACCATGCCTCATGATCTACATGTGTACTTGAAGAAGCCAAGTACACATCCCCACCTTCATCTGAGGTGGTTTTCACCTCTGTAGAAGGAGCATCATCAGATCCCTTTCCTTTGTCAGGAGATTTAGATTTACAATCCCTTTTGTAGTGCCCTTCCTTTCTACATTTCCAGCACACCAACTTTACACGTTTTCCTGGAGATTTAGATCTCCCTCTAGATTTAGATCTCCCACTCGATGACTTATTTTTGTTTCTGTTTTGGGACCGTCCTCATACAGACAAGGCATCACCATTCTGGCTCTCCATATTTTTCCGTCTCATCTCCTCCGTCAGCAAGGATGAGACTATTTCATCAAACTGCAAGGCAGTTGCATTGCTACCTATTGCAATAACCAGACTATCCCACAAATCTGGTAGAGAACATAATAAACTGATGCACTTATCTTCATCTAAAATTTTAATATCAACAGATAATAACTTACTCACCACAGTATTAAATGCATTCAGATGCTCTGTTATTCAATCTCCATTATTCATCCTCAAGTTATATAGCTTTTTCCGCAGGAACAATTTATTCACCAGAGACATATATTGGTACAAAATCCCTAACTTGTCTAACAAAGCCTTCGTCGTAGGTTCCCTTGATAGATTCAACAATACTGAATCTGAGACACATAATCGTATTGCGCTCTTTGCCTTCCGATCCAACTTCTTCAATTCTTCATCGGACGCTCCCGTTGGTTTAGTACCCGAATCTACTGCAATCCATTGATCTTTATCCACCAACGGATCCTCCATCATGAGTTTCCATAAAACACATTCTAAAACACAGAAAATAAAAAATTCTAGCACATAACACATAAAACACATGTACATAGAGATTCCCCCCTGTATCCCAAAACCGAGACTACCAAGTTGATTTTTCATTATGTTCCTTTCAATGTTACAATACATATTTATACATGTCGAAGCATCCAATAACATGGACCAAAAACAATCACGTCCAAAACCATGGACCGAAAACCATCATGTCCAAAACCATATGTGAAAACTCATGCACAAAACCATTGGTAGGTCCGCCCAACCTAATATAGGGTCCAAAAACAAAAATTTTCGAGGCACTGCCCTGGACCCCATAGAGTGGGGTTACCTGCACCCCTCAAAACCCCTTGTGACCCCCCCCGCTACACAATCGGCACAACAAAGGAGGGGCTCTGCCCCACCTCTAACCCCCCGGTTAACTATGTGGGCTAGTCGTGGAAAGAATATAACACAACCCAATAATGATAACATCTGCATAACCAATATCTATGCTCCCCACAAGGTGATAGATCGAATCAAGATGCTTCAATGCATCTCCAATCTGCTTGATTCCATTCATATGCCTTACAAAATCATTGTTGGGGACTTCAACATGATAACAAACCTGGGAGAAAAGAGGGGAGGAATCCGAAAATTGGACAAGGACTCATATGCTTTCCTTTCAACTATCGAAAGGCTCAATCTTATCGACATCCCCACAAGCAATGGCACTTTCACCTGGAACAATCGAAGAGGTGGTGATCGACAAATAGCCTCTAGGCTAGATCGTTTCCTCCTCTCCGAAGAAGCTTACCTAACCTCTTGGGAAACAGAGGCTTGTATTCTTCCGCAAGCGGGTTCTGATCATTGGCCTATCTCTCTTAAGTTTCATATCTCCACTAGTCCTAAAAATAAGCCTTTTAGATTCGAGGCCTTCTGGTTGGATCACCCGGAATTCTTGGACAAAATGAGGCTATGGTGGAATAACTCATCTACTAGATTTGGCAACAAGATGTACACCTTCCAACATAAACTAAAATATATCAAAGAGGAAATTAAAAAATGGAATAGAGAATCATTCGGCAATATCATTACAAAAAAAAATGGAGCTTAAGATGGAGCTCCTCTAGAGTCACATCATTGAAGAAGGGATCACATAACACAACAAAAAAGAAGATCAAAAACTACAACAAAAATTGGAGGAAAGAGCCATTCAGGAGGAGAATCTATGGTTGCAAAAATAAAAAATAAGATGGCTAAAATGTGTGGAAAAGAATATAGCCTTTTTCCTCAAATCGATGATAGAGCATAGAAGAAACAACAAAATTCTGGCTCTAAAGAGCCGAGAGGGACACCTCATTCACTCTCAAGAGGAAATGGAAGATGAGTTAACTCAATAGTTTAGCTCGCTTCTCAAGGAGCCAAGGAATGATCAAGATGAGGATATTAAAAAAATAGCCAAGCACATTCCCAAGATCCTCACTGAAGATCATAATAAAATGCTCTTAAGAAAAGTTTCTCTCCAGGAAGTGGAGGATGTTGTTATGAGTATGCCCAATTGTAAGGCCCTGGGTCTGGATGGTTTTACCGTTGTTTTCTACAAATCCTACTGGCCAATCCTCAAACATGATGTCCATGCCCTTGTTGAAGATTGCTGCATTCAAAATTATGTCCTAAAATCCCTCATCTCCATGTTCTTCACTCTAATTTCCAAGGGAAACTAAGAAAACTCCCCGGACAAGTTTCGACCAATTTCCCTCTGCAATGTCATTTATAAAATCATTTCCAAAGTATTGGCCAATCATCTAAAATCTATCCTGCCTCTCCTTATCTCTCATCATCAATCTGGCTATGTGGAAGGAAGGAAAATCATGGACAGTATCATCCTCTGCCATGAACTCATTCACTCTCTCAACTTACAAAATAAGTCTAGCATGATGATCCAATTATACATGTCTAAGGCCATCGACAAGATAAGATGGGCCTACATGAGAGAAGTTCTAGCATCTTATGGGTTCCACAAAGAGAGTATCAAATGGATCATGGAAATGGTGTCTGGAGTGTTCTTCTTGATATAGGATCTTTTACTTATATATGGATATAAATTACATATAACAGTGTTAATTAACCATGGAACTTAAAAGCATATAAACAATGCAGAAATAATTAGAACAACAAAAAAACCATGACACAGTGATTTGATTATGGAGTTCGTCCACGTCTTTGGGCCTTGCTCAAAAGTGGGGAGGCCTTCTTTTATTAGTGGCATAAAAGAGATAAAAAATTACGAGCAACAAGAAATGACAACCTTGATACCTCCAAACTGAAATATGGGCAAAGAATGGAGAGCCCAGATTCAGAAACAGACAATACCACTGAACTTGTGGCAAAAAATATTGCAAAAACACCTATCCAAACTCTAAATTTGGATAATCGGGCTTTCTGCAACCTTCTCGGAACCTCCATGCTTCTCAAGGTGAGGTTCTTGCCTACAACTAGGGTTAGGCTTTGTTTTGTGTAATAGATTCTGAGTATTTGACCAGTCCTCTCCGCTTTGTCCCAACAAAAATAGTCGTATATATAAGCATGGCAGCATCCCTCAAAATCGGGGCAGTTCTAACATAAGAACGCAAGTTAGCAAGCAAAATTGGGTCAGCAGGATTCACGGAAACAACCTTACTGCAATAGTGAAGCCTTGTTCCAACAAGGGAAACCCATCTCAACTATGCTTGAGTTTCGACAACATGTTTTTCAGAGTTTCCAACTTATCAGTGGATAGTCCAAGCCAAGACACAAGCATCCTGTGATATATGGACCCGTTGATTTATAGAATACAACATACAAAATATCATGTCCAGATCCTCCTCGAAAATCACAATCGGTGTGGAACCCATCGGCGTATCAACCCAGCTCTAGTGCTTTGCGATATGACGTACCTGTCGAGATTTATAAATGACAATATATAACATTTCAGGTCCGACCCCCATCGCAATATCGCAATCACTGCCTATCGCAAAATCGCAATTGGCACTTTCCACCAGGTCCTTTTGTTATACCATCAATGTTTTGTGATTGAGATATGTGATAGTATCGCATCGCAACAGGGTCTTCGCCGAGGCCAATTCTTAACCTTTTTGTTACTCCTCTACCCTGTGATATATGATATCACAATCACAGCTGGTAATGCCAGGGGTCAATTCTCCTTAAGCCGCTCCTCCTTTTTGTCGATATGCAATATGCAGGGCCTAGTGGCAATCTACCATGTGGTGCTCCCTCATTCGTTGAAACTTTTCCATTTCATCTTCTCCCTCCTACCTAGACAAGTCAAAACTCAAATTTGACTTGTTCTAACTTCGTCATCTGGACTTGAATTTTAGTGTTGTTCACATCATTGGAATCAGGATGACGAAAATTTTGATCCAATGCTAAGTTTATCTATATTCTTCCACTTCAAGTTTTGATCCTTTGACCATGCCACTAATACTTTTCTGAAGATCCACCTGGATAAATCCTCCCCACTAAGAGCTTTTGGACCACCAAAAGAATTTTTAGTGAATTGGCAAGTGAGGAAATTTTTCCCTCACTTTTTCTTTCTCCATCCATTGAGATTTTCTTGGATGCATTCCTTTGAAGCCAACACAAATATTCTCCACATATCCCCGTTGTGAAGTTCTGGTCCTCCTGTCAAGTATGATATCTTCAGGTAACTTATCTAGATACTCTGGTGCAAAATCATCCACTGTAGGAATCTGTGCAACATCCTCGATATCCATAATCAATGAAGGTTCATAACGCTTCAGGCCTTCCACATTTACCACGAAGTACATTTGCATATAAGCAGGCAAGTCAAGACAAAGAGCATTGTCTCCAATCTTTGCCAATTTGGTGAAGGGACCATATCTAATGGGTCTCAGTTTCTTCCCTTATCCCTCCATTCTATCTTTGCTTATATGGAGCCATACATTGTTCCCAACTTGACACTGATGGTCAAATCAATGCTTATCATGTCGAGTTTTTTACCAAGCTTGACTCTTCTCCAACTTCTCCTGCACTTCCTGATGAATCACCTATATCCGTTGAATGAACTTCCATGCGTTGTTGCTATCATCTCGTCCATTGCTATCCTCCTCTTTCCCAAAGACCATGTCCAATGGATCTCTAGGTAGATAGCCAAAAAATGTCTCAAATGGTGAGCCCTATGTAGATGAATGTGTTGCTTGATTGTATATATGTTTCACATAAGGAAATTGTTCATCCCACAACTTGGGATGTTTCCCACAATAGCCTCGCAACAAGTGTACCATAGTGCAGTTGACAACCTCTCTCTATCCATCGGTCTTTGGATGAAATGTCGTACTTCTTTTCAACTTGGTGCCCATAATTCTCCACAATCTGGTCCAAAAATCTCCAAGAAAGTGAGAGTCTCAATCTATCACAATAGATGTGGGCAAACCGAAATGGACCCAAACATGCTAAAAGAAAAAAAAAGCAGTCTGCTCAGCAGTGGCCTGCTTTTTACAAGGCATTAAAATACACATTTTACTAAACCTATCCACAATGACATACAAATGTCCGTGACCTTTCTTAGACATAGGAAAGCCTCCTACAAAGTCCATGGACACACTTTCCCATGGTTGACTCAAAATAGGGAGTGGTGTGTATAGCCCAAGTTTTCTATTAGAGGGCTTTGAAATAGAACACAACATAGAACGCTTTACAAAGCGAGTCACGATGTTTTTGATATGAGGCCACTAACGAAACCTCTGCAAATGACATAAAGTTTTCTCAATTCAAAAATGACCAGACACGACAGAGGTATGAGCCTCTCGGATTACTTGAACCCTTTCATCATCAGGTATACACGGTTTTCCAAGCTGGTACAATAGATTTCCCTGCAAGTAATAATTGTCCACCTGTGATCCACGGGTCAGTTTTGCATAGATTTCTTTAAAATCACTATCGTTAGCATGTTGTTTAGCATAAATTTCTAACAACAAAGAAACATTTTATAAAACTACTGATGTAGAAATAGGAGGGCGAGAAAGCATATCTTCTACTTTGTTGGTTGTGCCCTTATTATATCTTATTACAAAATGAAACTGTTAGAGGAATCCCATCCATCTAAAGTGACAGGCTTGCTGAATCTTGGTCCATGACTGAAGATACTACAAGGGGTGATTATCCATGTGGATGATGGTCTCCTTGCCGATCAGATAGTGTTTCCACTTCTTTACACTCTGGACCAAGGTGTACAACTCCCTATCATATGTAGGATAATTCACAAAAGCCTCGGAGAAAGTCTCTGAATGATAACATAGAGGCCTTCTTTCCCGCATCAATACAATGCTATGGCATATTCGTTGGCATCTGTTTCAATTTTGAAAGGCTGTTGAAGGTATGGTAAGGCTAGCACTGGTTCTATGTTGATCTTCTCTTTCAGTGTGTTGAAGGATTTCTGTTGTTTTCCTCCCCATTGAAAGGCCTGCTTCACACTAGTCAAGGTGTGCAAGGGGGTTGCGATAACAAAGAAGTTCACAATGAACCTTCTCCAATATTGCATCGCGCCCAAAAAACTTCGGACTTCTATAACATTCGTGGGCTCATGCCAATTCATTATCGCCTCCACTTTATAGGGATCTATCCTTAATTGTCCATTACCTACAATATGGCCTAAATAAATCAGAGAAGTCTTCCCAAACTCACACTTTGACAGTTTCAAATATAGTTTCTCATTCTTCAGAACATCAAGCACTTTCTTTATGTGACACATATGTTCCTCCCATGTCCTACTGTACACAAGAATATCATCTAGATACACAAGAACAAAATGATCAAGAAAAGGCCTAAATAAATCATTCATTACCCTCATAAACGTGGATGGAGTGTTGCACAGTCTGAATGGCATCACCATCCATTAGAACAACCCCTTCTTGGTTTTGAACGCAATTTTCCAGATGTCCTGCTCTATAATTCTAACCTAGTGATAACCACTACGCAAATCTAGCTTTGTAAAATAAACAACATTTTTCAATTGATCTAACAATTCATCAATGCGAGGGAGAGGGTATTGATTCTTCACCGTGATCTTGTTCAATACCCTGTAATCTACGCACATTCTCCATGTGTCATATTTCTTGGGCACCAACATGATCGGTGAGCCACAAGGAGAAGAACTTGGTCTGATGACTCCCTGATTTAACAGTTCCTGCACCTATTTCTTGATCTCCTCCATCTCGATAGAAGCCATCCTATACATGCCAACATTTGGTAAAGGAGCATCCTGTTGCAAATGGATCTCATGTTGGATTTCTCGTTTAGGGGGCAATCCTCTCGGTTCTTGAAATGATTCATCATAGTCAGAAACAATTTCAAATAATTCCTTCTTATGATCAGGATCACATCCTTTGTAAGCGTTAGCCGTCTCAGCGTCTTTCGCCTTCACTACCATGAGCATGCACCATTTACTAGAATTAACTAGTCTTTTAATTTGTCTTGCACTTACAAGGCTAGCACTAAATTTTGTATGATGAACTCTGACTATATACTCTACCCCATCCTTTGTGAGGTGGTATTTTTTTTCACACTGAAACAAAATGGCCTTTTTGTCATATAGATATGGGCTTCCCATGATGATTCCACAGATGTCCAAAGGTACTACATCTAACTCTACCTCATAAACTAATTTAGAAGCAATTACAAATCTGGCCTTACACTGCTTGGTGACCTGAAATTGGGCTTTATTGCTTACCCAACCAAGTGGGTATGGACTTGGACGAGGTTTAGTTTCAAGGCCTAACCTTTTCACTAAGGACTCTGAGATTAAGTTTGCTTGGGAACCTGAATCAAACAGAGTTTCCACCTATGTATGCTATGTGAAACTCTGATACCTCCAAGATGAAATATGGGTAGAGAATGGAGACCTAACTTCAGAAATAAATAGTACCACTAAACTACTGGTGAAAAATAGTGCAAAAACACCTATCCAAACTCCTAATTTGGATAATCGGGCCTTTTGTAACCTTCTCGGAACCTCCCTGCTACTCAAGGAAAGGTTTCAGCCTGCTGCTAGGGTCAGGGTTTGCTGTGTGCAATAGATTCTGAGTATTCAGCCAATCCTCTCTGCTTTCTCCCAACACAAACAATCATATATATAAGCATGGTGGTATCCCTCAAAATTGGGGCAGTTCTACCATACGAACCCAAGTTAGCAGGTAGAATCGGTTCGGAAGGATTCACAGCAACAAACCTACCACAATAGTGAATCCCCCTTCCAACAAGGCAAACCCATCTCAATTGCGCATGAGTCTTGACGACATCTGTTTCAACATTTCCAACTTATCGGTGGACAGTCCAAGCCAAGACACAAGCATCCTGCGATATACAGACCCGTTAGAATTATAGAAAACACCATACAAAATATCGTGTCTATATCCTCCCCGCAAATCGTAATCGGCGTGGAACCCATCGGCGTATCAACCCAGCTCCAGTTCTCTGTGATATGGTGGACCCGTTGATATTTACAAATCATAATATATAACATTTTGGGTTTGGCCCCCCATCGCAATATCGTGATCAGTGCTTTCCTCCTGGGCCTTTTGTAACACCATCCTTATTCTACGATTGCGATATGCAATAATATCACATCACAATCGGGTCTTCGCCAGGGCCGATTCTTAACCTTTTTATTCCTCCTCCAGCGTGCGATATGCGATATCATAATCACAACCAAAAAATGCCAGGGGCTAATTCTCCTTAAGCCTCTCCTCCTTTTCACCGATATGCGATATGCAGGGCCCAAAGGAAACCTTCCAAGTGGCACTCCCTCATTTGCTGAAACTTTTCCATGTCATCTACTCCCTGCTACCTGGACAAGTCAAAACTCAAACTTTGACTTGTTCTAACTTCATCATCTAGACTCGAATTTGAGTGTCATTCACACTGTTGGAATCAGGATGACAAGCACTTTGATCCGATGCTAAGTTTATCCAGATTTTCCCACTTTGAGTTTTGAGACTTTCACCATGCCAATAATACTTTTCTGAAATACACCTGGATCACTTCTCCATCCTCCTAAATGGATCCCCGTATTTTCCCTTCTACCCCTCTAAGGGCATTAGGTAGGGGGGCCCAATTTCCCCCTTTCTCTTTTTATAATGGCCGAAGGGCTTAGTCGCTCCATATCGGCAGCCTTGTCGGCCAATGGGATTTCTGGTCTCCAGCCTCATGCCTCTGCTCCTCCCTCCACGCACCAACAATTTGTGGATGACAATTTGCTTATGGGGCTCCTGACTGTCAAAGAAGCTTCCTTATTAAATACCATTCTCTCTGACTTCTTCACGGCCTCTGGCACGTCCATTAATCCTGAAAAATCTAAATTATTCTTCTTCAATACTCCTTTGCTTATTTGAAGAAACATCTCTCCAATCCTTGACTTCTCCATAAGCTCTCTCTCCTCCAAATACCTAGGGTTTCCCTTGACTGACAGGCCTCTGGCTCGAGCCACTTGGGAAGCTTTGATAAATAACTTAGAAAAGAGGCTAGCCAACTGGACCGTTTGATCACTGAATCTGGCAGGTTGTCTTGTTCTTATAGAAATTGTTTTACGGGCGATCCAACACTACCTATATTCAGCTTTGGCTACCCCAAATGTGATCTCCAATGCAATTAGAAATCTACAAAGGAACGTCTTGTGGAGAGGAGCAAAGAAAACACAGAAATGGGCTCTAGTTGCATCGAAAAAAATTTGTAGGCCCAAAAAGGATGAAGGCCTAGGACTTAGGGACATTGAGCTCCTAGGGAAGGCCTTGGGAGCTAAAACTCTTTGGAGATGGATTGCAAATATCAATTTCACCTTGGGGAACCCTATGGAAGGAAAAGTATGATCTCACCCACTCGCAGGAGCAAATAATAAGGCTAAACAATACCATCAAAGGTTTTTGTAATCTGGAACCAAACGTGGGAGAATCGGGCTATCATCCAAAAACACATTTTCTGGGAGGTTGGTAATGGAGACAAGGCACTCTTTTGGGAAGATGTCTGGTAGCAAAGGCCTGAACTCGACAAGGATCAATATCAATTAATTAAGTCTGAAATGCAAAATAGAGGTAGGAGTAGGGTTTGTCATTAATGGAAACCTAGCATAGAAGGGAGCAATTGGAGAGAATGGATTGATTAAAAAGACTAGATGCCCCATATCAACCCTAAGGTTTGTTCTGAAATATCAACGAAACTCCAGAAGAGACAAATCCTCCATGACACTACAGATGACAAAATTAGTTGGGGAAAAAACACAGCTGGTCACTTCAACATAAAGGAAGCATACAGATACATTGTTGAACGTGATCAAATCCAACCTAACTCCAAATGGAATTCAATTTTGGACAGAAGACAATGGCCAAAAATATACATCTTCCTCTGGCTTGTCTTCCATCGGAAAATTCTAACATAGGAAGTCCTTAAAAAAAAACTTTTATTGGACCCTCCAGATGCCAACTTTGTCAGTAAGAGAAAGAATCTTCAAACCATTTCTTGAACGAATGTCTCTATGCGATCAAAATTTGGGATTGGGTTTATTTAGTCTTTAAAATATTGGATCAGGATCCCTCTTCCATCCTCAACACCATCTCTAACTGGCGCACTTCCTTCTCCCCCTATCCTCCGATTAACAGGGCATGGAATATCATCCCAGGGATGGTTTGTTGGGCTCTCTGGAAGGAATGTAACACTATAATTTTCTGAGGTATTTCATCTCAGGAGGAAATCAACTTATCTAAGATCAAGAGCTCCATTTGAGAGTCAGTGGCCTCCTCCCCTCTTCATAACACCAACGACCCTCCCAACAGCCAGATGTGAGAATTCTCTCCATGTTGGACCTCCATCAAGCTAGCGCCCCTGAGGTCACCTCTTTTTCTAGAAAAGGAGAACAAAACGATAAATGGTTGCCCCCAGTGCTGGGTATTGTTAAGCTTAATTATGACAGCACGGTTGAAGGAAACTCGGGCCTAGCAGGTTTCAAAGGCATCTTCAGGAACACTCAAGGGGAAATACTATCGATCTACGAGAGTAATATTGGTTCAACAACTAATAATGCAACAAAATTACATGCTCTAGAACACAACATTACCATTGTGAAAAGCCATAAGTTAATCCCCTTAATCATGGAAGGGGATTCAACTCTCGCCAGAGAGGTCTGCAAGAAGCTCCATCAAGGTATTTAAGTGGCCAAAGTCTCGGATAATTAGCACCTAAATAAAACCATGCAGAGAATTAAAAAAAATATAGACAACATGGAAGGATTACATTTCTAGGCCATTAGAAGAAACAACAATAAGCTTGTAGACACATTAGCAAACAAGGGGAAAGAAGGGGGCTTATGACTGAGATCATGGTGATGGCATGAGTTGGAAGAAGGTGATCTATGTTAACATTGTGAAGCAATCAATGCCAAGGACAACTAGATTAAGAAACAATAACTGTTCAAAAATCCTGAGTCACGTCAAGGCTTGCTCAAAGTATTGGGAGGAGGATGGTACTGATGCACACATGCCCAACATCATCCTTAGTTTGATAGTTTTACTGTATAATCCAACCACGACCCCTCTCTCCTACGGGGATGTCGCCCTTCTGTCCCCTTAGCCTAGTGAGGTACCCTCTCCACCACCTAACCCCTGTACCTCCTATGCTCCTCCTTCTCTCCCCTTCCCTCTGCTCCAGGCCCCCCGAAGCCTTCCCGCTTCTATACATTCCCCCTTACCACTCTACTTCTTATCGTTCCCTCTGTTTCTATCCTTTAGCCCATCCACCTCTCCCTTGTTCTTTGTTTGTTCCAACTCTCTGCTCTCTCTATCTTCATCATGGCCCCTAGCGTTGCTCCAGCTCGGCTCCCAGTTAAGGGTGCAGGCATGGTAGAACGATCTCTCACTGGGATTCCTTGGGTTCTCCCCCCATCACCTACGCCGAGTCCTTTGTGAGGCATGCAACTCTAAATTATGGGGTTGCAGTCAACCTGGAGACCCAAAAGCGAATCCCCAATCTCAAAGCTCAAGCTAGAGCTATGCACAGAGGTGTCCCCATGGAGGAAGTAGATGCAAAATTCACATGGATACCTGACCCGACCCTTACTGGAGCGCGAAAGAACCTCTATGCGCGAGAAATTGACACCTAGTGGAATATGAAGACATTTCTAAGTTTGGCCCTAAAGGAGTAGGCAGATCGCTCCAAGGTTGTCGAAATCAAAATTGACAGCCTAACATAAACATTTGTGATCTTTGTTGACGTAGTTCACCACTGTCGCTTCATAACTCGTGATTCTCCGTAGTATACTGTCATCAATAAGAATTCTATGGCTAAGGTCCACTCGCCTGCTTACGAATCACCGAGAATAAAGAAAGAGATGGTTGGAGCCTCTTCTAGACTCTTGTATGCCACTGCGCCTCAGGAAGAGAGTACACGGGAACAACCGATCAGTCTGGATGACGACCCTACCACCACCAATTTCGAATGAACACTGAAAGTTCATTTTTTTTCCCACATCCCCTGCAGATACCAGACCGCAGTTGAGCACGCGGTTATCGAAATAAAGGCCCCCGACAAAGCATGTTAAGGCACGACTTGGTCCCTGGATCTATTTTTTAGCCTACCGCAAATTGGGTTTCTCTGTGTTTCTTGGATATTGATCTCTATAACTCCTGTAGTATTTAGAACCCAAATTTCGTAAAGTCGCACTGTGGCATGATCAATTCAAAGGCTAGCACAGATAGTTTTTTTGGCTCTTATGTTAGTGGCTCTATCCCGCACAACCCAACCTTTGTAAATACCCTCTTTTTACAGTGATATATCTTATCTTATTTACAAAAAAAAAAAATATAATTTAATTGACTATTTCATTAATTTTAATTTTTAAATTAAAATTTATTTTAATTATATAATAATTAGTTTGTAATCAATTGAGTTTAATTTTATAATTACAATAAAAATACTATTAATTAAATAAATTATAATTTAATTTAGGATTAGATTTTAATTAAAAAATTCATATTTTTGACTGAGACAACAAATTTTCTAGGATTCTAACAGTTTTGACACTTCAACTTCGGAAGGTCATAACTTGAGTTTTACTTGGCCAAATGAGGACCAAGATGGCTCGTTGGTTAGATAAAATGATCGAAAATATTTTTGAAGAGATTTCAAAACAAGATTTTATCATTTAATGGGCATAAAATGCATCAAAATATCGAGCTCCAAATTTTTAAACAAAACTAATTTTCTTAGTTTAATTTTCTGCATTTTCGTTTCCTCATAACCTTTGTTGAATACAGATTCATTTGTATATGTTATCCTTGACCATTCACATGGATCAATGAAAATATCAGATTTCATTTTATTTTTTTATTTAATTAAATTATGATTGCAATATATTTTGTGTTCCTGATTTGGTATTTTGATTTTAATTTGTTTTATAATTGAATTTTGATTAGTTTTGACAGGAAAACAGTTCAAGGGATTAGGAAAAGAAGATTTCAATCAATAGGGTTGCTCCAGCAATAAATGAGAATGAATTTGGACCAATGAAAATTGTTGGAGCATAATTACTCTTCAACAACTCTCCTATTCGGAATTGATTTTGTAAATTATAAATAGTAGTTTGTAGAATGAGAAAATGATTTCTCTCTTATGCAATTTTGTAATTCTTAAAGCACAATTGTAATAGGGATTCCAGGCTGTAGGTAGAGAGATGACCAATCTCAGATCTGAGAATTATTGAGATTTTTCTTTTGCATTTTGAACTATGTATGGAGAGCAGAGCTTGCATTATTGCAACTCTTGTTTTAATAGCAGAAGTTCATGAATTGTACAAGATTGTTGGAGATCAAAGCTAAAGAAATTGTTTCAATAAATCAAAACACTATTGGTTTTTATACTGATTTCATTTTATAATAGCATAAATGTGTCAGTTTCATTTCTATTTGTGTACTATTGTCGATGTGAGTAATTTTCCTCAATAATTTGTTGTTATTTGTCTCTTCTCTTATGTGCTAAACTATGATTTCTGAGTAACTATTGACTCAAAAATTAGTATTTTAATTATGATTTAACAAACAATAATAGTTTGTGAATTGTCATTTTGAAAACTACTTCATAAATGTTGTTGATTAATTATATCAATTAATAGATATCTGAATAGAATGTGTTTTGGTATCCATAATATTAGTTAATTGAACTACTTTGTTAGCTTGATATTCATTATAAGCTAGACATATTTCAATCTCAATCATTTAAATACTTTTCTCTTGGTTGGGTTAGATCTACATCTTCCTATTCGAGATAGGCTTAGGATACTTTTCCTTTTGTTTACATTTTAGGATTATTTTGCATTTAGATTTAATTCTACATTCCTACAATTTCTCTTATCAAAGAGGCAACATTTAGTTGTGGCTTGGTTGATCCCCAAATCAGCTAAAGGATAAATTTCTTGCCTAATCAGCAAGAGGGTTGATCTGACGTCTCTTCTCTACTGGTAGGTGAAATTCATATTTTAAGTCAGTGGAGATAGAGAGAAGATAACTGGACCTAGTTTAACTAGTCGGAACCACCATTTCAACGAAAATGAGTTTCTCTAAGTTCTCGAACAGGTGCTCTCCCTTATGATGTTGTAGGCAAAGATTTTTTAGCCTTCAACATATTTGGTGCTAGAAGGAAGGCCAAAGACTTGTTGTCTTTTGAAGTTTTGCATTTTAAATCTTTATTTAATCACAATGTCTACGCTTAGAATTCCTATTTGGAGTTGTGTCTCTAGACGTGCATCTGTCAATACTACACCAGAAATAGTAAGACACTTGTCAAAGGTAAAGTTTAATGATAAGAAGAATTTTTTTGCATTTAATCATTCTTCACAGTTCATTAAAAAAAAAAAAAATTCTACTTTTGATGACATTTATTAAGGTATTCTATGCATGATTTTTACTTTGACATTCTCAGGAAAAGCCAAAAACTAGTCTCAATCTCTTCTAGTTTCCTCTATTCATGGTTCAGATCAACTCATCACAAAGTTCCTTTATAAATTTGACGGTTAGGATTGTGAATAGGTATGTGATGAATTCATAGGATTGCGAAGGTTTGAAAATGAATCTCTTTTATATTTTATTGTTATATTTCAATTAATTTTCTTGAGATTCAAAGCTGAAGATGAACCTTCAGGAATTGTATTGATAGATTGGTTTGAATATATTTTTTCTCTTCCTCCCATTTCAAATCCATATGAAACAATTTCAAGCTTTGATGGCTCTCCCTCAAATTCCAGTAATATTATCAAAAAATTTGATATAGAGGTTCATATTAATTATGATGAAGTGACTTGAGACATGTATGATAAATTCATAAATTTATTACACAACTCTTATGGTATTAATGATAATCATGCTAATGAATCACTATAACAAAGTTTACAAGAATTTTATAAACAAATACAAGAAAAAATCAATAACAAACTTGAATAACTATCTACCACGAAATCTAAAAATCACTATGAATTAAATTCAGAAAATCATATTATAAATCAACAAGTACAAGCAGAAATTGAAATTTCTAATAATATGTGACTTGCTATTAATTTTTTTTAATTTGATCATGTTGATCAAAAGAAAAATTCACGGAAGCCAAATAATATTCTTCGATAAAGCATTAATAGAAAAATGAATGATGATAGATCTGAAATTTATAATGAAGAAAATGCACAAGAATTCGCAAATAGAGATATTTTTAAATTCATTGCTTCTGATTCTCATTTTCACCTGTATCCTAATAATTTTGTTGATAGTAATCTATCCCCTTTTTGCTTTAATGTAATTCCACAAAACAGAGAGGTTTATTTAAATGAATTTCGAATTATTTTTTATCAAGATAGAGAATCATTCATTGATCATTCTTCTGGCATTAATCAAAATGTGATTCATCTTCCTTTTTTTATTCATCGGATGAGGTTGAAGGGAATTCTAGTGAGTGTTGCAGAAGTCATTTATGATAATTACTCTGACATTGAGGATGTTGATTTTTTTTCTTCTCAACTGAATCCTCGTGATCAAATTCAAATCACATGTGAAAATGAAAATTCAACATTCAAGAACCCATTCCAATCTATGATTTTTATAATGATCAAATTCTCATTCCTATTCATAGTCATGATATTCTTTATGATTCACAAGTTGGTATTGATGATCATTCCAATTCCATTATTCTAGTCAATCCTTGTGATAAGGAAATCACTTCAAAACAATCTCAACCATGTTGTAACATTAATTTTAACAATGGTGTAAATTATGATTTGATTTCATTGTTGTTCATTCTTTTATTTTGTTTGATTTAAAGTTTGTTTTTTGTTTTCATTTTTCAGTGTTCAATATGCTAACACATTGAGTGGTTTAGTATTGAACACTCAACTAATGCATTTCTTGATTGGGAAAATGAAGGTTCAAGTCATAATCATGAACATCAAGAGATATTACTCTTCCAATTTGAATTGATGTTCATTTCTTATCAAGTGCTTCTTTATTGTCAAAAGAAGTGCCAACAAGAGAGTGCATTTTCACAGTATGACCAACAATCTAATTCAATTAATGATCTTTCATTGAAACTACCATATTTCCATCCATTTTTCATTGACCCATTTGAAAGACATTTGGAAAGTTTTCCTTCACAAAAGATTATTAATGATTTAACATACGCACATAAGATTGAATAGTTTTTGCAAGCCATTGTATTTAAAAATTCATTTCCACAATTTAGTCTGTTATCCCCTCGGTTGAACCCCTCCCAATCATTAATGGAAATCCATCCAAATTGCTATGATCCAATTAAAATTCAGCTGGAAAAGGCATTTCATGACAAGGTGATTTTAAATAAGTTGTTTCTTCTAAATATATTAGCAATAAATATACATCCTGCATTCATATTTAGTTCAGTTAATTTAATTATATTTGTATTTTTGTTATTGATGTTTGATCTGTACATACATGTAGGAAAAAAATTCTTTGCATGGTTACATTGGAAGAATGACTATACCTAGTAATGTTTCATTTTCATTCAGTTAACAATAGAAATAGATTAAATTATATTTAGATTCCTTTTTTGTTAGCATTTATTTCATTATTTCAGGCTTTTTCTTAATAAGCAAGTAATGAATCTGAATTTTTCTTAGCATCCCTTTTTATGGAAAAGTGGTTTAGAACATATCAAGGTTCTCATAGAATTAGATTATATACACTTGTGATGCACTTGATTTCATTGCTTTTGCAGAACTTCGTCACATTGTTAAAAAATGTTTTTTGTGATAAAATCATGTATGAAGAAATTCCAAGGAATTGCTATGGCTTGGAAATATTTGATTCACGAGTATTTATGAAAAGCTCATTTTCACCACTCTTGTCCTCTAATGTAGATTTGAGGTGGATGTAATTCGAAAGTTCATTACCTAGTATTTTAGATTAAATAAGTAGATGATATTGAACATATGCGAATTTTGAGAAATGCATGGGGGAATTTGAAGATTCATGAGGTAAACTTATAGTCAATATTCTTCCAGGTATGCATTTTACAGGTTCATCTTCATCTATTGTTAGTTTTTATTTTTCATAGGTTATTTATTATTTATATTTTGTTTCTTTTGTAGGTCTTCATTTTCTTGATATTGGAGACTTCAGATAAGAAAGCAACCAACCATTTCTAAATATGCAACATGTTCAGGGAAGTATTTTTGTCAGAATTTGAGGATTCTTTAATTTTTCTTTTGTTCATTAAAACCCCGATAAGCCTTTAATACAGTATCAGAAGATCCATATCGGATCAATATAATATCATAACTCTCCTCATAATAAAGTCCCAATAAAATTATTCTCTGATCTAATATTTCTAATAATTAATATAACTATTAAAGGGGTTTTTAATTGAAAGGTGAAGTTGAGTTGGGTCCTTCACTTTAAATTAAATACTTTAGGAGCCATTGGCCTCACAATTACCACTTGGAATATTGACCTTCTGAATATCAGAACTTTTCATATAAGAATCACTTAAAATGCTCTGATATCCCAATCCTATGATACTTGGATAATCCAATTCTCTGATATCTCTTTTCACCCATCCTCTGATTTGTGACATGTCTGATATTTCGATATACTTATATCGTCAATCTCAGATATTTCTAATCCTTCAACTCTTTGATATTATCCTCCTATCCATATCAGAACTTCCTATCGTTTGTCACTCTTTTCAACCCCTGATATGAAACCTCCAATACAAGACCTTTGATATCCCTTGCATCTCATATTTTTAGTCATTTCATAACAAAATCCTATTGGATGGTAATAATATCACATTTTGCAAAGATACAACCATAATATTTCTCCGATATTTTTCTTTCGATAGGCTCATGCATGCAGAATCACGTGTATTCACGTTTCTCACTTAGCAATATGGGTCAGTGATCATATTTTTGCTCTCATCGATATAGCGGAAATGAAATTCTTACACTCATTATTGCTTAGATTTGCTACAAACAAAGATAAATTTCCCACAAAAATGTTGCAGCGAATGATCTTATCCATGATTTTATCTATGCCTGTACCAAATCTTACAAACTCCCAAGTTGAGTAGAAACATTGCATCACACTCGTTCATATTTTTTCCCTTTAGTCACATCTATTTCTTCTGAAAGGATTTAGGGCCTCTAATTGGTGAATTTTGAATCCTGGTCCTTTGCTTTTAATTTTTCCGAGATCTTTCCTCAAAATTTTGGACTTTCTAGCCTATTGGACTCTTAGATTCATATTATATCGGAAACATTTAAAACTAATTATGAGATTTATCTCTCCAATATCCACATTTTACTTTTCCTTTACTATTACATCCATTACATTTAGTAAAGGAAATGGCCCTTTACAGGTAAAGGTAAGTGGTCTTGCAAATAATTTTTACAAAACTTCAAATTATCTCATTATCAGAATGAAATTTGTCAGAACTACATTATAAACTCTTACAAAACTTTTAGCCTCCAATACATGAATGTTTGATGTACTAAAAAGGCAAAGTTTGCACATTATACATTTTAAAATCATTTGTTATCAGACATGATAAATATCGTAAGTTTTGTTTGAAAAAGTCACAAAAAAAATTTGTTCCAATATCTTTCTTCCCTTGAATATTCTAAATATCAGGACTTCTTAAATCGGAGGTGAAATTTAAGTAAACTTTTGAAAATAAATGTTGTCGGAAACATTATGAAGAAAAATATTTATTCATCTGAGTTTTTCTCATTAAGAAGTTTTGGAAATCTTGAGATCTTTTCTTTCAATCTGATTCTCTCATAAACTTGTAACTTCAAAATATCAAGATAAGTATTTTCGTAGGTCTTTAATTAATTCATTATTATCTTTCACTGCGCTCACATGAAGTATTGTTTGATTACTTTTGTATATATATGCTACCTTCATGTTATCATGGTGGACAAGAACTTGGATATATTTTAATCATAATTTCGTCAAATCCAAGTATTCATTCATTGGGATGACATTGTGACTTTAGGGATATACATTCTTCATAGAGTCTACACATGGGCCTCTTTTCTCTTCTCGGCAGTCTGCTTTGATAATTAGAAATTCCATCACCTGTGGTTCACTTACATTTTTTCCTTTGACTCATTATTGGATGCACATTTTTTCATCTTTTAATAAGAATTTTTATTTGTTTTTCAAGGCACTCTTGAGCAATCACTATGTTAATGAAACAATAAAAAAATAATTTGGTGTAAGTAAAAGTACTGAACCATGGTTAATTCATTTTTAAAATTATCTTTTATTTTAATTCTTGATATATCGCTCCATAATTATCATATGATGGTTCAAGTCTTCTTCATATACATAATTGCTACATCATTTGGGATTTTGAATCAATTTCAATGTTTTGGGGATGATGTAAATTTAAAATGGAAAAAACAAAGAAAACAATCATTGCTACAATTCATAAAGAAGCATATTTTCATTCTCTTTTCTAATAGAATTGATTTATTTAAGATTTGTTGAACATTAAATATTGTTTTCTTTTACTTTACTACTTGATTTAGTTTAGATTTAATAAATAATGGTTTTGGGTTAATGAAATTTCAGTGAATTCAACCTTCTACTTTTAATTCTAATTAAAGGAAGAAGTTATCTTTTAATGGAGAAGATGGTATCTCTTAAATAAAATTAAATGAAATTGTTCAATGGTAAGTTTCATATGCCCAAATTCATTGATTTTCTTACTTTTGGTTTCATTTTTGTTTTTAATCTTTGTTGATCTTAAACTCTGTTTTAGCAGCTTTCCATAAACTTTTCACACCTCTACCAAATCCGATTTAGAGCTCATTCTCCTTTGTTCGATTTTCTTTCATGTTTTTAGGAGAAGAAGAAATGGTCCTCATCAAATCAGCTAAACTAGGGAGTTTTTGGATCTTTAGTCTGTTTCTTGAGCATTATTTTATCATAAAATGGTTAAGATGCTTTTCTGGAGGTTTTGCTTTGAAACAAAAAAAATTGCAGCAACCAAAGATTTCTCATTTAGCTTATTATCACCTAACACTACTATTTACCCTTTCCATTTTGAGAGCCTCGTTTCTTATACCTTTGCAAGATAAAAATTTTAAAATCTCAACATAAAATTAAATGTACACATGCTTATCTTATTTTACTCTTTTGTTGAGACATTTGTATAGTATAAACTTGTTGGACTCACACATGCTGAGGAAGCATGTGTATAGTTAAAACTTGTGAGTAGGTCAAAGCTTAGATGCAATAGTGTGGGCTAACAAGTGTTGATGCAACTAGATTGAGAGGGCATTGAGCCTTCTTGATGATTCTCTAATGAAGTTAAGAAGATCATGATAAAATATGCATTCATGACCTGTATCTATTATGTTCATCATATGTTTAATGAAATGTTTATGATGTGACTGACATGTTTTGAGAAAGATCTAGCACTAGTATTGATTGTTTAGACTTGTTATCATCTTAGAAATCATTTTATAAGGTTTTGGGTTGTTTTGGCAATGGATTGTAGACTAGCCCTGAAAACGTGGCATAGATATCGCAACCCCTCCGTCTGAACTGGATAATTTCGGTCATAAGAGCTCCAAGACGTCCATTGACCCAATCACGCTTACAGGAGTTGATCTTTTTGAAATTGGTGAAACGGTTCACGATGTCACTAAGGACACACTCCAAGAAGTGATGGTGGAGCAGAACACTGTGTTGGGGGTGCTACGAACGTAGTTATAAGGACTACAGGTGCAACCCCCTCAAATAGGAACGATGGCCCCATATGTCATAGCAGGTACATCAGAGACGGAACAGATGTTGCGCGCCTGCGTGACCAACACTTTCGTGTTCCCCGAGGGCACGTTAGTTGCAGCAAACGAAGTTGACCAAGCTACAGTGGGTAGGATTAAGGGGTTGAGCTTAAACTTGGCTGCCCTTCCATGAGAAACCCTGTACAGTTATAGGATGGGATCATAGCCGAGCTTCGCACCAGAGAAGGCTGTGCGCTACAGGTATTGAGCGAAAAAAATATCAATATGGAACAACTCAGCCGGTAGCGTGATGAACTCGTTGCGCAGACTCAAGGACTGGCACAAGCGGTGGACGATGCTTATAGAACTGTCCTGGAATTGGCTGTCCCGACAGATCTACCAGTAGGAGTGCGAATTCACAAATTGGCCAGTGGATTCCACGAGGAAAAGGAGGAAGCAACAAGGATACAGCTGGACCTCAACCTTCAGATTTCTGAACTGCGATTAAAGGCGTAGTCATCCATGCCCCCGGAAGTTCAGGAACAACGCACTGGCGCTATCCAAAAGGGGTTGGAGGAAATAGGACAAGTAGTGCAGACCTGTACAACTATATTGGAAGAATCCTTCACGGTCCTCACTTCCTTATAGGAGGACCCCACCATACAGTGCCTGGAAACAAAGGCGTGGGGCCATGGAATGTCCATAGGGAAGGGGGCTGAGGACATCAACCTAGACGAAGAGCACGCAGATCCAAAAACTACCTCACAACAGTTAAAATGGTTGTGTGTCCCTGAGAAACCGATCCCCATAAAGAAGACAAAGGCATCCAAGACGTCCATTGACCCAATCACGCTTACAGGAGGTGATCTTTTTGAAATTGGCGAAACGGTTTCATGATGTCATTAAGGACGCACTCCAAGCAGTGATGGTGGAGTAGAACACTGTGTTGGGAGTGCTACGAACGTAGCTACAGGGACTACAGGTGCAACCCCCTCAAATAGGAACGATGACCCAATATGTCACAGCAGGTACATCAGAGATGGAACATATGTTGCGCGCCCGCGTGACCAGCACTTTCGTGTTCCCCGAGGGCACATTAGTGGCAACAAATGAAGTTGACCAAGCTACGGTGGGTAGGATTAAGGGGTTGAGCTTAAACTTGGCTGCCTTTCCATGAGAAACCCTGTACAGTTACAGGATAAGGTCATAGCCGAGCTCCGCGCCAGAGAAGGTTGTGCGCTACTGGTATTGAGTGAACAAAGATCAATATGGAACAGCTCAGACGGCAACGTGATGAACTCGCTGCGCAGACTCAAGGATTGGCACAAGCGATAGACGATGCTTATAGAACTATCCCGGAATTGGCTGTCCCGACAGATCTACCAGTCGGAGTGCGAATTCACAAATTGACTAGTGGATTCCACGAGGTAAAGGAGGAAGCAACGAGGATACAACTAGACCTCAACCTTAAGATTTCTGAATTGTGATTAAAGGGGCAGTCATCCACTCCCCTAGAAGTTCAGGAACAACGCACTGGCGCTATCCAAAAGGGGCTGGAGGAAATAGGATAGGTAGTGCAGAGCTGTACTACTATATTGGAAGAATCCTTCATGGTCCTCACTTACTTATAGGAGGACCCCACCATATAGCGCCTAGAAACAAAGGCGCAGGAGCTTCAAGTGTAGTATGACAGTGTGCGTAGAATGGCACAGACAGTTGTCCTAACCCAATGGTTGGTGAAGCTACAGTAGGTGAAGGCGTTGAAGGAACAGGTGGATGCCGCACGACAGAAAGAGGCAATACTTAAAGCATGCATCCAGCCTTGGATTGATGAGGCCTTCCTCATCACTACCGATATCGAAGGAAATCTCACATAGATGAAGGTGATGCATGCCTTAAGACAGGGATTTTCCCCTGACAACGAGCATTCAGTCAAAAGAGTAGAGCAAATCCAACAGATAGCAGAACAGTGCATTGCGGACCTTCGTGCAGCACAGGCATAGTTGGAGGGGCTCTGTGCCAAGATCACCGCACCAGCAGAGTGACTTGGGATGAGTCACGATGATTTTTTTGGGGGCCTGTTGGGCATGGGATCCCCCACAACATGTTTTTGGGGCTCAAAGCCCAAGTTTTGGTCAATTATGTTGTAAGACTCCGCGAATTGCGGGCGCAGAGCACGAAGTCTAGGATGAGTCATAGGGTTGTCTACCCTAAAATATTGTAATTTAATGTAAAGTTGTGTCGAGATACCCATGGTCTGCGGACCATGGGATTGTATAAATAGAGCTAGGCTCTAAGTGTAAAGAGAGGAAGGACAAAAGATAGAATAGCGAAGGCATGGTTCGGGGTTAGAGTTGGATTTGAAGTGTACTGCAAGGAGGCCCAAGAGTAGGGTAAGACCTTCCACTAAGCATGGTTTCTCTTATCCATCTTACTAGTGGCAGGCGAACTACCGGAAGATTTCCAATTCCTGCCTATTGACTAGGACCTTCCTAAGGCCGCAAAGTATGCTTTGCTCTGGGCCATGAAGGACGCCAACCGGATTCACGTGATTAAGGTTATTTGGATGCTGATGGAGGCGAGCATCCGGATGTGGATCAATAGAATGCCACAATTGTCTTCCATAGTGTATGCCACTATGTAGATCTTTGCAGAGTTCAAAGCGAACATGCACAACATTCATGTCCGGGCGCGAAAGGATCCAACAAAGGAATGGACAAAGCTTCCATTTATTGCTATTGATGACACCATCTTCACAGCATTGGAAACATGGCCTCCGGAGTGGCGCACCCCAGACTTGGCAGGAATGGAGAAGGCTATAGCCAACAAAGGAAGAAGGACACCAAGCTGTGCATCACGCAGCTGGCCAAAAAGAGGTGCTAGGAAAAGGAAGTAGTCGCATAGCAGAAGACGACCGATGCAGCAGCAACGACGCAGATGACAAAGACAACAACAATGCCAATAAAAGAGGCTGAGGGGGGCCATGAAATGTCCACAGGGTAGGGGGCTGAGGACATTGACTTGGACGAAGAGCACGCAGATCCAGAAACTACCTCGCAACAGTTAAAATGGCCGCGCGTCCCTAAGAAACCGGTCCCTATAAAGAAGACGAAGGCATCCAAGACGTCCATTAACCCAATTACGCTTACAGAAGGTGATCTTTTTGACATTGGCAAAATGGTTCACGATGTCACTAAGGACGTGCTCCAAGAAGTGATGGTGGAGTAGAACACTGTGTTGGGGGTGCTACGAATGCAGTTACAGGGACTACAGGTGCAACCCCCTCAAACAGGAACGATGGCCCCATATGTCACAGCAGGTACATTAGAGACGGAACAGATGTTGCGCGCCCGCGTGACCAACACTTTCGTGTTCCCCGAGGGCACGTTAGTGGCAGAAAACGAAGTTGACCAAGCTACAGTGGGCAGGATTAAGGGGTTGAGCTTAAACTTGGCTGCCCTTCCACGAGAAACCCTGTACAGTTACAAGATGGGGTCATAGCCGAGCTCCGCACTAGAGAAGGCTGTGCGCTACAGGTATTGAGCAAACAAAAGATCAATATGGAACAGCTCAGCCGACAACGTGATGAACTCGTTGCACAGACTCAAGGATTGGTACAAGCGGTGGACGATGCTTATAGAACTGTCCTGGAATTGGCTGTTCTGACAGATCTACTAGTAGGAGTGCGAATTCACAAATTGGCCAGTGGATTCCACGAGGCAAAGGAGGAAGCAACGAGGATACAGCTGGACCTCAACCTTTAGATTTCTGAATTGTGATTAAAGGGGCAGTCATCCACGCCCCCGAAAGTTCAGGAACAACACACTGGCGCTATCCAAAAGGGGCTAGAGGAAATAGGATAGGTAGTGCATAGTTGTACTACTATGTTGGAAGAATCCTTCATGGTCCTCACTTACTTATAGGAGGACCCCACCATACAGCGCCTGGAAACAAAGATGCGGGAGCTTCAAGTGCAGTATGACAATGTGCGTGGAATGGTGCAGACAGTTGTCCTAACCCAACGGTTGGTGAAGCTACAGTAGGTGAAGGTGTTGAAGGAACAGGTGGATGTCACATGATAGAAAGAGGCAATACTTAAAGCATGCGTCCAGCCTTGGATTGATGAGGCCTTCCTCATCACTACTGATATCGAAGGAAAGCTCACATAGATGAAGGTGATGCATGAATTAAGACAGGGATTTGCCCTTAACGGCGAGCATTTAGTCGAAAGAGTAGAGCAAATCCAACAGACGGAAGAACAGTGCGCTGCGGACCTTCGCGCAGCACAGGCATAGTTGGAAGGGCTCTGTGCCAAGATCACTGCACCAGTAGATTGACTCAGGATGAGTCACGATGTTTTTTTTGGGGGCCCGTTGGGCATGGGATCTAGGGCACAAAAATGCATATGCTCCAACAAAAACTTAAACATATCAAATCCTGCCTTAAAGTTTGGAACAAAAATGAATTTGGAGATATCTTCAAGGCCAAAAGAGAAACTGTGCAGAAGCTCTAGGAGATCAACCAAATCAACCTCAATGATGGCTTCACCGAAGGGCGGCAGAAACTAACTGACACTCTACAGGAAGAATGGGAGGATCGATGCTTACAAGAAGAAATTTTCTGGAGGCATAAATCAAGGATACAATGGATTAAAGAGGGAGAAAGAAACACAAAATTCTTCCACAAATCCACCATGGCTCACAAGGCACACAACATAATCACAAAGATCAAATATTCTCAAGGTATTGAGTTTGTTTCTCACAATGATATGGAATTGATCCTTGTACAACACTTATGCAATATTGCAAAGGAGCCACTCGAGGACAGATCTAGGTTCATTAACCATTTCACTCAGTTTATCCTTCAGCTGGTTACCAGAGAGGACAACCACAATCTCAACAGGCCAGTTTCGAAAGAGGAGGTCAGTGAAGTGATTAATGAAATGCAGAATGGAAAAGCACTAGGCTCGGATGGATTCAATGTAGACTTCTTCAAAGCCTACTGGGAAACTATTAAACATGATATCCTCGAGGTTGTGGAAGACTCAAGAAGATCCAAAAAGGTACTGAAGGCCCTGAATGCATCCTTCATAACTCTGATTCCAAATCAAGAAAAGGACATGACTCTGGATGGTTTCGGCCCATAGCCTTACGTAATGCGGTGTATAAAACTATCTCCAAAGTAATAGCCAATTGACTCAAACCACTTCTACCCTCTCCCATATTGGAGGAGCAAATTGGCTATGTGGAGGGAAGAAAAATCCTCAACAATATCATCCAAGCTCATGAGGTGGTACACTCTTTCAAAAGCAACAAACAAGCTGGTATGATCATTTAGTTGGACCTAGCAAAAGCCTATGACAAATTGAGTTGGGATTACATAAGAACAATTCTAAAAGCCTACAGTTTTGACCAGAATTGGATAAGATGGGTCATGGTATTAGTTACCTCATCCAATTTTTCCATATTGCTTAATGGAGCTCCATCAAGGACCTTCACACCCTCCAGAGGACTCAGACAAGGAGATCCACTCTCACCATTCCTCTTCATCCTTTTGATGGAAAGGCTAGGTAGAGCGTTTAAGATGGCGAATGCTGAAGGACGAATTCAGGGTACCAAACTTACCGCAGATGGAGAGGCAAACACCCATTAACAATTTGTGGATGATACAATGCTGCAGGGCATACCCACAATCAGGGAAGCTAGAGCAATCAAAAACATCTTAAATGACTTTGCTATGGCAGCAGGCATAGAGGTAAGACTAAACAAGTCCAAAGTTTTTTTATTTAACACTAATGTTGCTATTTAGAGAAACATTACCAAAATTCTTGGATTTCAAAGAGAACAACTACCTTCCAAATATCTTGGCATTCCTCTTACTGACAAACCTCTAAGAAAGAAAGTGTGGGAGATAATTTTAAATAAACTTCAGGACAAGGTCAGAAAATGGACATGCAGATCACTGAATTTGGCAGAACGCCTTGTGGTCACACAGGTGGTCTTGCAGGCTATTCCCATTTTTATGTTTTCAGCTCTTCCTGTTCCTCAAGGTATTAAGCAGTAGATAAGAAGCATACAAAGGGACTTTCTATGGGGCAGAGGGGAAGAGAAAAAGAAGTGGGCTTTAGTAGCCTGGGACAAGCTTTGCAAGCCCAAGAGCCATGGTGTATTGGGGCTTCACGATCCTGAGACCTTCAGCAGAGTTTCGGGAGCCAAGCTTTGGTGGATATGGATTAAGGAACCAAATGCCCCCTCGGCTAAGATTTGGAAGCAAAAATATGCCAAGCACTGGCAGGAGAAGGATCATATTAGAATGTCAGGGCAAATCAGGGGCTCCCATATTTGGAACCTTGTCTGGGATAATAAAAACATTGTTCAGCAACATTGTTTTTGGGAAATTCGAGTAGGGGACCTTGCTCAATTTTGGGAGGATAACTGGCAACAGGAATGCAACCTGTATAGGGAGGAATTTGCAGCTCTCAAAAGTGACACAGACAACAAAGGTATGGTTTTGGTAAAAGACTTCTGAGATCAGGGGGAAATAATGGAAAATGGAGAAAGTGGAAGGAGCTAGGATACAGTGATGAAAGCCCGTTGAAGACCAAGGTAGAAGCTCTTACCTAGGAGCTAGAGCATAGAAGGATTCTAGTTTCTTCCTCAATGGATAAATTGAGATGGGGATAAAACACCGAAGGAAACTTTAACCACAAAGAGGCCAAATAGGAAGTCACAGGATTCAACTTTGTGAAACTTGATTAGGTCTGGAACAAACTTTGGCAAAGTCTACATTGGATGAAAATAAAGTTATTCATCTGGCTAGTGTATCAAAGGAAGATCTTAACTTGGGAGAATCTTCTTAAGAAAGGGTTCATTGGTCCTTCCAAGTGTTACCTATGTGGCGCTTAAGAGGAGACGATTGAACACCTTCTCAACCTTTTTCCTTTCACTTCAAATGTGTGGGACTGGGTAGCCTCTATTTTTATTCAAACTGATAGGGATCGTATTAGCATATCCAACACTCTAAAGAACTAGAGGAAGAACTTCGCAGGGAATGAGATAGTTAATAAAGCCTGGATTTTGGTTCCCAGTTTTGTCATATGGAATGTGTGGAAGGAACGCAACAATCGAATCTTCAAAAACAAAGTAAACAAGCCCCAACACATAATTGAGCAAATTCTAAGGCAGCTCAAAGACACAGTAAGAAGCTTGCTAAGGACCCTTCCTAAAGATCCTCCTTTGCCTCAAGAGGAGAGAATTATATTTCACTTGGGTCTTCAGTCTATCAGTCCTCTGGGAATAATAAAGGTAGTGAGCCTTATAAACAAGGGTGTTAACATTTAGAGGCCCCCTCCTCATGGTTTCTTAAAGGTTAAAATTGATGGAGCAGCTAAGGGAAACCCAAGATTAGCGGGCTTTGGGGGTGCCATAAGAAACAATCAGGGACAATTACAGAAAATCTTCCATGGCCACTTGGGGAAGGCAACCAACAACATGGCTGAGCTCATGGCATTAGAACAATGCTTGGAAATCCTTGTGAATTCAAGTTCACACAATGTTATAATTGACGTGGATTTGGAATTAATGATTAGAGAAGCTAAGAAAATTAGCAATGAAACCTCTCTAGATAAAGTGTCGAAGCACTGAAAGCTTTTGCAGGTTTTTTACCGCATCTATTCTCACCTACGAACCCTCAAAACTATCAGATTTTCTCATGTGAAAAGGAAGGTTAATATGTTAGGGGATCGTTTGGCAAATGAAGGAGTCACAAATAGGGACAAGGATTCTAGGGATGCTTGGGATTCGCTTCCCCCAGGTAAATTGCGGGAGGACTGTCTCTGTCAGGCAACCCAGGATATGGAACTATGGATTAACAGGATGGATCAAAGGGACCTAGAAGACTGGTGGGAGGATGGAGAACTCCACGCAGTCTAACCCGCCTTGGTTCGGTTATCTTCCAAACTCTGATCTCCTTACGATTGAATGATGAAAGGATTGACTAGGATAGATCCACAGGATGAGGTGGCCTTCCTCATCTGGATTAGGTGGTTGTTGACATCGAATCCAGGTGGATGGGATTGGATCAAGAACTGCTTGCGAGACAAAATTGATGGACATTACGTGGCAAAAGGATGTGTTTGTTTTTTCTGTGAGTCAACCATTCCATTACCACAAGCGGTATATTGGGCGGGGTCAGAATGGTTTCTGGTTTTTCTGTGTTTGGCTCCGATTCCACTCTTCGCGCAACACGTTGTGGTGAAAGGAGAGAGAAAACTGCCCTCATCAGGTGGTTAACTCTTGCGCTTCTCGTCCTTCTGATATTTATGAAGACCGTTGGATCTTAGTCAGTTGATCAACAGTGACGATTTGTTTGTGCTAGTTGCTCAGACCCAAAATAAGTTTTGAGTGTCATGCTTTTATTTCCTGTGAGTCCGTTGACTTTTTTTAAGATTGGCTTGTGGTGGGACCCCTCGTGGATCCACGGCAAGTCTTCTTTGGCCTTTTTGTGACCTCCAATTCATTGTACTTGCCCTCATTTAATGCACGACAACACTATCAAATAACCTTGTGCCTTTTTTTTGTCGTTCTCCCAGACTTTCTACTTAGGTTGCTCTTAGTTTTGGGTGATTGGTTTGGTTCGGCCTACCCGGCTGACTGATGAACTCTCGCAGAGTAAGTGCGGATTCTTTTAAAATATCTGTTTTTGGCTAAGTTTAATAGATGGTCCTACTCTTACTTGATCAAAAAATATTGAACAACAAAATTTAAAAAACCGTGACAGTGTTGTTCAATTGATTGAACACTAATCGTTCAATCAATTGAACAACAAAATAAAAAATAAAAAATGCAAAGAGTATTGTTCAATTGATTGAACAACAATCGTTCAATCGATTGAACAACAAAATTGTAAAAACACAAAAAGTGTTGTTCAATCAATTGAACAACAATCGTTCAATCGATTGAACAACAATCATTCAATCGATTAAACAATAAAATCGAAAAAAAATGCAAAAAGTGTTGTTCAATTGATTGAACAGTAATCGTTCAATCGATTGAACAACAAAATAAAAAAAAATGCAAAAAGTGTTGTTCAATTGATTGAACAACAATCGTTCAATCGATTGAACAACAAAATTGTAAAAACGCAAAAAATGTTGTTCAATTGATTGAACAACAATCATTCAATCAATTGAGTAGCAAAACAACAAAAGTGATGTTCAATTGATTGAATAGAAATTGTTCAAACGATTGAACAACAAAAGACCAAAAGTGTTGTTCAATTGATTGAACAGCAATCGTTCAAACGATTGAATAACAAACACGCAAAAAGTGTTGTTAAATTGATTGAACAGTAATCGTTTAATCAATTAAACAACAAACACGCAAAAAATATTATTCAATTGATTGAACAACCATCGTTTAATCGATTGAACAACAAACACACAAAAATCATTGTTCAATTGATTAAACAACAATCATTCAATCGACTAAATATCAAAACAAACACAGAGACAAATAAGTGATGTTCAATTGATTGAACAACAATTATTCAATCGAGTGAACAACGAAACACATAAGGTGTTGTTCTATTGATTGAACAACAATCGTTCAATTGATTGACAACAAAATGCACAAAGTGTTGTTCATTTGATTGTACAACAATCGTTCAATTGATTGAACAACAACATACACACAAAAATAAGTGGTGTTCAATTGATTGAATAGAAATCGTTCAATCGATTGAACAACAACACGCACACAAAAATAAGTGTTGTTCAATTAACAGAACAACAATTGTTCAATTGATTGAACATTACTTACTAAACACACCCAAAGACAAATCAGATTTGTTCGTTATACCGAATACCAGTTGTTCATTTTCCAACAGAAAAAAACTACAACTTTGAAGGAAGCAAAACCTGAAATACAAAAGCATAAGAGAAATCAGAAAAGAAACAACACTTTATTTTAAAATAGTAAATTAATTAATTAATTAAGTTACAACAACTATGATGTTTTTTCCTAAGGGAATATCAATCTGTTAATGAAAAAAATGATCTCTTGGAAAAATGCTTTGGCAGCAGTAACATGAATCTTCAAATGGAAATCAATTCTCCATTTCGTATATTATGAATCCGTTAGGTAATAAATTGGATGAAATGCTCTTGTTTCATTAACATTTCTTTCAAGAATCACTCGTTCATAAATTGACTTCTTTTATTCTCCTGGAACCTGCAAAAAAATGAGTGTTTACCTGCAATAAAAGATGAAATCGTGGAATAAGATAAGTGATGTGGCTCTCATAATCCAACACATATGAAAAAAATAACTAGTTACTCTGTAAAACAAATCCACAGAAAGATAAACAAAGAAAAATTTATTTGTCACTTGCGGGTGAGTAGTGGTCGACCATACTAACCAACAATGTTTTAATCATAACTCCTTTTTTTTTTCATCCGATTTGAGTGATTTCAAAGCCAAATGAGAGCTACTTCAAAGTTATATCACAAATAGAAACATTTTTTGAAAATTGTATGAAATGATATGTCAAATTTACTTAGAACGACCCACATAACAGAGTCATTTTCGATTTCCCAGCTTACACCAACACTGCATATGTTAAACAAAATTTTTTCATTTGATGACGGATTCGAATGATTCAAATTTGAGATTAAATTATATTCATGTATATATCTCCAATAGAAACAGGTTTTGAATACAAGAAGAATTGATGGGTCAAATATGCAAGTGAACAGCTGGAAAAACAGAGTTTTAAAAGTGTAGATTTATGATAGACAGTCAGTATTTTGGTCATAACTTTCTCATAAATATCAAAATTGAGTGATTCAAATTGAATTATAAACTATATTCATAGGGGAATATACCATAGAAATAGGTTTTAAAAATATAGTCATTTAGGCCTCCAAAAACTGATTGTCCCAACTTTGTTCTTGAGCTACCTACAAGACACCCTGTCAATGTTTTGGTTATAACTTCTACGTTTCAAATCATAATGGAGTGATTCAAGTTGGGTTGGAAAGTAGACATCAAGGGATACTTAGGATAGAAATAATTTTTAAAAATATTCCCTTTTGGTCCCTCAAAACATGACTGTCTCAACTGTGTTTTCAGAACTTTCATCAAGCCCGCAAGCCAAAAAATATGATATTCAAGCAATTTTTCCAAATTGGTGATAAAAATGAATATGAGTGTTTTTAGAACTGTTATTTTAATATAATACATATACATACACAAATAAATTAAAATATTTATCACCGATGTTGATTTCCACAACGTGCTGCAACATAAACAACTATTTTTACGTAAAAAATGTATTTATTTATATTCTTATTTATTTTATCTTCTACACTAATGTACTCTGCTTTGAAAAGTGAATATGCTTACGTATAAGAGTACTTCAAATGGAGCCATTTTAGAAATAAGGCCTCAAGTATGTACATACCCAAATTTGAAAAATGCATGTTAATAAATATTACGGTATGAGAAGCCAACTTCCCTTGAAAAGATGGTGTAAAAAATTGTTGAAGTATGCATTGATGCTACAAACAAATGATAGATTGAAACCAATATTCAATATATCCTTTACTTTCTTGATTTCCCATAGCCATCATATCATGAAGTTCTTGAGTTTTTAAAACGGCTTGTTGATGCAGACTAGGAGAAACCCCATTTTCTTCCATAACTTCTACAATTTTTGGATTTGAAAAATTCCCAATCTCAATATAAATTTTCTGCAATGGTGCATGTGAGATAGAATGGGTCAGAAGGGTAGGTAAATTTTTCAGTTCAACATTGTAAGCATGTTGTACTGGTTTATTAAGGTGAGGGTGTGAAATGAGTTGAGAAGGAAATTGTGTAGGGCATGAAGCATTTTGATGATGTAGTTGATTGGGTTGTGAGAAGGGTTTTGATAGACAAGCAAGATGTTGTTGAAAAACTAGAAAAGAATATGGATGACGTGTCTCTACTACAATATGTGGGAGAGTATCCATGTAAACATAACGTGAACCATGCAAAACTTGTAGACAAGATTGGTGATGGTTATATTGAGATTGACATGGTTTCCCTAACACAGGAGTATTCCATGATGGATTATGCAAGAAAGAAAATGGAGGGTAAGTGTTTTGAACCATACATGTAGGCCATGGTTTCCATGGTTTTGACCTTGTTGCAGCTTCCCCATGTTGAAAATAATACTGAGAGGGGGGGTGAATTAGTATTATCAGGTCAAATAATTTTTTATTCTCAAACTTATATATACACTACTTCAGATATGGAAACTAGTGTATACACGCAACTGTGTCTACAACAACTAGCGTATAACCAGTAAAATTAATATTTAATTAATCCATTTGATCTTTAATCAGTGCATCAGAACTTCATTAACCATAAGAACAGTAAACATGTGCAGTAAACAAAACAGATCATCACACATATGAACACAAGATATAAGGTGGAAACCAAATGTGGGTGAAAACCACTTGCTACAATGATTCTCTATCTTCTTGTTAATAAGAAAATTCTTTTACAATATTTATGTACTGGTGCAATCTAATACCAATATGCAGGCTTCTACCTGCAAAAGGCTACAACCTTCTCTCGTTCTCCAGCTTCTCCTGGAAGGGAGCTACAACCCCCTTAGCTTTTGTACTAGCTGATGTACTAGTACGTAGGTGCTGACCTACAGAAGGCTACAATCTTCTCTTTTCTTCCAGGGACCACGTTTCATAAATTTTCAGATTGGATCCATAAATAACATCAATCAAACATCAAATGTATCTGCATCAACCAAACCCCTTTGCACCAACCAAAACTGAATCAATCAATCACTTCTCTGAATGTTGTACCCAGAATACAGTAACAATAACCGGACACCAATGCAATAATAAATAGAAGTAGCTAAAACATATTTTATGAGATGTACGCTACTTCAAGATGAAGAACCTGTGTGCAAACACTTCTGTATTAAGGAAAACCAGCGTATACGCTGTTTTAAATTACCAAACTAGCGTGCATACATGCCTTTTCTGTTCCAAACTTGCGTACAGATCTATAAAAGATACTTTACCCTTTTCAATTATTCAAACATCAGTTATACCCAAATTATCAGATTTATAGATCAAGTCATGCGCCAAATATAACAGATCAAAATCACACAAAGATACTACTATTCAAGCCTTAAGATCTTGACCCATCAGTAGAACTTATCATTTTTCTAGCATTCAGGTTCCTCCTTGGTTCAGATCCAGCTATGCACCATAACCGAATGACCAGTATTCTAGATCTCGCTCTTCATAAGATATTCAATCATTGAGTGAGTGTCTTTGCCTAATGATCTCCTTCCCCTTTTATAGTCTTAGGCCTTACTCGATACCATGGTCTAAAACCACTTAGAGCCAATACCTGGGTCCAAATACCTGGATTCAACACTTTGGATGAGATACCATGGTCCAAAACTATAGGTCCAAATACGAAGGACCAAATACCATGGACTAAAAATAAGTTTTCTCACATGTACGCACTTTTCTATGCATGAAAGTGCGTGCATACGCATATGTGACTTTTGGTTAGCGATCCCGTGTGTATACGCGACTTGGTTAAGTGGAAATTGCGTATATCTCTTTTTCCTTTATTCTGAGAGCTTGAACTGTGATATGTCATTTGAGTGAGTTGCCATCAAGGACAACACCTGTGTCATAGTGCCACACCTAAGTCATAATGCCATCAATCTCCCCCTTTGGATTTGATGGCAACCCCAAGTCACTCAAAATCATTCTCTCCCTTTGTCATCAAGGGCAAAGGGTTGTGATCCCCTTGAGTACATGCTGAAATCTCTACTCTGCTATGTTGTTTATGCTCCCCCTGACTGTAGGCAAGGTCTGCAAAAGGATGTTCTACAAGAAAGAACATGACTCTAGACATCATAAAAGACCTTCCTATCACCAAAGACTCATACATACATCCATCTCCCAACCAAGTGGGGATATACCAATATTGACTCATCCACCCAACCAAGTGGGGATACACCAAAAGTTTACACATGATAAAACAAGAACATTACATCATCCATCCCAGGAATAGTCGGGAAACCAAAATAGGTCGTTACATGACCTTGATGATAAAAGATATACATGGCATAGAGACAAAATATCTACAACAATACTATGATAGTCATCAACAACTATCATCAGCAACATCTGTTAATTATCATTCAAACCAGCAACCGTGTTCTCCCTCAACACCTATTTCTCCTGAAACCAGAACAACTGTGAAATTGAAACAAGATCTTCTAAGATAATGCCAACAATGCATTATTAGAAGTATATTCTCCCCCTGAACCTGTACCAGATGGTCTCTATCAGATCCATGTCAGACTCTTTTCATCCTAAGTCTGGTCCACTGTTTTTCTTCAAATCAACATATACATGACTATATCCACAGAAACCGGCGTATGTACACGGATGCTCCTCGTGAAACTCATGTACAACCACTTTTAGATAAGTTTCAACAGCAAGATGATGCATCAACTACTCCCAGCTTCTATCTGAGGTATTCAAATGTCTCCCTGGGTAGTGGTTTGGTGAATATATCAGCAACCTATTCCTTGGAGGGAACATACTCCAATTTGACCTTTTGTTCAAGCACTTGTTCCCAGAGAAAATGATATTTGATAGGTATGTGCTTGGTCTTTGAATGCATGACTGGATTCTTTGAAATATTGATTGCACTTGTATTATCACATAAAATGGAGATAGGTGGAGTACAAATGATTTGAAAGTCTTGCAAAGTTTGCATCATCCAAAGGAGTTGTGTGCAGCAAGATGCAGCAGCCACATATTCTGCTTCAGCTGTAGATAATGCAATTGAACTTTGTTTCTTGCTGAACCAAGATACTAATCTGGAACCCATAAAGAATGCACCACCACTAGTGCTTTTTCTATCATCCACGCTTCCTGCCCAATTTGCATTTGTGTATGCATGAAGTGTGAGATCTGTATTTCTAGGATACCATAAGCCATAGTTTTGTGTTCCTTGAAGATATTTGAAAATCCTTTTAACCGCTTGAAGGTGTGCTTCTTTTGGATTTGCCTGGAATCTTCCAACTATTCCCACTGCATGCATGATGTTTGGTCGGGTACTTGTTAGATAGAGTAGACTACCAATCATGGATCTATAGGTTGGTTGATGTACTGCTGCTGAATCATCATTTGCGTTGAGGCTGCATCCTGTTACCATAGGGGTACATACTGGTTTCGAATCTTCCATGCCATATTTCTTCAAGATCTGCTTGAGGTACTTGGTTTGTGATAGAAAGATATCGTCTTTGTTTTGTTGGACTTGTAAACCAAGAAAATATGTCAGCTCACCAAGCAGGGACATTTCAAATTCTTTCTGCATCACCAAAGCAAAGTTTTGACTCATGGCTTCTTCATTGCTACCAAAGATGATATCATCAACATACACAAGAAGTATTAGCAATTTATCATTATCAATTTTTATATATAGATTGCTATCTGTTGATCCTTTTGAAAAACCTTGTTAATGGAGGTATTTGTCCAGACGATAATACCAAGCCCTTGGAGCCTGTTTAAGACCATAGAGTGCCTTCTTAAGTCTGCATACAAGTTTTGGATCATTCCAAGGATGAATCCATCTAGTTGCTCAATGTACACTTCTTCTTCTAAGTCTCCATTTAAAAAGGCAGATTTCACATCCATTTGATATACTTTGAACTTCTGAAAGCTAGAAAGAGCAAGGAACATTCTTATGGCTTCAAGTTTAGCAACCGGCACAAAATTTTCTTCAAAGTCTATACCTTTTTGTTGAGCATACCCTTTACAAACAAGTCTTTCCTTATTTCTAATAACTTCTCCATTTTCATTCAGCTTGTTTTTGAATATCCACTTGGTCCCTATGACATTCTTATCATTAAGCCTAGGAACCAATTCCCAAGTGTTATTCTTTTCAATCTGCTCAAGTTCTTCATTCATGGCCTTGACCCAGCATTCATCTTTGCATGCTTCACTTACATTTCATGGTTTGACGGAGGAGAGCAATGCTAGATAGCTTGAAGCTTCTATAATAGTTCTTCTTGTTTGAACACCTGCCTCTTTCTGCCCCAAAATTTGAGTCTCTGGATGATTCTTCTATACATACCTGGATGGAGTCTTTTCTTCTACCCTTATCTGTTCTTTTGGTGCCTCATAGGTTTCTTCTTCATCATTAGTCTGATTTGAAGTTGAAGGATAGTCCTCTTCATCTTCAAAATCTTCAGTTTTTATCTGCTTTGGATTGTCGCCTGCTTCATCAACCACTACATCAATACTTTCAACAATTTTTCCAAGTCTTTTATTGTAACACTTATATCCTTTACTTCGGGAAGAGTAACCAAGGAGAATGCCTTCATTTGCTCTAGGTTCAAACTTGCCAAGATTTTCATCAGTCCTTTTGATGTAACATTTGCTTCCAAAAACTTTGAAGTATTTTACCATAGGAGTCTTACCATACCAAAGTTCATGAGGAGTTTGAGTGTTGTTTACCCAAACGTTTGTTTTGTTGAGAATAGTAACAGTAGCAAATGCAGCTTCACCCCAGAAGGTTGCAGGAGTTCCAGATTCATCAAGCATGGCACGAGCCATTTGTTGAACCGTTTTGTTCATCCTTTCCACTACTTCATTTTGCTGAGGAGTCCTTGTAGTAGAGAACTCCATTCTTATTCCACATTTTTCACAATAGTCGAAAAATTCATCCGAGGTAAATTCCCCTCCTCGATCAGACCAGAGGCATTTGATTCTACGATCTGATTCATTTTCAACCAAGGCTTTGAAAGCTTTGAACTTTTCGAAAGCTTCATCTTTATGCTTCAGAAGTCCTATCCAACACATCCTGGAAAAGTTGTCAATGAACAATATAAAGTATTCTTCTCCTCGAGGTGACTTTTTCCTTGAATGACCGCATAAATCAGTATCGACAAGTTCAAGTGGCTTACTTGCTGATCCTTCCTTTTCAGGGAAATTAGTTCTAGTTTGCTTACCAAATTGACATGATTTTCATATTGTATTGTCTGGAATTTTGATGTCAAGGAGATCACGAACTGCCTGATATTTGCATGATTTCCTTATCTGAGGGAAGCTTAGATGCCCCAATCTTCTGTGCCATAGCCAATGTTCATCATTTTTGCTTAGATAGCATTGTTGTTGTCCTCCCTTGAGTATTTATAGATTATTTGGAGTTCTTATGCCTTTGATCACTGTTTCTCCTATATTAAGCTCATGAACAATACATCCATTTGATCGAAATATTACCTCATTTCCTTGATCACACAATTGGCTAACACTCAATAGATTATGCTTTAATCCATCAACATACATAACATTTCCAGCTTTGACTTTTTCTTTCAAAAGAACAGAACCTTTACCTTTTATGAGTGCAGGGGTGTCATTTCCAAATGAAACCTTCCTTTCCTTTTCTAAGGCACTATATGATTGAAGTTTTTCTTTATCACCTGTCATATGTTTCGAGCATCCACTGTCGATGTACCACTGATTTTCCTGTCCTTTCGCATATAAGGCTATACCACATCTTTCTGGTAGCGGTTCTTTCTTTGTCCATGTTTTGGGACCCAATGAAGCTTGCTCCTTCTGAGATGTTAACCAAAACTCACTTCTGCATTCAGAATCTTCATGACCGAAGTTGTTATAAATAGAGCATTCTATTTTATCTTCAAGAGCAGAAAAGTTATTGTAGGTCCTCTTCATGACCCCAGTCACGCTCCTTTGATTTCATGCTTCTCGAGTCATGATGGTCTTGTAGGCAACACATTGAGAAGCTTTGTGTCCAAAGTTATGACATGAAAAACATTGGCCATTAAAGAAATTCCTGCGATTATCAAATCTACCATCCAGGTGATCATTCACATTTATTCTTGATTCAAATTGAGAATGATTTACCTGCGGTTGGTTATAGCTTTTGTTCATCCTTGAAGTAGATTGACCTCGATTTACTTGGTGATCTCTGTTCATCCTTGAAGTAGATTGACCCTGATTTACCTGGTGATCTGCTTTATGCCTTTGCTGACAATTGTCAACCTGTTCACTTCTCCTTGTTGCATCAAGATAACTTTTGGAGGTGGATGACTTCTGTGCTTGAGATGCTTCTTCAGTATATGCAAGACCTATCTTGATTAGAGGAGAACACTGCACTTTGATAATCTCATCTAAAGTTTCAGATCCTTTAGCAAATCTAAGATTAAGAGCTTTTGTTTTCTCAATATCTTTTCTAAGTGCCACAATTTCACATTCTAACTTTTCATTGTGTTTTTCCCTTTCAACAAGTTGGAATGTTAGAGTATCTATGATCATACTCTTTTCTTCTAAACAAATTTTAAGTTTAGAAATTTCTTCATAGAGATCATCTTCATCTATAGCATCCAAGAAATCATCATCTTCAAAAGCCATAAAAAGTCTATAATCATTACCATGTACATCTTCATCACTATTTAATAGTCCATCACTGTCTTCATGTGTATAATATCTCTTCCTACTTATATTCTGTTTTTTGTTCCATTTAACTGGTTCCTTTCCTTTATCAAGCTTATCTTTATGAGGATGTTTAACTGCATAGTGACCGACTCTCCCACAAGCAAAGCATTTGAAAGGTAGCTTACCTCTGAATCTTCTAGAGCCCCGTTGAAGGTTCTTAACAAAGTTTGATTCTTCCTCTCCTTCTGACGTATGTCCTGACTCATTGTATTCTCCTTTTGAAGTTTTGAATGCGGTTCTCTAATGTCTGTTGGACCCCCTTTTCTCATTTCGAAAGCAGTTAGGATTCCGTGCAGCTGTGACATGGTAATACTCTAAAGATTCTGCTTTTCTTCTATGGCAGAAACTTTTGATTCAAACTTAGAAGACAAAGATCTTAATACCTTTTCAACTAAAGTAACTTCTTTTATCTCTTCACCCAAGTTTTTCATGCGATTAACAATCTCATCTATACGTAAGAAATAATTAGCCACACCTTCATCATTGTGCATTCTGAGAGTTTCATATTGAATTCTGAGAGATCGTAGTTTTGCATGTTTTACCTGATCATCTCCTTCATAACTTAGAATGATCTTGTCCCATATTTTTTTGGCGGTTTTGATCTACATAACCTTAATGAATTCTGATTGAGATAGACTCCCCAATAGAGTATTGACAGCCTTTGCATTTATTTCATACTGCTTTTTACCAGTTGTATCTGTAGGAGTTGTTGATGGGAATGTGTATCCTCCTTCCACGATATCCCAAACTTCTGCACCAAGAGATTGAAGAAAGGCTGTGGTTCTTACCTTCCAATAGACGAAGTTGCTCCCATCAAAGATTGGTGGCCTGATGGATGCCTCCCTTTCGTAGTTGCTCATGATGATTGATCTTCCTTCAAGTGATCAAGCTTCTTTTGAAGGACCTGCTCTGATACCAATTGTTGAAAATAATATTGAGAGGGGGGGTGAATCAGTATTATCAGGTCAAATAATTTTTTATTCTCAAACTTATATATATGCTACTTCAGGTATGGAAACCACCGTATACATGCAACTGTGTCTATAGCAACTAGCATATAACTAGTAAACTTAAGATTTAATTAATCCATTTGATCTTTAATCAGTGCATCAGAACTTCATGAACCATAAGAATAGTAAACAGGTGCAGTAAACATAACAGATCATCACACATATGAACACAAGGTATAAGGTGGAAACCCAATGTGGGTGAAAGCCACCTGCTACAATGATTCTCTATCTTCTTGTTAATAAGAAACTTCTTTTTATAATATTTCTGTATTGGTGCAGTCTAATACCAGTACGCAGGCTTCTACCTGTAGAAGGCTACAACCTTCTCTTGTTCTCTAGCTTCTCCTGGAAGGGAGCTACAACCCCCTTAGCTTTTGTACTAGCTGATATACTAGTAAGTAGGTACTGACCTACAGAAGGCTATAACCTTCTCTTTTCTTCCAGGGACCATGTTTCATAAATTTTCAGACTGGATTCATAAATAACAACAATCAAACATCAAATGTATCTGCATCAACCAAACCCCTTTGCACCAACCAAAACTGAATCAATCAATCACTTCTTTGAATGTTGAACCCAAAATACAGTAACAGTAACCAAACACCAATGCAGCAATAAACAGAAATAGCTAAAACATATTTTATGAGACACACGCTACTTCAATATGAAGAACCTACGTGCATACACTTCTGTATTAACGCAAACCAGCGTATACGCTGTTTTAAATTACCGAACTAGCGTGCATACGCGCCTTTGCTGTTCTGAACCTGCGTATAGATCTATAAAAGATAATTTACCCTTTTCAATTATTCAGACATCAGTTATACCCAGATTATCAGATTTATGGATCAATTCATGCGCCAAATATAACAGATCAAAATCACACAAAGATACTACTATTCAAGCCTTAAGATCTTGAACCATCAGTAGAACTTATCCTTTTTCTAGCACTCAGGTTCCTCCTTGGTTCAGATCCAGCTATGCACCATAACCCAATGACCAGTATTCTAGATCTTACTCTTCATAAGATATTCAATCTTTGAGTGAGTGTCTTTGCCTAATGATCTCCTTCCCCTTTTATAGTCTTAGGCCTTACTCAATACCATGGTCCAAAACCACTTAGAGCCAATACTTGGGTCCATATACCTGGGTTCAACACTTCGAACGAGATACCATGGTCCAAAACTATAGGTCCAAATACCAAATCCCATGGACTAAAAATAATTTTTCCCACATGTATGCACTTTTCCGTGCATGAAAGTGCGTGCATACACATACGTGATTTTTGATCGGAAATCCTGCGTGTATACGCGACTTGGTTATGTGGAAATTGCATATATCTCTTTTTCCTTTATTCTGAGAGCCTGAACTATGATCTGTCATCTGAGTGAGTTGCCATTAAGGACAACACCTGTGTCACAGTGCCAAACCTGAGTCATAATGCCAACACCCCATCTCTTTGATATGCTACTTCCATCCTAGATAAGGAAGAGTGACTATCTATGGGATGCTCCTTTTGGCAATGAGGGAAAAACACTTCTTCAATTTCTTCATTTTTTTGAACCTACAAAACATCCAATTGTGAATTTAGAGAGCTAATAAAATCATATTTAAAATTTTCAAATAAAACATTGATTTCAACTCTTATGTCTCCTGTTATTGTAGTAGATTTGGAAAAGAAAGAAGAAACTTCTCTAGAATTCTTACCAGCCTTGGAGATTCCTCTTGAATACCTTATGCATAATTTACAAACATCATCATATGATAACTGAAAAACATCACCTTTTCTCATTAGATTTAAGAGTTCTAAAAATTCATCTTTGATTTTGTTGAGTAGGGGTGTTTTCAATGCGTCTTTTGCCAAATGCTTATGTTTTGATTTTTGAAGGTTGTATTGCACTTGCTCTACATATTCCTTGAAGCTTTCATTTTTCCCTTGTATCATACTAAAAATATCTTCACTGACCTTGCAATAGTCTTGGTACTTCTTCAAGAATACATTCTTCATGTCTTCCCATGTTTGAATGCAGTTCCCACTAAGGCTCATGAACCATCAGAGAACTGCTCCTTTTAGAGTAAGAGGAAACACTTTCAACCTTTTATCATTAGTACAATAATGATATCCTCTACAAAGTACTTAAAAATAAAATAAGAATGTATCTGGATCTTCATTTGCCAAACCATGAAAATTTGGTAGAGAATATGGGGGAATTATGTGCGTTTGTGCCACTCCTCCTAGATTTTGATATGGAATTTGAAAGTAGCAATGTGAGCCATTTCTTACAATAATAGAATATGTTCTTCATGTGTAGCTTTGAGGCTCCTCCTTCAAATTTTCCTGTCAATTGGTTAGTGGAATGGGTGGTGCTTACATCACCACTTGAGTGGAATCATGAGATTTTTTTCTTTTCAAAATTCTAACTCTAAAATTCCTACTTCTATCAATGCATGCTATATGACCTAAGCCTGACTATTGATGCTAGACCCATCACTGGTTCCCTGGGATGCACACGTAGGTTCTTACCTTCCGTCTTTAATATCCAGCTCTCACGAAGTCAGGTATGCATCTACAACTAGATATTAGTGTGGTAGTGAAATTTGACTGTCTCCCTGACAACGGCACCAAAATGTTTAGTAAAATCAATTGCTTAATAAATAAATAAAACAACTAACAATACCAATAACTAACACTAGTTCTATATGATTGTATTCTATACTGTCAAGCTCATTCAACAAGAAATAAAATGTAAGACTTGAATAATAAAACTAAAATTAAAAAGAAGAAAGTAAATGACACGAAAAGTAATTATTCTAATCACACAAATTGAATCATTGCTAAATTAAACCACACATTGCTGAATTGGAAATTTAATCTATTGCACCCAACATAATTCAAATGCTAATATACAACAATAAATTAAATGAAATCTAGAAATTGGATGAAATGACAAATCTTGAAAATGTAGCAAACAACAAATTACTTAAAAGAAAGGAAGCTTACTTCAAGGAATGACAATTGAAATTCTAATAAACAAACACATAATTTTCAAGGCATCACCTCGTCCAAGGTAGTGGGCCCAACTTCCCAAGACTCAGTTCCGCCTTGAGAAATAACTCAGATAAGATTACAAATAACAGATGTAGAACTCAATGGATAACTTCCTTCATTAAAATATATGAGAGAAATAGTTACAGCATAATGAAGCTTTTAGCTCTTCCTCAAATTCAACAATTGTTCATCTCCCATTTCTCATCTCTTATCTCTTCTTCTAAATCCTATCTAATAATTTTCCATCTCCTCTCTCCTCATTATCTCCCAATTATGCCCCTCAATTATTCTCTTCTCTTTGATCTCTGTTTTCATTTAAATACACAAAGAGCAAAGGGAAGTTACAACAAAGTTGATTACAAAATGATTTTCATTAAAATTTTGGATTGATTACATAATCTTAATAAACAAGATCAGATCTCAAAGATCTTTCCATCAACATTCAACAGGAACAAGTCGAATTTGATATTGCAATTGGAAGAATTTGGAAAACGGCCGCAACAACAAATATGAGAAAATCATCTTTGAAGAACCTTTCATTTCTCTCAATCCAAACAGAATTTTGGAAAATTTCTCATCAAAAAACTAATTTGGTCCATTCTGCACAAAACCCATGCCTCAGATTTTCAATATTCTCCTAAATTTGTCTGAATCGTCCAATGAAAAATTGTTGCTTCTTATTCTAATGAATTTCTGAGTTGGAATATTTCATTATGAACTGGAAATCATATTTGCAATCTGGAAAAGATCTTGGAGGCTAAAATTGTGAATGATATTACAACAAATTCATTAATAAACCATCATTGGTAAAATCATGTATAATAATCATCAACTTATTAAAAATAAAGGAGAAGAAATAATATTTATCCATGAGAGCATAAATAATTATAAAATGGAATTATATGATAATTTATGATAAATGATGTGATAAACAATGGTAGAAATGGATGAAATAGACGTTAGAAAGTGATAATAATAATGACAAGTTAGTGTCCCAACATCGGGACTCTGACTCACAATACTTCGAGCTCTAGTCTATTTCGATATTTTCCATCGATGGCCACTGCTAGGAGCATGGCTTCAACTATGAGTGCTACTAGTGTACAAACTCGTTTATCAGTACAAGGAGGAGGTATAATTTCTATACCTTCAATCACTCCTAGCAAGGCAATTTTTTTCTCTACATCCATTTCATCTTCGAGTGGGGTCACCCAAGTTTTTTCCTCTGGCACTGGTTCTTTTCCCTTTTGAATGCCTACTAGTGCAATTCCTTCAGTTCCATTAAGTTTTCCATTAGTTTCTTCCATGTCTATGACTTCCATGGAAAGTTGGTTAGCTTCTTTTCAGGGTTTCCCTCAGGGTCCCTTTTGGGAGTGGTCATATACCACATTCTAACCCATCTTTAGGATCAATACATTTTCCCTCTACAAGAAATGTTACAATCCTTTCCAAGGATGGACTAACCCAACTATTAGCGAACTTGGATCTGGGAATCAATTCTCTTTTGGCCAACAGGGAAATATGATGTATTCCTCCGCGAGTTCATTCTAGACTTTTTCTCCCTATGCTAATGGATGGAACCTTTACCAAGGGCTCTCTGCTCCATTCAACACCTCTCTAGGGTGCAATTTCACTCGATATGGAAATTTTTCGACAGGGGTTGGACAAACTCTGATTTTTTCTGGGCCATAAGGTTTTCCTTATGGTTCAGGTTTTTATACGAATTACTTCAGGCAACCTGGTGCTTCACAAATCCAGGGTATTCTTTTCATAATGTTGGAAATTCTGCTTAGACTGGATGGAATCCTCAAGGTCCTCCCTGCTTACCTTTCCTGGAAACTTTAAACTTTCCAGATTTATCAAAATTGGCTAATGATCTTATCTGACACAACTTGGCCTGGCCTTTGGTTCCAACTGAAATTCCATCGCACATAACCAAATTCGAAGGGAAGACTGGTGAAGATCCAGGCAACTATATAATCACTTTCCACTTATGGTGTTCGTCAAACTCCCTGATAGATGATTCAATCAGGTTGAGATTATTTCAATGCACCCTAACTCGGAATGTGGCTAAATGGTGCATTGAACTCCCAGGGGGCACCTTCGCTTCGTTTGGTTACTTGGCTACCATATTTTAAAATCATTTTCAGTTGTTTGTTTGTTATGATGTTGGAATTGAGCTCTTAGCTAATTTCCAACAAGACCAGGCAACCCACATTTTTTATCATATCTAGGAATGGAGGAGAAGGAAGAGGCTCATTAAAGACGATATTTCGCAAGAATTCCTTCTTGAATGGTTTCTGAAATATTTGTAGCCTAAAATTTCTAAGGATTTATTGCTCTCTGGTGTATTCACCGAAGAACGGGCTATTTTTAGAGCCCCGCAACTAGAACCCATATATTCTCAATCTGGGGTTCTTCAAATTTTTTTTCCTAATGCCCCTAGATCTAAGGTGGATCTAGCCAAGATAAATCCAAGTCCCCATGTCAATGGTCTAGTCAGATCGATTGATCATAGCACAGCTAACCTGCTAAATCAATTGCAACAGTTGTCTTTACAAACTGCTTCTTCTCTGTAGGCATCGCCATCAATGCCCACGCCTTCTCAACCTTCATCTATAAATGTCGTTCAAACTTATAACCCCAAAGGAAACCAACAATCCAATGGGAATAAGAAAGGACATGGTAGGAAAGAGTATCAGGATGGGAAGGGTAAGGCAAATAAGCCTAACGATGATGTTGGAGGGGGTGAAAAACAGTCTAAGAAGAAAGTAAAGTTTCCATGCAAGTTATGCAATGATGACCATTTGACTCATATTTTCCCAAAGATTCAAGATGCTCAACACTTGTTGGTGTAGCAAGGGTCTTCTAGCTCCCAGGATGAGCTAACTAACCCTTTTCCCCAATGGCAGTAGTTGTTTTTTGGCGCAAACTCTAGCACTGGTACCCCTGCTAGGGGCAATCAGGAAGGGGAAAATATATCAAATGCTTATATGATGAGTTCAAATATTGACATTGCTACATGATCATGTGATTATGGTGAATTAGAATCATCTAAGTCTAAGACTACTCCTGATGTTTTAGAGCCACTCCATATCGAGAGGCCCATAGTTGATTATATACCTCGAATGCAAAAAGGTTCGACAAAACATTCGGGAATTAACCCCAATGCTAAGGCAACTCAGAACTAATTTATTGTAGAAGATATGGCTCAGAGTCCTTGTGCCATGTTGGTGTTAGAGGTACTCTAGTTGTTCCCAGCACAAAGGAGAGCATTACTCACTGCGATCGGAGCAGTTGATCCAAAAAATTCTCTTTTTCTTACGTTCGACATGTTGAGCATCAAGAAGAGACTCCCACATCATATGGATTTTCAAATCAAGTATACATATCGAAAGACCAATATCTTTCGAACCGTAGTTGATGATGGAGCTTCCACATGTGTAATGTCTATATCATGTTGGAAGGCTATTGGATCATCTTAAGTTGTTCCTTCACCTACTCTATTAACAAAATTTGATGGTCATTCTCATAGACCACGTGGGATTATTCCAGCCTTTCCTGTCAGTGTTTGGGGTAAGGTTGTAAATATTGAAGTAGAAATAGCTGATGCAAATTTGGATTACAATATCCTTTTAGGTAGAAATTGGATTTACGAGATGGATGCTATTGTATCATCGTTATTCTACATCCTCTGTTTTCCTCATGAAGGGAGAATTGTAATGGTTTATTAGATGGATTATTCTCTACGTGAATCCAATGCATATTTTGAATCTACTGTTCCGTTAGTGAACAATCTGAATTAGCCTATAGAGAATCTAGGAGTTGGAATGTACTCTTCCTTAATGGGTACCTTTGGTTTTCCTGCTCCTATAGCTAGAATTAATGCTATCTCATCCTCCAAGGAACCTTCTGAAAGAGAGTTCTTTAGAACTAGTTATTTTTCGGATCCTTGGCCCTTACCCTCTTCTACCACCACATTAGAAGAGGGGTAGGTGGGTGGAATGGCATTTCCTATGTCTGCAGCTAAAATTGCTTATCAACCTATTGTTAACATTGCTCCGATCTTACTCCTTTTTCACTAGAGGAGCTGGATAGGGATGGGGATGTGGCTCTGGCCTAGACTCTAGATTCAACTTCTGTTGTGGATTTCTTAGATACTATTTTTCCATCTGAAGAGGCAATTCTAGAAGTAATGACGGGTATTGAGAGAACGTGGGATGATTTGCATCATCGGTCATATTTCCTCCCTGATTTGCGAGAGTTAGAATCAAGCTTGTCCAGTTCTTCATCTACTAGTGATGTTAACACAGCTTTAAATTATTTGGCTCCAGCACAATTTTCGGTCGAGGGTAACATGTCTGTCATTTCACAAATTTTTCCAGGGAACATCTCTAGGAATCCAAATGTTATCGAAAATTTCTTCATTGGAGTTGATTGTTCCCCTGAAGAAATTCAAACTTATATCGATCTCTTTAAAGAGTTTCGAGACGTGTTTGCTTGGTCTTATGAGGAAATGCATGGGATAGATCCATCTATAGTCCAACATGATATCAAGACATATGAAAATGCAAAACCTATTCGCCAGAAGCTTCAATCGGTATACCCTAGAAAAGCAACGACTATCAAAGTTGAGATTGAAAAGTTGCTTAAGGCAGGTTTCATATACCTCGTTCCTTTAATTGAGTGGGTCTCAAATCCAGTCCTAGTAGATAAGAAGAAAGGAACGATCCATGTATGCATTGAATTTAGGGACTTAAATAAGGCTTGTCCTAAGGATAATTACCCCACACCCTTTATTGATTAGATTATCGACGAATGTGCGGGTAATGAAATTTTCTCTTTTATGGACATATTTTCTAGTTATAATCAAATCATTATTCATCCAGAAGATCAACATAAGACAACTTTTACTTTCCCCTAGGGTACATTTTCATATAAAAATATTCCTATTGGCCTTAAAAAAGCTGGAGCTACATTTCAGCCGACCATCTCATATTCTTTTCATGATATCAAACATGTTATTGAAGCTTACTTGGATGATTTAGCTGCTCGTTCTTGAGAGAGAATAGATCATCCTAAACATCTTTGATTGATTTTTGAATGATGACATTTTTATAAAATTCAGTTGAATCCAAATAAGTGTGTTTTCGTCGTCACATCTGGTCAGTTGTTGGGATTCATCATGTCTACTAAAGGGATTTGTGTAGATCCCTTCAAGGTTTAGGCAATACTTCAGTTGCCTTCCCCATCCTCTATTTGTCAACTTCAGAGTCTTCAAGGAAAAGACAATTTCTTAAGGAGATTTATAGTTAATTACGCCGAGATTACTAAAGGATTTATGAGATTTCTAAAGAAAGGGGTCTCATTTCTATGGGATGATTTTGTGAAATGCTCATTTGATTCTTTTCAAAGGGCATTAACCTTTGCTCCCTCGTTAAGTCCACCTGATTATAGGAGAGACTTCCTTTTATAACTCGTTGCAGCATAATCAACTATTGGTATGGTTTTGGTCCATGCTGTCTAGTGACTTAGACATTATATTCTGCTTCGAAAAACTTTCATCTTAACAATCGTCAATCCATTTGAATTTTTTCTCAGTAAGCGAGTGATTGGGGGGGAATACAATAGATGGATTGTCATTTTACAAGAATTCGATCATGAATTCATGTTGGCTAAGTCTAAGAAATCCTTAGTATTTGTAGAATTGATCTAAGAGTTGCATTGCGAGGAAGAGATAGTTTATGAGGAATCTTTTCTTGATGAACATATTTTTCTTATTTCTTTGCAAGATCCTTGGTATGGAGATATTATTATATATCTCCAGACTTTGAAGTTTCCGCTCAATTTTTTGAAGGATGAACTTACAAAATTACGTCACATTGCTAAAAACTATATTATTATAGGTGACACTTTATATCATCGTGGGGTTGATTCAATCCTTAAATGTTGTTTAACCTTAGAAGAAGTTGAGTCTGTGCTTAATGATTTCCACGGTGGAGCTTGTGGTGGTCATCTATCTGGGCTTGCAATAGCCCAAAAAAATTTGTGTTTAGGCTACTTTTGGCCTTCAATCTTCAAGGATTGTATTGAAGTAGTCAAGGGATGCCACCCTTGTCAAGTTTATACTTAGAAGATGTTCGCGCATCCAACTCCGCTTTTTCTTGTCATCATCGTTGGTCCTTTCACGAAGTGGGGTATTGATTTTACTACTTTCAATCCGACTTCAGCAAGAAATCACAAGTATATTATCATAGTTGTAGAATACTTTACTAAGTGGGTTGAGGTTATGCCTACTTTCAAGAATGATTGTGAAACAACAACGTTGTTTCCCTTCAATCAAGTCATCTCCCGATTTGGTATTCCTAAAGAGATTGTCACTGACCATGGCAGTCATTTGCAAAATTAGATGATGTCTGAATTGGCTCTTAAGTTGGGTTTTACCCAGGAGCATTCATCTCTGTATCATCCTCAGGCCAATGGGCAGGTTGAAGCCATGAATAAATCCCTAAAAATCATCCTAAAAAGGACAATTAATAAAGCTTGATCCAATTGGCACATTATGTTATGTCCGATACATTGGGCATACCAAATGTCAGTCAATACTGCCATTGGTTTTACTCCTTTTCAACTAGTTTATGGGTTGGAAACAACTTTTCCTATGGAATGTGAAATTCCTTCCCTTAGTTGTTGAACTTCTTCCAGATACTTCTAGTATCGAAGAATGCCACGTTCATTTGGAACATCTTGATGAGCAGCGTCGAGATGTATCCATAATCAATGAAGCTCATAAAAAGAGAGTAAAAACTCAATATGATAAGGTTGTCTGTCCTAGAGTTTTCTCTGAAGGCGACCTTGTCTTGGTCTATGACCAAGACAAAGATACCTTGGGGGTAGGCAAGTTTAAATCTATGTGGTACGGTCCCTTCATTGTCAAAAAGGTTTTGAAAAAGGGAGCTTATGAGTTGATTGATTTTGAGGGAAACGAGTTGGCGGAGCCCAGAAATGGGCTCTATCTTAAAAAGTATTTTTCTTAGGCTTTGGCCTAGCATTTGCTTGGTTGTAAATATTGTATATTTGTGCATATCTATCTATCGGTTTCATATTGATGTCGATATTTTTTATCTTCTTTGGCAAGTATTGATGGACGATTTGATATATCTAGGATTCGCCGATGGTGCTAGTAGACAAACTTGGAATCTTACTTCCGTGGCTTGGGTGATTTATTATCCATCTGGTCGGTTGTTGGCTTCAAGAGGCGTATGTATCGATCCCGCTTCAAATAATGTCGCTGAATATACTGTTGCCATTAATTTACTATCTGAGGCAATATCTCTTAGTATTGATTCATTAGTAGTTTACTTGGATTCACAATGGTATCTCAATTAAATAACATCTATCGTGTGAGAGATCCTTATTTATATCGCCAATTTTTGAGAGTTTGTTTATTACAGACATCATTTGCTTATATCACATTTATTCATATTCCATGATTAGACAATTCATTTTCACATTCTATTGCTAATCAAGAATTACATTGACACATAAATCATTCATCACTTTAAAAAATAAAAAAATAATCAATGTATCATCTGTATATATATGATCATCATGATAAATCGTCTGTACATAGATAGATTTTTATGTTTAAAATAATATACAAAATTGGGACAAAAATGTCCCACAAAATTAGGGCTCATGCCCATAATAATGTCTAATAAAAAAAGATCTGGTCATCCATCTAGGGGTCCTGCTCAGGGTGAGCAGCATAGAAGAAAATGATGGAATTTTCCACCTATTGGAATAATAGCGCCCAATCGCATGGCACTCCTGCCACGCATCTTTGCATCTCCTCTAGAAGGTCTTCTATAGCCACCATAGGTACCTGGTGAGTCAACCTCACCAAGTTTCTCTAGACAACATGGAGGGTCCTCTCAGTCTCTGATGCGGCTCCTTCTATATCTCTCCTGTTACACTTGTGTCGAGGTAGACCCTCAGGTCTTACTGGTCCAACATGTGTGTCATGATCCATAATTTTGTAAGTATTTGTCTCATCAAAAATATTTTCAGTTCATTTATATTTAAAATCTAAAAAGTCCTAAAATCAATAAGATTAAAAACATTTATACCTATGGCTCTCCACCCTGCATCCAGTGGCAACACCATATTTAGATCTCCTCTAAAGTCCATGCCATCATAGGGGTATTCCTCAACCTCTATGACTTGTTTTTCCCACTAGAGGAAGAACTCATCATCAAAAATGTTTCTAGGGACCTCATCGCCCCCTAGCCTCTTCATTAGATCAACCCATATGCCCATTCGTGGATCCCTTGGGCTGTTGATAGTTGATAATACCTTGGGTCAAAGCCCTGGTACTCTCTCAAAGAAGAAGGAACATAAGATGGTTCCATATCCAAATTTCTTTTTCTGACCCTTTTGGATGGAGGTAAGTTGTTTTTTCATATTGACTAAGAGGGATGTGCACCAATCAAAAACTATCATGAGGCACTCCACTGCAAGACTCATTGAAACATGAGAGGCTTGATGTAGAGAAGCTAAACCATTTACTCTGGAAATGCTAAAAAGAAGGATTCTTAGGGCTAGACTCTCTACATGTTTGATTGGAATCTAGGTTCCAATCTTCTCAGTGTTTCCTAGACAGTCGATGCGTCTGTAGTCTTCTACACTGACCTCTAGTTCTTCCTATTGAGTTGACCCTCTCTCCTCTCTGTGAAAGACCTGTGATGAAACATATATCCTCGCTTTTGATCCTCATAGGCATATGGTCAATAAAAAAGCATCTGATTCTGGATCCCAGTAGTGGATTAGCATTTGTGGTGTTATCTTTCGAAGTCATCGCAATCATATTTGTTGTAATCGATGTTTCGAACCAACCTCCGTGGTTCATCATTAGGATTAGATCCATGAGAGAATAAGTCAGAACCCACTAGGGTAATAAATAGGACTAGTGTGGGAATGGGAATGAATGATAGTTGACAGGTATGATAATGTTATAATACAGTTTAGTTATAATTTATATATTATATTCTAATTTTATTATTGTTAGATCCGTTAATAATTATTTTAGTTAAAGTTTATTAATTATTAGTTCAATGGCTAGTCTACTAATTATTAAAAAAATTGAGAAATGTACTATGGTTACATTAATAATAGAAAATAAATATTAATAAATAAACTCGCTAAAATTTTTGTAGAACTGATTAATCTTATTAATTATATGATCAAGATGAGTATAATGATGGGCCTTATAATAAGGTTATAAATTGTATGAGTGATATTTTTCATTTTTATTTATAGTATACTTAAATGATTAAAAGAAAAATTAATAATGATTAATAACTAGTAACTAATAATGATATAATGACCTACTTTTATTATTAATTAATTTCTAGAATGAACTAAAAGATTTTAATGAATAAAATTATTACTTGTTTAATTTGTTTAAAACTAAACTTTATTGTATTATTATGAATTATAATAAATCGATTTATAATTCATAATCATCGATTTATTAAATTAATTTTAAAAGGTTATTATTTAATTTAATTTAATTTAATTTAATTCTTTTTTTTTGAGGGGGTGGGGTGGGGGGGGTGGGGTTTAAATGTATAGAAATGGAAATTATGAAATTTTATTTATTTATTCTTGATTATTATATACTTGATTATTTTACTAAAATGTTATAATGATTCTAGGGTCAGTATGCTGACAAGGAAGACCATGGAGGCCAAGTAGAGTGAAGAGAGGGTAGGGAGTAATCTATGAAAAGGTAGAATCAGAGGTTAAAATAGGAATCCAATTATCACTAATCTTCCAACCATCATCGCAGTTAAGGTTATCGGGGTGTTTACCTATTTCGATGGCTTCTCTGAATTTCCTATGGTGATAATGATCAATTTTGGCCACAACACAAGAGTTTTCAATACATATATGATGATTGGTTTTACTTGAGTGCTCGACCAAAGCTGAGGTTTTGGAACGGTTATGTTTAATGTCAGCTGCATGTTCTTGAATCCTAGTTAAGATAGATCAACCAGTCTCACCAATGTAGGTTTTGCCACAAGAGCAAGGAACCAAATAAACCCCTTTGTGGCATTTTGGATCAATGGGATCTTTTACAGATTTTAGGCATCTGCTAATGGTGCTCATAGGTTTAAAGGTGGTTTTTATATTGTTCATTTTTAATATATAAGAGATTTTATTAGTGGTGCCTAATATGTATGGGAGATGGACCTTACCAGCATACTCATCCATAGGCTGCTTATTTTTAGGATTCTCAACCTTCTTGAAAGCTTTGATTCCTTGGTGTCTTCTATATCCATTCCTTTCAAAAACTTCCAAAAGATGGTTCTTCTCTTGTTCAAAATGATCATGGTCTGAAATACGAACATCTCAAGCAACCTAGTATTTTCCTTCATATTCGACATTTTGAAAAATTTCAATAATCTGCATCCTCGTAAGGAATATAATGCATTTGTATCTTCCATTACTTTGTTATCAATCAAACCATGCTCTCTTTCACATTGAGTAATCGTCATTCCGACAAAAAAAAAAAAAAAAGGTGTTTCGAATCATTAAAACCATGTTCCAAATTTTGAATTTGTGCACACATGGGTTCGGTATTCACACAGTCACCTATAGGGATTTTCTATACACAGTTTATATGTCCAACCCACGTGTGTGCAGAGTATAATTTTTGAACTAAATTTCCACGGTCAAATTTTTGACAAAAACATTTAAAAAACAATAAAACTTATCAAAAAATTAGTTAGAAGGTTACCTGGAGGATTGGAGGTTGAATAAATGGATGAATTTGATGGATTAAGCTTGCTTGGTTTTTTCTCCACAACTCCTTCACTCATTTTCTCATAACACAAATGACTAATTGTGAGTCAAAAAGTCCTTATATAAGTTGGCATATGAAAATTACTTTTTCTAAAGTTTATTTTTCTTTTTTATGGGCATTATGACCTTTTTGGCTTAGAGTGTTAGGATGGGTCATTTTTTTCAGGATACTTTGAAGATATTTTGAGAGACTACTTTGATTCCATGACTGTAGACCCATCATGGTAGGTATCATTTTTTCAATGGCATATAGGTTAGGGGATATCATTTTCCACTGCATTTTTCACACTAGCCTTCATATTGCGATATTTTGCCATAGGATCAACTCCATCATGTCTTGGTTCTAAAATCATTTTCACTCGCCAACTTATAAAATCGTGATATGATGTTAGAGCCAACCTTTACATGGGCATCTTAGTTAGATCCTCGCTAGCATATGTTGCCCATGTTGCTATATTGTGTAGGCTCGGTAGTCCTCTTTAGTCCCGCCATGACTTGTGCATTGAAGACTCATTCTCTTACCTCTTCACTATTTTTCCGACTTTATACCCTAGAGGCTCTTTCGTGTTGTGTTGTACTACTGCACTACATGTTGACTATTTGTACCTTTTGGCCTTAAGTCGACATTAGTTGGACTCGTGTTTAAAAACCACCTTTTGACCATGTCTTTTGCAAAATCAACCTTGCAATCACTTAGCCTCTGCAACTTGACACCCTCTTACTCGTGGAAAGAACATTCCTTTGAGTGTCACTGACTAGTTTCATCACCTTGCATTGAACATAGGAATGTTCCCCTCCCAGGAATTAGTGCATCTATATTTGGACACTCGTTCCTTCCACTATACCATAGGAATCTTTTTATTCTTTTTCATGCTTTCTAAATATGAAAAAGACAAAAAAATTAAATATTCCAAAAAGAGCGGGAATGGGACATTACTTCCATGATTGATGGCAGTTAGAGTTAATTGTGTCACCCTTGAAAAAATCACTCAAAATTAAGTCTTTCCTCCATTGGGATGGGATTTAGTTTGACTTAGGAGAGCCTTAACCTTGTTATTGAATCAATGATCTGGATTTAAACAAGAACGTGACAAATTACAGATATAACCATAAATACAGAGATGCAGCATAAATAATACTTCATTTCATTAATGGAAAATACTGAAATATGATTACAAACAAAATGGAAATAAGACTAGCTCGGGCAATGGTAGCTTATCTCTGAGAAGAGATGTGGTGGCTGCATGCCTCTGAACTGTGTTACAATGAGGCTCAAAGGCCTATTTATTATTTAGAAACACCCCAAACATCCTAAAACCTAACCCTAGGAGATGAAGCACCAAAACTGTGGGCCCCATTAATTTTGGGTAAATTGGTACATCAACTTCCCGGGGTCGTAACTTTGGTATACTATCTCCGTTTGGCTATCATAATACCTTGTTTCAAATATCTCAAAGAGAAGGCCTAAAACAATCTAGTAAAATGATAGAGGAGGTTTCTGGTCTCTTCGTTTTCCCTAAAAAAGCCGTTTAGGGCCTCAAAATGGCTGTGGAAATTCAGGACCCAAAAAGCTACCAAAAATAGTAAACTTTGCTACAATTAAGGAAACTGAAAAACTGAACGAGACAGTGTTTGGGGTCCAAGTGGAATAGGCAGGTGGCCACCAATATCCACTTGGATCAGTCAATACTCCTCTGGTTGGTTATCTCTTCCAATCATATGGAGAGTTTGTTTGTGCCTCTTGCATGAAAAACTTATACAAAGTTATCATAGGCTACCATATTGTCATATTTGAGTCGTGCTTTTGTTCAAGGGAAGTAAACCTGAGTTGGCCTTTTTGTGGTGTCCCTTGACTCATTTTTGGTTGACCATCCCTAGTTGTCAGAGTCATGTTCACTATCACATTAGCTATTTGGTCCTTCGCTCATGCTTGTTTGAGAAAGTCTCCATTGAATTCTTGTTGGTGGGTCTTACTCTTATCGACTATGAAAAGTTGCTCTAAGAGTAGACCTAGAGCTGCACCCTGGACCTATTTTCATTATTTATAGGTCACCTTGTGCTCAACATCGATCAATATCATGGTTCTTTAACTAAGTTGTTTCCCTTGTGTTCGACGTCAGCTTTCATCATCACACATTGGGATTCGTGCAATACCTTGGTTTCCATTTGACCCTATTGGTGGATTCCTCACCTCTGTGTCAGCTTTCATTATTGGTTGGTTCAGAGGGTTTCTATCATGTTGTAGCTACATCTTGTGTACGTCAGAAATGTGCTTTGGTTGGGTTACTACATCTTTTTTTGGCTGATTCCTTCCACATTATTGGCCTACTGGTTACACTTGCGCTCGATTGATGAAGGATGCCTTAATGCCTTCCTTCCAACAAATCGTTTCCCATCAACATCAACTCATTTATCTAGAAACAAGGTCTAGAGTCCATTTGGCAGTACCTTAGGGTTTGCAGTCATCAATGGCAGACTCCTTCGCTATCGACAATGGAAAAACATCATTGTCTCTTGATTGATAGATTCTTCCAGGTGTTTGACTTCAGCTCATTTATTCACACCTATTAGATTGTATTGGGTACCTTGGTTCTCAACATCATTATCGATGAGTAGTCTCGAGTTTCTTAACAATATACATCAATGACTAGTAATCAAATGATTTCTCACATGGTCGACTTCAGATCATTTATTCCTATTGTGTAGAAATATACCACGGCGGTTGCTGAAGACCTCGGTTTTGCATCAAAATTTGTTGGTTAACTTACCATTCCCTCCTTTTTTTTTCCAATGACACCATCTACCTTATATGTTGTAGCTCGTCAAAGTGACATCCTATATGTTGGAACCCAAGTTGTGTGTATTGTCGTTTGTTCCACTGTTTGACTTGGTACTTTTTGGATTAGCTTTATGACTTCAGTGATCAACTTTTTACTTCAACATCATTGATCAGTTTCTTATATGTGATATTGAGACGTACTTCTATGGAAATGATCAAATGACCCACTATCTATTTTCAGTCCTTTTATACTTGTATACATGTTGGATCCTCTTTTGTATTTGATATGTGGACATGCTTTATTATCTCTGAGTATGGGTATGCCTGCCTCAGAAAACAACTTTCTTTCTGATCTCTTCCACTGGCTTGGCAGGCTAAAATCTGGTGAACTCCTCTTAGGTCTTGGCATGATTCCTTCTATACACTTAATACATTTCTACCATCATGTACCCCTTATGACCTCATATATTAGGGGGCATCTGTTATAGCACCATTTACCACCCTTGGTAGAATTTATGCTTTGTGTTATGGCCTAGGGCAACTCTCCCTTCCAGACTTGGTCCAAATTCTAAAAAACAATGTTTTAAATCCCATATGTTGTTTTTCCCTGTATAAAAAGCGTGTACACGTGGGTCAGTCTATACCCAACCTGTGTATATGTGTTAAAACATTAAAAAATATATAATCTCCTTAAATTCGGGTGGAGTTTATGGGTTTTACCTATTACTCACCTACTGTAGCCCATGGCCCTACTGTTTCCCAACTAAAAAACTAATTTGGAGAAGTATAAATAGACCTCCATGGTAAGGCCTAAAGGAGGAGAAAAAAATAGATATTGATATTATAGTTGATTACATCCCTCATAAAGTCTGAATAAATCCCTGTGCCTTCTGCACTCCTAAGTCATAGGAAACCTTTGTTTCCTTCTTGAGATGTCCTTCATCCCTTTATGACATCCTTGTGTATACCTTTGGAGTAGGATTGTTGAGGCCTGGGCAAGATGGATGAGGAGGAAGATTTTTCTTGGAGCCGGGGGACGACTCAAGTTGTAGTTCTTTCGTACTTTCTTTAGTTTATATCAATATAGAGGTGCTTTCTTGTTCCTAATGTTTATGGTATTAATGCATTAATATATGTTATGATTTGCTTATGAAATCTTATGTTAATCCTTATTTTCTTACATGCTTATATGACCTAACACCTATATGATGAACATGATTTCTATTACTATTGTTGTATATGCCTTGCTTGAATGAGTTGTAGGTTTTAAAGCATTGGAAGAAGTAGAAGCTTTGGACCCTATAGGAATGACCTCAAACGTAGGACCTCCAAGTAATACCTCTTCTTCCTACTTCAATAGTTTAACTATTAGGAATGTTTGTTTTCATGTCTCTTTATGATGTAAACCCTCCGCTCTATTGGGGTTCTCAACCAAAGACCCTAGTGTGACTTTACTTGATGTGCTCTTCCTGTTGGATGAACTCTCTTCCCAATTTGCATCAATGAAGCCTTGAATCTTCACTCCCTCTGTCTGTCTATATCATAAACGATATTGAGTAGTGCCTCTGAGGTATATCAAGACATGTTTGGTTTCCTTCCCATATAACTTGGTTAGCTTAACCATCACTTGACTAAGTTGGTTAACTGCATAACACATGTTCAGTCGTGCGTTCACCAAATAGATGATTTTACCCGCAAGCTGCCTATAAATAGTAACCCCCACTACTTCACTTGAAGTAGCATCCTCCTTCCTCCAATTAACTACTAGAGGAGTCTCCATGGGTTTACTTCTCTCCATGTGAAAGCTTTTGAGTATCTCCTTGACATACTTTTCCTGAGAGACAAAACATTCCTCATCACCTTGCCATACTTCCATACCCAGAAAGTAGTGCATGAGCCCCAAGTCCTTCATTTCAAACTCTCTTGCAAGATCCTCTTTGCAAGACTTGATCAACTTATCATCACTTGTCAGAATCAAATCATCGACATATAAAATAATAATCAACAATTTACCTTCAACCACAATATGGTAAAGGTTCACATCCACTTCACTTTTGGTGAATCCCAACCTAATGAAGTGGTTATCGATGCTGATGTACCGAGCACATAGTGCTTATTTCAGTCCATACAACATTCACTTGAGTCAGCACACATGCGACTCTTTGTTGAAGGTCTCAAATCCTTCAAGATGATCAATATACACTTCTTCCTCAATCATGTCGTTGAGGAATGTTGTCTTTACATCCATCTGATGTATCTTCCATCCCTTGTGCGCTGATGTATCTTCCTTTGCAAGTGGCTTCTCTACATCATCCTGATGTTCTTCCTTTGGAGCTAAAAGCTCCTCATTTGGATGAAATTGAAGATCCCTCTTAAGGGAATATCTCATGGTATTCTCTTCATTGAACTTCACATGTCTATGAACCACTATCATCTTGTGAGATGGCAAGTACACCCGATAGTTGTGAGGTGTATCATTGTACCCAACAAATATCCCCAACTTTGTTGTTGGCTTAATATTTTTATGTGCATCTTTGGTTACATGGTAGTAGACTGATGAACCAAAAATCCTGAAGTGTCCCACATTTATTTTCATCGTGGAAAAAGTATCTTTCGGTGTTCTCATCCCAAGAATTCGACGAGGGCTTATGATATGGAAATAAACAATTGTGTTGCATGATTCAGCGCACAAGTGTAATGGTAGGCCTTGATCATGCAATATCACTTGTGTCACCCATACAATTCTTTTATTCTTCCTTTCAACCACCCCATTTTGTTGTGGGTTATGAAGTGCTATCAATTCCTCCCGAATGCCTTCTGATGCACATAATTTTTAAAACTCATTGGATACATACTCTCTACCGTTATCATTCCTGAGAGATTTAACCTTACTTCTATTATATTTCTCGACCAATGCTTTATTTTCACAAAACTTTGCAAAAGTCTTAATTTTCTTCTGCATGAAGAAGACCCAATTCTTATGAGAAAAAGCATCAACAATATAACATAATATATGTGCTTGGTCGTGAATGTTGTCAAGAATGTTCCACACACATTTGAGTGGACGCGATCGAGGATCGCCTGTGCTCGACTGTCTTTGTCATGAAAGTAATCCTTGGTGTAATTTCCCAATGTACACCCTTTGCATGTGTCATCCTGCTCTAATGTACCCATGGGAAGACATGTAGAAAGTTGTTGCATGATTTTCAAAGCGCCATGGTGCAAGTGACCCAACCCCCTGTGCCACAACTCTTCGATGTCTTAGCTCTGCACCTTCTCTTCTTTCGTGCTCAAGGCAGCACAATATTCTACCTCCAACATGTAGGGATTCTTCACTCAAACCCCTATCCTCTTCACCTATCCTATGGCTATTTTATGAAGGAATGCCTTTCCCTTACTAAATATCACATCATAGCCTCTATCCTCCAACATGGGAAGTTACATATACCGAGTTCTTCTTCAAACCAGGAACATACATAACATCTTGCAAAGTGAGGGGAGAACCTGAATCCCTCTAAAAGGTAATTGTAATGAGCCCGATAATGTTATACCTCCCATCATCACCCATTTCAATATGCATCTAGAGATCCTTCTCCTCCAAGTTATTGAAGAGTTCTTTGGTACTGTTCATATGCAAAGAAGATCCACTGCCCAAGTACCATACACTATCCATCATTTATGACACCACAAAAGCGATGAGGGTAAATTCCAGTTTGATTTGTGAGGCAAGAGCCTCACCTGTTGCTCCTCTTGAGAGCTTCTTACTGGCCTTCTTGACTTGACACTTTGTGGAAAAATTTCCCAGCTCGTGACAGTGAAAGCACTTGACTTTCAACATGTCCATCTTCTTTCCACCTTGACAAGAATATGATTTGGAATGGGATGAATTCCCATTCCCTTTCTTTTCCTTACCCGCTAAGGCACAATTCTCCTCATCATCATTCTTTGATGAGGATATGTCTCTGCTGTTCCTCTAAATCTCTTCCTGTATCGAATCTGACCACAAATACTCCCAATCTAGTAGCTTCTCCCTCCCATTCCCGGTAACTATGCTAGCTCTTGGGAAGTTTTACAAGAGCTAGGCTCACCATATCATCTTCAGAAACAGTAATCCCGACACTTCCAAGCTTATCCTAACAATGTGTGAACTTGGTCAAGTACTTCAGAATTGAGTCGCCCTTCTGCATCTTGATATTTTTGAGTTTGTCCTCCAGTGAAAACTTCCTATCGTCAATGCTATTTTGAAATGGGTTCATCAATTCCTTCCACATTTTGTATGGAGTGTCCTTATCGTTGAGAGTCGAGACAATGTGGTCTCAAACTCCTTCGAGGATAATCCTTCTCGCTTTTGCCACACAATTTCTCCATTAGCCAGATATTTAGCATCCAATGCTGGAGGCTTAGGAATTTCATGATATATGAATTCCTTGAGGCAATTGTCTTCCATCATTACCTCTATCCTATACTTCCAAGCTATGTAATTTGAGCTGCCATCCAAGGCATACTAAAGTCTCAGGCAGTAGAATGACATATTACTCACTCTGAAGTATGAACTTGAAAATTTTATTTCACCTGCACATCAAACTCAAATTCTCCTCTCCTCTATTGTATTCAGCTCTGATACCATGTAGAATTTTACATGTAGATTCAAAATATTATGTGATATGATAAAGCACAAGACAAGAATCTACACTACTCTTTAGTGGAAACCAAAATAGATCCATGAAAACAATAAGCAGACAAAAAAATAATATCAATCACACATAACACAATATTTCTCTGGGGAAAGTAATTTCTCAAAACCTCGACTATCTATATTGCATTAACCAAAATATCTGAGAATAAAATACAATTCTTGTTTAACTCTGAACAATTCCTGCACTAGTACAATCTATCTCTCTACCTCACAAGCCAGCTCAAGCCAACAATTAGACAATTTTGCTACCTAAAAAGCCCCTACTTCCTTAAGCAATTCCTGAGAGAATTAGCCCATATTTAATTAGGAAATCGACTCTCCATAATTGCATAATCCATCCATAGGCCCTAAACTAATTGCATGCACCATCTTTACAACTCGGAAAATTATACAACTAATAGTACACTTTCCCTGAACTCTAATCTCAACTGGGTCTTCCTCTAAACTGACATGCATGAGTTATTTATTAGTGAATATTTAGTTAGCTGTTTTGGCACTAAGGATGCACTGGGGCACTTCCCAACTACTAAACTCCTACAAGTTCATCCAACAGTTTGAACTAGTTTAACTGACTATAACTCTGTTAGACAGAGTTATCTAATTACAACTCAAAAGAACTGAACCTCAGCCCCTAAAATTTAGGTATCACTCTACATTAATCTAGATAAACTTCCAACTCGAATTTCCTAAGTCAATTAAGTCAATTTAACTTAATTAACTATTACAAGTTTCTATGAGAATATAATTTCGATTTAATTCATAATTTAATTCAAGGAAAAATTAAATTAGAATTTCTTGTTTCTATTTTTAACACATAGTGAAGCATAAATATCATTATTTGATTCCAAAATGAATATGTTGAGCCTCATAGTTGTTTCCATTTTGACACATTTTTCACTTATTTCACCTGATTTTGACCAACATATTCACTCCATGGGCATCAGATAAAAAAATAATGGCATGGAAGGTATACATTTGTCTTGTCCTTCATAAATTCATAATGTTCCTTATTGTTAATATAATATTTATTTTAGTTACCAAAATAGGGTGATTCTGCAGCTAACATCTGATTCTACAGCTAAGCTCATGGTTTACTAGGTTCTAGAGCGCCATATGGAGTGAGAAATATATGCGAATTTGGATAAAGATGTGTTCAAGGATTTCCTCCTATCTACATGAACCAAATCAACATAAGGAGCTTCCATTCACGAAGTCAAAACGAAATTCAACTCTGTTAGTTAAATCAGGCGAGTGAGAAACAATATGCGTGCCTCACGATTTGCTTTGCCAAATAGAAAATCGTGATAATATCTCTTATGTTTGATTTTATTATTCTGTTATCAAAGTTTAAGCTCTGAACATTTATGATACGGGTTTTATAAAAGACTCCGTAGCAGATCGAAAGGGGTGGTGATTTTTATAAGTGTACGATGAATATCAAGACTCTGTTTTTAATCTATAAGAAGACCTTTTATTTCAAATGCATGGCTAAGTGTTGATTTCGATTCACAACCATTTGCTTGTAGAATTCCCCCTCAAGTAGTCATGTTTTTCAATTTATTTTTATTTTCTTCATTACAATTTCCACTTAACTCATTGCATTAGTTGTTTCTGATTAAGTAGATGCATTTGTTAAAATGATTTCTCTGAACTGATCTTAGATTTTGTAACATGATTTGAATGATAACTTCAGCATATGGATTAAATAAAGCAGTAGTGAAACTGATAAGATTTTGTATTTAGAATAGGATTCAATTTTATAAAACAAAGGATTTATTTAGAGTTTGTATTCATAGTTGATTTATAAATTCAAGTGAGCAGGATCTTTTCAAGCAAGGTTTTGATTTGTTCATCCAAAGAGTGCATTTTATTGATTCAAGTTTCTTACAAAATAGAATAATAGATATGCAATTTACAATTTGAAGAGTTTCATGAATTGAGTCTTATTATTTTTTTTCAAGTGTGAGATTGATTATTGAGATAAAGAGTTTGATTGTTTTCATTTAGAGTTTTATTCCTTAGACATCATTTTCATAAGAATGTGCTCATATTTCATAGGATTAAAATCAATAATGAATTCAATCATATGCATTTCAATTTGAATAATTATAGGCTTCTAGCACATATAGAGCACTTACACTTTGTCATTTTACTAATCCTGGTCAATAATTCATGTAACAATTTAAGACAACTAAATTGCCAAACATTTTAGCGTCATTGTCAGGGAAGTGTAAATAGAATTATTTTTCTTTTATAAAAAATTAAATGATATGCATAGGCAAAGAGATTCTAGAGGTAGATTTGTAGTTAGAGGTAAAAGTTTAATTCCAACAACATCACTCACCCCACCACGAGCTCGTAGTGCCACACCACCCACTCAAACTCATATTCCATCATTTGGAGGAAAAGATAAACTTCATGAGGTACTTAGATCCGAAATCCAACCTAGAGATTCACCAACCTCATCAACTGAAGCAGGAATAGAAGAAGAAGATCCTACATCCCTGACACGAGGATTAGTTTTCCTATCTTCAACTGGAGAATGACTTCTAGGACAAGAATTTGAGATCCCTAATGAAGAAGAGGAGGAAGAAATTTATTTTAGCTTACCATTCATAGAAGAATCAGAACTAGAAGAGCTAGAAGAAGAAGCAAAAACCCAAATTTTGGAACCTTATATTAGTTTTGAAGAATCTACAATGGCTGGAGAAGGGGAAGGATAGGTACATAATGTTAATGGTGAACAACCTAGGATTGGAGGAGGAAGAGGAGGAAATAGAGGTGGAGGAAGAGGGAGAGGTGGAGGAAGAGGGAGAGGAGGAGGTAGGGGAGATCCAAAACCCTTTGGATTTCCTATCCTCGATGAAGATACAACAACTACAATGAAAAACATCTCACCCTCCATCCTTCCAAACTTTCATGGATTAAGAAGTGAGGATCCTGAAACATTTCTCTTTGAGTTTGAAGTCTTGTGTAGATCTTATGATTATCTGCTTGACCCTCAAAAGTTGAAATTGTTTCCAGCAACTCTTAAGGATGCAACATTAAAATGGTTCATGGGCTTAGGAGCACACTCTATAAGAACATGGGAAGAAATGAAAACTACATTCTTAGAGAAATATAAGGATTATTGTATGCCCCATAATCTTAAGGATGAAGTCTTTAAAATGATGTAGAAAGAAGATGAAAATCTTGAATATTTCATTGAAATATTTTCTTATAATGTTAAAAGGGCTAAAATGCATGAACTAGATGAAGAAACTTTGAAAGATCTCTTATTAAAATCCATTAGAGATGAGTGGATTGATCTCCTCAATTTTATGGGTAAGGGAGATATTTCTTAGTTATCATTTGGAGACATGTGTAAGTTGTGCATACAAATTTCAAAAGGTAAGGAAAGAACTAGGAAAAATCCAAGAGATCGTCTCATGTATAGGATTAATAAATATGTAGTTGGGACTGTAAGTAGGGTTGAATTAGGTAATTTGCTTGAAAACTTTAAAATAGACATTTTGGGAAGTCTTAGTGAGCAAATAGATACCCTTAAAGTGAAAAACACGAAAAATGCTGAAAATGGTGCATTGCCAATTTTTTGTCCCAAATATAGAAAGAAACATGCTCTAAGAAAATGCCCTCTTGATTTAAATAATGTAGAAACTTGTGTTATATGTGCAGAAAATCATGATACAAAAGAACTTTCTTCAATACTAGGCCTTAAAGCAGTTTATCAAGAGGAAATGATACCAAATCAGATAGATCCCCTTTATTTTATTGCTAAGAGACCACGACAAAATTCACAACCAAATATGACTAAGGGATTTAACAGTCAAGCATTTGCAAAACCATCACAAAACAATTGGACTGTAGCGATGCAGTGGCAATCTTGGCCTCAACCTTGGGCAAAATGATGGGAAAATCCTTATGGAAAATATCCTCAATATGCTCAATATCAAAAACCTTATCCTTGCTTTCCATTACAATATTTTTATTAACATGTTCAACCAACTCAACCTTAGAATCCAAGTCCACAACTTTCATTACCATTTCCACAAAGACAATCAATTTCATGCTCAACCACTTCCAAATTTGAATAATAATAAAAATTCACAACTTGTTTACAATACGGAAGGACAAAATTTCCAAACTTACATGATAACTCCACTAGATATAAACAATGTCCAACTTAGATCTCGTAGAGTATTGGAGAAGAAGTCCCTGACAATTGTTATTTAGGAATATGAAAAAGAAAATGGCTCTAGAAAAGAGGAGCCTCTCAATGAAAAAGAAAGTTTTCAAAAACAAGTCACCCATACACACTCTGATAACATTCCAACTCCTATTATGGAACAACCTTCAGTATCTATTTCAAAACCACCTTTTCTTGAAAGATTAAAAATTGATGAGGGGGTAGAAAAACAAAATTTTATTGCCTAATTATGATATGTTATATGAAATGAAGAATTTTTGTATAAAAATTCCTTTGCTACAAGCCATTAAGGAAATACCAATTTTTTCAAAGACAATTAGGGAGTTGAGTATTAAAAGACCAGGGAGAAAGAGAAAGGAAATCAAAAGAATTCAATTATATGGAAAAATTGCAGATATCATGAGGAGAAAAACAACAATTCAGAAATATATTAACCCAGGAAGTCCCATTGTGAAAACACATATCAATGGAATTGAAATTCCAAATACATTGATTGATTTAGGAGCAACTATAAACATCATGAGTAAACAAACTATGAATCAATTGAAACTTCATAATCTTCAAGATACACCTACATTGTTGCAATTAGTAGATAGATATGTTATTAAATCGGATGGTGTATTAGAAGACATATTTGTATCCTTAGATTCTTGGGAGTATCCTGTTGATTTTATGATTCTAACACTGAAGAGTAATTTAGGAGGACATCCATTGATTCTAGGAAGACCATGGTTAGCTACAGCTGATGCATCTATAAGTTGTAGATATGATGATATGTTTATTTATGATGGAATTTCAACAAAGAAATTCACATTATATCCTCTTGCAAAAACAACAATAGAAGTAGAAAGTGAAGAATGGATAGATGATGATATTAATATATAACCAATCTTTGTTACTTCACAAATCTAAGAAGAAGATCGGATTTTGAATTTAATGGAAAATAATGAGTCTTCCTCATATTCTGAATCTAATCAAAGTTTTAAAGAACAATGCAATATTGAATATTTATCATCTCATCAATTATCTTTATATTCTATGGAAAAATTTGGCAACCTTTCAATAGAAATATTTCCAGAAAAAACTTTGAATATCAATACTAATATGGAAGAATTTCAAAAGAAATGTTTAATAAAGATGTTAAAAGAACATTCCTCCACTTGTGTGTGAGAATATGCTGACATGAAAGGAATTGATCATAATACTTGTATACATCATATTTACATTGAATAAAATTCTAAACCAATCTGACAACCTTAGAGAACAATGAATCCAAATTTGAGAGAAATTGTTAAAGAGGAATTACAAAAATTGTTAAATGTGAAGTTCATTTATCCAACATAAGATAGTCAATGAGTTTCTTCCTTGGTAATTTTTCCTAAAATGAATGGAAATGGAGAGTATGCATTGACTATAGGGAATTGAATAAAGCTACCTTAAAATATCACTTTCCACTTCCTTTCATATATCAAGTTTTAGACACATTGGCATGAAAGAAATATTTCTCATTTCTAGATGGTTTTAGTGGATATAACCAAATCCAAGTAGCTCCAGAAGATCAATATAAAACCACTTTTACATGTCCATGGGGAACCTATGCTTACCGAGTACTTCCATTTGGCTTGCGTAATGCACCTCTAACATTCCAAAGGGTAGTTTTAGGAAATTTTTTCTGATCTAATTCATGATTGTGTGGAAGTTTACATGGATGATTTTACGGTTTATGGAAATTCATTTGAAGAATCTCTTAAAAAATTGGAAAAAGTTCTCATTAGATGTAAGGAAGAAAATATCTCATTAAGCCATGAAAAATGTTTTATGATGTTTACTGAGGGGATTGTTTTAGGACACCATATTTCAGGAAATGGAATTAGAGTGGACACATTTAAAGTAGAAGTTATTTCTAAATTGTCAATTCCAACTTGTCAATGAGATGTCAGAAGTTTTCTTGGTTTTTCTAGTTGCTATAGAAGATTCATAGAAAACTTTACAAAAATTGCATCTCCACTTTTCAAATTGCTCACAAAATACTGAGAATTCAATTGGAGTTCTGATTGCCAAAAAGACTTTGCAACATTGAAAGAAAATTTATGAAGCACCTATTCTAAGAGGGCCAAATTGGAAATTACCTTTTCATATTTCAATAGATGCTTCAAATACAACATTAGGAGTTGTACTAAGAAAAAATTATTTAACTCCTTATGTCATTTATTATACCAGTAAAAATTTGACTCCTGCAGAGTTAAACTATATTATAATAGAAAAGGATTTTTTAGTTGCTGTCCATACCATCAAAAAATTCATACATTACATCACTAGCTATGAAACCTGTGTACATACTGATCATTCTATAATTAGGTACTTAATGAATAAATCAATTACTAATGGCAAAATTACCAGATGGTTATTGTTGTTACAAGAATTCAATATTACTATTTTGGATCGACCTAGAAAACAAAATACAGTTGTTGATTTTCTATCTAGGATTCAAAATGATAATAATGATGTACATGTAGAAGATACTTTCCTGATGAATATTTATTTGCACTATCTATTAAATCTCCATGGTTTTCAGATATTGCTAACTATTTAGCTACAGGGAAGTTGCCATCATATTTGTCTCCTCAAGAAAAAAGGAAGGTAATTCAAATTAATGCATCTTATTCATGGATAAATGAAAAATTGTACAAGATAGGGCCAAATTTGATTATTCGAAGATGTGTCATAGAAGATGAATCACCAAAAATACTAAAATCTTGTCATGATGAGCCCTGTGGAGGAAAATTCACTAAAAAAAGAACTGCTTACAAATTCCTTCTCTTAGGATACTATTGGCCTTCCCTTTTCAAGGATGCCAAAGAATATGTATAGAGAGGTGATAGTTGTTAGAGAATGGGGAAACCTATTCCTTCAGATGAAATTGCTCTGCAACCTCAAGTACTTATTGAACCTTTTGAGAAATGGGCTCTATATTTTGTTGGTCCAATTAATCCACCATCGAGACAAAAAAAGGTACATTCTTGTTCGCACTGATTATGTTACAAAATGGGTAGAAGCTAAAGCACTTTATTTTGCAATTGAAAATGTTATAGTTTCATTTCTTTTCTAGGATATCTTTAATCATTTTTGTTTCCCAAGGAAAATTGTGACAGATAAAGGTACCCAATTCACATCCAAATTGGTACAGAAGATAATGGAGGAATATAAAAAAAAACATCGAAAGTACACTCCATATCATCCACAAGAAAATGGACAATTGGAGTCCACTAATAATTTTTTTGAAGCAATTCTCACCAAAAATGTGCATTTGCATAAAAGAGACTGGGCATAAAATCTTCCAGAGGCTTTATGGGCATACCGTACCACATGGAGAAACACTACATGACATACTCCATATGAACTTGTTTATGGGAAGAAAGTCTTATTTCCTATTGAGTTCTAGATAAATACCTTCAAGACATCAGTTAAATTGGGTCTTAATCTATCTGAAGAACAGAAACAAACAATGGAGCAGCTGAAGAACTAGATGAGATAAGACAAGATGCTATTCAAAGAACCAACATACTCAAAAATAAACATCCAGGTGGCATGACAAGTACATAAAACAAAGAAAATTTCAATTAGGAGATTGGGCATTACTTTTTCACTCAAATTTTAAATATTTTCAAGGAAAATTTCAAACTCATTGGCTTGGGCCTTATGAGATTGAAACTGTGTTTGATAATGGTGCAGTCAGGATCAAAACCATTGATGAAGAAAGAGTGACATTCCTTGTAAATGGTCATCGATTGAGAATCTACCATAAACCATTGAGAGAAGAAGAATTTGTTAAAAACTTACAAGACAATGTTGATTTGAAGATGATTAGGAAGGGTTTTCCTTCCTCTCCAACTTGATTTGTAAAGATTTTCGTTTTCTTTAAAAAAGAATAATAAATAAAATTGTATAAACATGAAAACCAACTCTGTTGGCATGTTTATACAGAAAATTTAGGGTGAAAACCAAGTAATTTTAGCACCTTAATTTTTCTTTTTCAATCCTATTCTAATTCTCATTCTCTTTTTATCCCTTTTTTTATTTTTAGAATAAGTAGCTACAAAAGTGATGAGAATCTACAACGTTGACACAATTCTGCAGCAAATATTTATAGGAACAATCAACTGGGACAATTGAAGACTTCAGCAGAAGAGGAAGATCAAACCTACAATTGCAGGTACCTGAAGACAATTTAAGCAGAACAATCAAGTGTTAGAATAAAAAATTCAAAGGTATACAAATATTAGACTTAGCAATAAAGGTAAAACATTAGATTATGAATGACATAGACGTTATACCGCCATTTAAAATAATGATTTCTATTCTGACTTTGGACTGAGTTGTAAACATTATATCACATTAATGAAATCAGCCACAAAAGAGCCCAATTACCATTCATCATTACATGAACACTCCATTTTAACCCCACATACTCATGACCATTTAATTCCCTTTTCTCTCAACCCTATTCTTCAAATAGTCATTGTACTCTCTTCCATCTCATTCTCTCATATTCATCCTCAAAACTAATATCATTCTGAAACCCTATCGAGGAAGCAACTATGAAGCAAAACTTTTTCCAACATGGGGGTCATCATCTGAACAAAGCCGAATGGGAGAAAGTTTATGCAAGGGTATCCACAGGCAAATTGTGGTGACAAAGTCCTTCTTAGCTAAAGTAACCTAACTACCAAGAATTGGTAAAATATGGTTCAAAAATAGGGGCATCGAAGGAAACGAATGGAAGGTATTCTTGAATAACCCAGGTATGGATACAACTATTTTCAAAACGGGTATTCCAGGAACAAATTTGAAAAATAAATGGAGAAATTTTCTATTAGTAATCTAGAAGTTAATCACCTGTGAGGGAGGGTTCGGTAGTACGTTATTTTATCATGTTAGATTAATGATGGATTTTTTTGGAGGGAAATGAAATTAATCTACCTTATTTTCTACTTAATAGTCTAAAGAATATTTCTCTCAACACTAAAAGGAAAATTCAATTCATTGAAAACACTCTATATCATCATGGCCTTATGAAAATGCTTATTGAAACCCATCTTGAGAGCATAGGAGATAGTTGGGATAGTTTCCTAATAATATATTATTTCAAGGAGTTAGAGAAGGAAGAGACTAGTGACAGTAAGATAAAAAGAAGCAGAAGGAAATTGCCAGAAAATCCTGTTTAAAATATCATTGGCAACTCTACTGATAATTCACCTCTCCAACCATAAAAAAGCTTAGAAGATGAAATTACCCTAGTGAATATTTTAGAAAACATAAAGAACAAAATGTTAGAAGAAATAAAGCCACCAGAAAGAAGAATCTTTCATCCACTGTAAGAAGAAGTTCCAGACTTGATAAAACAACGAAGGATTCAACTCAACAGTTTATGGAGGTTGTTAATTTGGAAGAAGAAGAGGAGATGAAGGTTCCATCACCCATTATTTTTACACCAATCCATAGTCCAACAAGAAGAACACCATATATTGATCTAGTTTAGCAAGAAATATATGACTACATTGAGTCTTTGGAGAGAAAAGTTGCAGAAAAGGCATCTTCTTCTACAATCCATGACAAAGAAATTCAATATAATAGTCCACAAGAACCTCCAATTGTGAAAACTATGAAACAAGAAGTATTTGAGTTGGAGACACTTAATAGACATATAAAGAAAGAACATGAGATATTAAAGGTGAAAAATGAAATTCAAAAAACAAAAAATGATAACATTATGTTGCATCTAGGTTTATGCTATGAAATGAACAAGAAATTAAAGGAATAAATAAATTTCTTAAAAGAAAGGTCATGAGTTTAAAATGTAGGATTTTGATGAAGAAGCCCAGAATAATAGTGGCAAGAAACAAAGTAAAAAGAACAAACTTGGATGTTCTGGCCCAAGTTTCTGAGAGAGTGTAGTGGCAGAAAAAAATGTCAGTTTTGAATTTTTGCATGAGGACATGCAACGACCTCTGTGTGGGGGAATGTTGAACCTCATAGTTGTTTCATTTTGACACCTTTTTCACTTATTTCACTTGATTTTGACCACCATAATCACTGCACTGGCATTAGATAACAAGAATAATAGCATGGTATGTATATATTTGTCTCGTATTTCATAAATTCATAATGTTCCTTATTGTTAATCTAATATGTGTTTTAGCAACTGAAACAGGGTGATTCTACAGCTAATATCTAATTCTGTAGCTAAGATCATGATTTGGTAGGTTCTGGAGCACCAGCTAGAGTGAGAAATATACAAGAATATGGATAAAGATGTGTTCAAGGATTTCCTCCTATCTACATGAACCAGATCAACAGAAGGAGCTTCCATTCACAAAGGAAAAGGGAAAGCCAAATCTGTTAGTTAAATCAGGCGAGTGAGAAACGACATGAGTGCCTCACGATTTTCTTTGTCAAATAGAAAATTGTGAGTAGATCTCGTGATAATTTTTCTTATGTTTAATATTCGTATTTTGTCATCAAAGTTTAAGCTTTGAACACTTACGATACGGGCTTTATAAAAGACTCCATAGCAGATCAAAAGGGGTGGTAATTTTTATAAGCTTACAATGAATTACAAGACTTTGTTTTTAATCTATAAGAAGACCTTTTATTTCAAATGTGTGGCTGAGTGTTAATTTTGATTCGCAACCATCCGCTTGTGGAGGGCCCCCTCAAGCAGTCGAGTTTTTTAATTTATTTGTTATTTTCTTCATTAGAATTTTTGCTTAACTCAATTCATTAGTTGTTTTTGATTAAGTAGATGCATTTGTTAAAATGAATTCTTTATACTGATCTTAGATTTTGCAACGGGATTTGAATGATAAATTCAGCATATGGATTAAATCTAGTAGCAGTGAAATTGATAAGATTTTGCATTTAGAATAGGATTCAGTTTTATAAAACAAAGGATTTATTTACAGTTTGTATTCATAGTTGATTTATAAGTTCAAGTGAGTGTAATTCTCTTCAAGCAAGGTTTTGATTTGTTCATGCAAAGAGTGTGTTGTGTTGATTCGAGTTTCTTACAAGATAGAGTGATAGATATCAACAGAATTTGAAGAGTTTCATGAATTGAGTCTTATTATTTTTTTGTAAGTGTGAGATTGATTGTCTAGATTAAGAGTTTGATTGTTTTCTTTTTGAGTTTTATTTCGTAGACATCATTTTCATAAGAATGTGCTCACATTTCATAGGATTAATCTCAATAATGAATTAAATCATATGCATTTCAATTTCAATAATTAAAGGATTCTAGCACATATAGTGCATTAGCCTTCCACAACCTACAAACTTGACACTACAACAATTGGAAAAAAAGAGAGAAAAAGGGCTTTGCTATAGTTGTGATAGAAAATACACTAAGGGTCATAAGTGTGCTGAGAAGAAATTATTTTACATAGATTGTGAAGAGGAGGAAGAAAAGGAACGATAAAATTAAAAAATAAGAGGATATACACCAGGAACCAACCCTAGAGAAAGAAGAAATGAATCTGACCATATCTTGTAATGCATTGACAGGAATTACCACTCCTCAAACTCTCAATATAGAAGGACATATCAAGAAGAAAAGGTAATAGTGTTGATTGATTTGGGTAGTAACCATAATTTTATTCATTGTAAGATAGCCAGGGAATTGAATTTCTTCCTATACCCAACACTAGAGTGTCAAGTGATGTTTTCAAATGGAGAAACTACAAATTTCTCTAGAAAGTGCCATAATATCAAGCTAATCATGGGGGAATATGTATTGAATAGTCCAATTCTATCCATTCTAATGGGTGGTGCTAATGTTTTACTATGATTCCAATGGTTACAATCTTTGGGTATGATAGCTTTTAATTTTCAAGAAATTTTCTTGAAATTTTTTTGGGAAGGAAAGGAAGTTGAATTAAGGGGTATCACAAGGAAACCAAGAAAGATAATTAGCTATAATGGCATGAAAAAGCTTCTGAATAAATAAAAATGGGGCATAATTGCACAATTATGCTCATTAGAGGTTCAAACATTGAAATCATCTATTTATCCAAATCTCCAAAAAATCTTGGACAATCATTCCAAGGTATTTGAGACTCCCAAAGGCCTCCCACCTATTCATGATCATGATCATGCTATTCATTAGATTCCAGGAAATGTTCCTCCAAACATCAGGCCTTATAGATATCCTTATGCCCAAAAGAGTGAAATTAAACATATGGCTATAGAAATGCTAGAGGCCGGTATAATTCAACCTAGTCAAAGTTCTTTTTCAGCTCCAGTAGTTTTGGTACAAAAGAAGGATGGATCATGACGCATGTGTCTAGATTATAGGGAGATCAACAAGCTCGCTATTAAAGATAAATTTCCCATTTGTGTCATTGATGAATTATTGTATGAATTACATGGAGAAATTTACTTCACCAAGTTGGATCTTCATTCAGGATATCATCAAATTAGAATGAAAACTGAAGACACTCTGAAAACAACATTTAGAACTCATGAGAGTCATTGTGATTTTTTGGTCATGCCTTTTGGCCTTACCAATGCACCTTCTACATTTCAAGGTTTGATGAATTCCATTTTCAAACCCTTCCTTAGAAAATTTACATTAGTATTTTTTGATGATAAACTAATCTACAACAAGTCTTGAAAGGATCATTTTTAACATGTTGACAGGGTGCTTAAATTATTGGAGGAGAAATAATTATATGCAAAAACCTCCAAATGTTTCTTTGGAGTGTAGGAGGTGGAATATCTAGGTCATATTGTATCTCATGAGGGTGTTAAGGTATATCATAACAAAATTAAATCCATTAAGGAATGGAAAATCCCCACAACGATAAAGCATCTATGAGGATTTCTCATGTTTACAGGGTATTATTGCAAGTTTGTTAAGAAATATAGGAGAATAGAAGGACCTATAACAACATTATTGAACAAAGATGCATTTTATTGGGCTCCATAAGAAACTAAGGCCTTTGAACATCTTAAAGAGGAAATGTGTTGTTTTAATGCAAGAAGGAAGACCCGTTGCATTTGAAAGTCATCCAATCTAAATAAAGTATTTACACAAACCTATTTATGAGAAGGAAATTTTGGAAATAATACATGCACTAAAGAAATGGTGAACTTACCTAATGGGGACACACTTCAAGGTAAAAAAAAAATCATGAAAGTCTTAAATACTTTTTTAAACAAATATTATCTTCAGAATATCAACAAAAATGGGTCGCAAAAATGTTGGGTTATGACTTTGAAATAATCTACAAAAAGGGAAGCAAAATGTTGTTGCAGATGCACTCTCAAGAAAGGATGAGGACGTGGAAGAATTTCTTTGTTCCAATTCTATTATCCAACCCTATTAGATAACCAAAGCAAGGGATATATGGAATAATGACAAAACAGTGTGAACCCTCATTCAAAAGTTGTAGCACGATCCCAGTACAACTGGTACATTTAACTGGGAAAATGATTCATTATGGTACAAAGATCACTTATATATTTGTAAGAATTCCAAACTAAAACAAAATATTCTTTTGTAATTGCACACCTCTCTCGTAGGAGGGCACTCAAGATTTTTAAAAAATTACCACGGGGTCAAGAAAGAATTTTTTTGAGATGGCCTTAAATCTGATATTCACAAGATTGTGGCAGAATGTTTAGTTTGCCAAAAAAATAAAGTTGAGACAATTAAGACCTCGAGTTGGTTACAACCTTTATCCATTTCAAGTCAATATTGGGAGGAGGTTTCAATGGATTTTGTCACAGGTTTACCCAAGTTCGAAGGAAAGAGTGTCATCATGGTGGTAGTTTGTAGACTTACCAATTATGCACACTTTTGTGCACTATAACATCCATTTAAAGTCAATATAGTTGCTACTGCATTTATGGAAACAATTTAAAAGATACATGGAAACCCAAAAATGATTGTAAGTGACAGAGATCCTTTTTTCACTGGAAATTTTTAGACATTTTTTTTTTTTGCCTGGGTACTCAATTAGCTCATAGCTCATCTTATGATCCTCAATCTAATGGGAAAATTGAGATAGTGAAAAAATGTGTGGAAGGATATCCTCGCTACTTTTTATCTTATAAGAAAACGCAATGGGTCAAGTGGTTACCTCTGTCTAAATGGTGGTATAACACTTCTGTCCATATTGTAGAAAAAATGACCCCATTTATGGCACTTTATGGATATCATCCACAGTCCATCACATCATATTTAAGAGAAAATTCTAAGGTTCAAGCAGTGGAATTTCACATCAAGCATCAACAACAAGTTCTCCAACTCTTAAAGGATAACCTCACTTTGGCGCGGAATCGAATGAAACAACAGGTAGATCAACATTGGAGTGAAAGAAGTTTTGATGTAGTAAACTAGGTATTTTTATAGCTAAAAATATACAAAAAAATGTCCCTCAAGCAAGATAAGAAAGATAATAAATTATCACCAAGTACTATGGTCCTTACAAGGTGTTGCAAAAGATTGGTACTATGGCATACAAATTGGAGCTTCTTGAATATTCCCGAGTGCACTTAGTTTTCCATGTTTCATGCTTAAAGAAGGTTATAGGTGACAAGCTCCCAGTTCAAACAATATTGCTAGAACTTGACGAGGAACAAAAAATCATATTGGAACCTGAAGAAGTTACGGAAACAAGAACTTGAAAGCTATGAATTCGATCAATTTCAAAGTATCTCATCAAGTGGAAGAACTTACCGACTAAAGATTCCACATGGGACGATGAGAATTTTATACAAAAGCATCCAGAACTACTCAAGCATTGAGGAAACCACTTTTTTTAATAAAAGGGGCATCTTAGGTCTCTATAATACTAATGTATCCCCTTATTGTTATTGCTAGTGTTGCCCACTTATTGTTATTGTTGTGCCCATGTAGTCCCCATATTGTTTTTATTGTGCCCCACAAAATCCCACTATTGTTATTGTTGTGCTCTTACATTATTATTGTTATGTAGGCTCTTATCATATTGTGACCCCTTAGACTCCTATGTACAGAGAGGAAGTTTTGTCATTTGAATCATCCAGGAATTGTCCTTTCATGTGATGTAAAGGAGGTTTCCCATTATAACAGGTTATTTTTAAAGTCGTTGATCTATAGTTTATTCTTTTTTATGAGCTGGTTACATAACACAAATCTTCTCAACAAACATCTTCTCCTAATTGCGATAAAGGACCAAAATGACATTGCAATTATTGTGGGAAACATTCTTGTCTAGAGTTTTATGTTTTAAATATATGGACTTATTGTAAGGAACAATGAAAAGGTTCAACATCTATCATGGTTCCCCTTCTAAGAATTCTACTCATGGACATGTTATTTTTGCTTCCAGATTCTGTTTCAATGCAACATATGTTTGTTCTTATAACGAGTGGGTTAGTGATTTTGGACCATCTTATGATATGTTTTTTTTCCCTCAGGTTTATCTTATTAAGGATCAATGGAAAGGGTTCTTATGTAAATTTACAAAACTTCCCTACTTTAGGTCCCAAGTTGCCTCCTCGGCCAAAAGGGTTAACCTTTAGTGTGTTAGTAATTGTAATTATTCTAATTTTTTTTTCAGAATAATTTGTTTAAGCCTGTATATTTATAGGTTTAAATTGGTTGATAAATTAAAATTTGAAGAGTTAAAATAGGTTATGGATGAGCATACACTTGAATTAATACATACGAACAAAAGCACCTCCGATAGGTGCCTTCAATTCCATAGCAGAGATACTTCAAGGTTAATACAAAAAATATTTAGAAGAAGGATATGCCAAATCAATAGTGTTGGTTTTCAACAACACAAAGAAGGAAAAATATATTAATAATTAAAATAAATTTGGTATTCCCCCATCAACTTAATAAGTAGAAATCATACTAAATTTTTATGAAGTAATTCATTATATGCATGAACATAGTGAATGCACCATGTCAATTAAATAAGTGACAAAATAATTACAAACCCTATAAGATTCAATTTATGACATATGTGTCCACTAAAATAGATCAGTGATAATAAATGTTCAACCAACCTCAATTTTTTAGGAAGATACACTAATCAAACCCTAACAAAAACTTTAACTATACCGAGGAAATAATGTATATCTCATTGCAACAAATTAGTGACAGGTTAAAGTAGTTAATAAAACATCAATATGAGATCATGGTAGGAGAATTATTAAATCAATGACTAATTTAGATTATTTATAGAGTTGTACAATTGCATGGCAAGAGAGAAAAAGGTTTAGATTTCACAAAAGAAATCTTTTTACATTCACAATAAAAGAAGTTTGACTTAATCAATATTGTGAGAGGAAAATCCATTGGATGGTCTTCAATATTTTATTAATTCATCATTTTGGCTCCCCTTAGTGCAATCTCCTCTCCATATGTAAAATTTCTTCCATTTATGCCTTTGTATTTACCCAAAATTTAGTTCCCTATTTCCATTTTTATACCTTTTATAAAATGTAAACCTACAACTAAAGTTAGTTTAAATAAATTTTACCCTTAAGTCCATTTTAATTAAAATTGGTGACGGAGACTTCATTGAGGGACCAATACCATACCACGTATGTTCATATTGCGGGACACATATTGAGGAAAAATGACATAATATATTTATCATATAATAGGGGGTAAAGAGTTTTGATATTGGCATGTATAAAAAATGGGGCTCAAAGTTAATGAAAAAATGGATACTTACAATATCTAGTGAAAGTAGGGGTTTCTTAAATTGGGAAGGTGTATTGGTCCATATTTGTAGGGAGTTAAATAATGTGATTTTTGTAGGTATTTTCCAATATGTAGTCAAGTTAAGGGTATTGTTTAGTATGCCATGAACACATGTGATATGTTAGAGGTTCATTAAGTGAAACGGTTGTGAAATCAGCTAACTCTCCACATGACATATCATATGAGCATGACCCACTTGTCATTATCATATAGCCTTTAAATCAAGAGAGATAATTTATTATTCCTCTTTATTTTCAAACTAAATTCCCACTAATATCGATAACTAAGAATGCCCTTACATTAAGGGTTATGTAGTCTCACTTGTGCGATTTTTTTGTTGTCGTTGCATATATATTCCATGAGAATCACACACCTATAAAAATGGGGTGACTATTCCTTCATTCAATTAAGATAATATTTGTGGCTTTTAAAATTAGTGCTACACTACTTGAGGTTGTATCTTGTCATGATGTCATTTAAATATTGTCTCACATTCTCAACAACTCTGAGAAGACTTTTATTTATAAATGTTTTTATAATATCAATTTGGATGTCCATTGTTATATTTGTATATGTGACACATATTCAGTAGTGTGGGATGATCATTGTAAGTACAAGCAAAATATGCGTTTGTTTTCACTCATTTGTTGTAAATGATCATCTCTCCCACAAAAAGTTACATTTAGAAGTCCTCATATTTTTGTCATACGGTGGAAGTTACCAACAATATTGATTTATTTTTATCACATAAACAAGTACCAACATGTTCATATTTTATATTGAATGTTTCAATCATTTTGTCACAACCTTTCATATCTTCAATATATATACTTTTTAATTTGGATGTGTGTGTGTGTGTGTGTATCTGTATGTGGTTGGATATCCATAATATGAAGTAGAAATTTTTTGTGACACCTGCCCATTTACAAAGAGTTCCGTTTTTTTAAACAAGCAGAGATGAGTGAGTGCATGTCACTTTTCAATTTTCCTTTCTACTTTCTATCATCCTCACATGAATTCAGGTAATGGGAATTCATATATTGGATGGAATCAAAATGACCATATAAATTTTGTCTCATATCTTCATGTATGGCACGCAATGCGCTACACCTATAATACACATAATCTCAATCTATATTTTCTCAAAAGGAGAGCCTTCCTTTAAAGCTAGAGTTGTGATATCAAGAAGGATCTGTGTAGATAATTTTTTGTATGTAGTACAACCACATATAAATTTGTTGATCTAGTCAAATTTATATAATGTTTAAAGCACCAGTTGAATTAGGCCACTTAGTGCACTTGTGTACACATGTAACCCAATTAAACTAATGCGTCAAATTCTCCTAATACAAGTCTACTTAAATTGATATCATTGTTTAGAAAATCTTCGGCAAAATCACATAACCAATCTTGTGTCGACGCGTTTCGAACCAACCAGTGTGGTTCATCGTCAGGGCAAGTTGAAGAACCAATCTGGCTTAGCTCGATTAAATATAGTGTGCAGAGACTCCAACGGCTAAAATTATAATGGCTAATTTGACCTAATGAACCTGGTCAAATCACTAAAAAAAAAATTAATTAATATTTTTCTAGAAATAGTTAAAATTGGTAAAAAGGAATTCATTTGTCAATTTAAAATAAATAGATATATTATTAATATTATTTCTATTAATAGAATCTGTAATATAAATGGTTATTATATGTTAAATGATTTATTATTTAAATAATTAAATAATAATAAATTAATTTAAAATAGATATATTATTAATATTATTCCAAATCTCTAGTATAATATTAATACTTTAATTATAATGGTCATTATATAATGATATATTACTATTCAATTATATTATTAAATAATTAATATTTAATATTAATAATGGATATACTATTAAAATGTTAGTATAAAGATAAATAGATATATTATTAATATTGTTTCACATATTAAGAGAATCTATAGTATGATACTCATATTTTAATTATACTGGTCATTAAATAATATATATTAAATGATTTATTATTATTCTATTATTATTTAAATATACGTGAATGGTAATAAATCACTACTCTTTTTATAATTAAGTTCATTGTCGAGGAAAAGGAATGATTCACTATAAAATTTCCTTTTGAATATCTAGCTCTATGGAGTTGAATCCATACTCGACAAAATATAACTCACTTCAATACAAAAAGAGATGCAAGACGTGAGTTCAACAAATTAGAGGGTCATGTGAGTTTGAAATCAATGGCTATTAGGAACAAGTTACATAGTAGCGAGTACCTTCTACCTAGTTTAAATAAAGCTAAATTAAAGTAAAAAAAATCTGAAGATTTGGAAAAATAGAAGACTATATAAATGCATGCCAAAACCTAAGACCAAAACTAAAATAAAAAGAGGTAAAATTGGAAAACAAGATATTAGAACAAAATAATCATAATAATTTGAAAAAAAATTTAAAAGACTTAAAATCATAAAATTAATAAAACCCTTAAATCCTTTTATAGTTACTATTAAAATCAAAAAAACTAAAATAATGCCAACAAAACTATAATGGATAGTGGTTTAAACTTGAAGTTGAGAACTTATCATATTAACATTATAATCATATTACTAAATAGAGTATACACATAATTTTAACTAATTTATCATAATATTATTACATAAAGTATACATATAAATTTAGCTATTTTATTATTATATTATATTATTTTATATTTATATATTATAATAAAAATTATAAAAAACTATATTAGAAGGAATATTATTAAGCATATAAAAACTCTTTAGCATATGCCAAGGTATTTACGGTCTTTATCTTCAGAATATACCATGCACAACAAAATGTCCTCTAAACGCTTTACAGGATTTTTTATTCATATATACGTACCGCGATTCAATCTTCAACTATAACAATAGATAACAAGATCGCATTTTGAATTACTTGCGCATTAAAATTTTATTGATTCTGTTACATGTGGCTTGAATGGATATGACATTTAATGACCTTCGATCCTCATGATATGGCATGAAATGAAGAAGGGTCCTTTAAATAATTTAGAGGAGTGGGACATTATTTAGAAGATATAGATGTCCATGTGTATAAAATGAATTACGATACATAATGATTTAATACTAAGAAACTGAATAAACTATATATATCTCAATAATAATACATTTGGGTTAAGGGGTTAGTGGATATAAAATGACAAGGCTCGAAGAGTAATCGTGTCATGAATTAACTTTTACGGTAGTTCATTAATCATGAAATATTTTACTTCGAGTGAAAAAGATGTGAACTTATTAGTAAGATGGAGAAATAATCATGAGATAAACCAAATTAGGGGTAAGACATCTTTAATTATATGGTTCACTATTTATGAAAGGGATTTTTATTAGGAAAATTTGTAGAACTCAAAAGAAAAATTTTGAGAGTGAAAATTAAGCTAGATGAATGGAGAAGGATAAAGTCATTTTTTTTCTTTCAATAATCATAACACCAAACAAATATTTGTTGATGATGATAGATCTCTTAGTGTTATAGGGTCTTGTTAATAGGAATTTATTCTATGGCCAAGCGAATAATTCTACAGATCTACCCAAAATATATACAAATGAACTGATATACCACTTCCTATTGTTTCCCATAGATAAATCCCTTGATCCCATCACACACTTAAAATGGAAAAGCAAAGGAATGGAAACATACCTTTCTTTGTTGATGGTGGTAGTGATCTTGACCAATAATGGTTGTACTAACCTTGACCACTGAGGGTTGATGGATATTCCACTTAAGTCACTGAAGTTCCCAATCCTACCTCCAATACCTATAACCTACACATGGTCACAAACACCTAATATTCTTCGAAGTAATGTAAAGTGTTCAAGAAAAAGAGATTGTATCAAACATGGCTCATATATGTAGCAGAATGTTCAAAATATCTAAAATATGTAAATATCTATAATAGGATAAATAATATATCTATATAGCATAATGTATAAGAGATATGAGATGATATGGTTACAAATGAGGACCCACTTATATACCTAGACAGGTGCCCTTTCATGAATGGGCTTTACCTTTAAGACATGTATCTTTGATATACTAATTATTTATTATTTATTAAATATATTTTATATTGATAAAATTTCCTTCCCCTTTAGAAAAGCTTTGTCCTCAAAGCTTATTGATGGAAATGCTTGATATCTTTTCCTATCTTGTAATGTCTTCTCATCTTTCTTAATTCTTTGAGCTAACATCTTAAACGATACAAGATGATATGAATTTCTAAGTGTGGTATATAATTAGTTAGGCTTATAGGCCTTCCTTTAAGAGAGACTTTCGTCGTCCTTTTGTTTCTGATGTTGACACCTGGCGTCGTTGTCCTTTTGTTTCTGACGTTGACACCTGGCGTCCACATTCAGTGGGAAATTGTTCATATGTGTCGTGCAATTTCTGTTTATTCTCAACAATTTCGGAGAACAAGCTCTGCTTTCCACTGACATTTGTGCGCATTTTCAAGATATTCGTCATGGTCTCCTTCAATTACTCGTCATGGTCTTCATCCTTCAGACGCAATGGTAGGCATTTTTGTTATGGTTCTCGTCCTTCAGCAAAATGATAAGCATTTATGTTATGGTCTTCATCCTTCAGGCGGAATGGTAGGCATTTTTGTTATGGGCGCCTAGCGGGGGTCGATATCCCTCGCTTCTGCTATCATTCCCGCCTCTCTATTACCGAAAATTGTCGTATGTGTCTCGTCGAGGTCGAGAAGAGTCCCAAGCCCGTGGCATCTTGCGCGATGCCTGCGCTTCCTGGTAATTTATTGCTTTCGCCCTTTTCCCTTTGGTTTCCTCCAATCCCCAAGTTGTTAAATGCTGACAGAGGATATGAATTTGAAGGATGTTAATTTTGGGGTTTAAATGTCAGGCATGAGGATAAAGACTGATACTCCGATGGCGAAAAAGGAAAGGGAAGGGGTGATGGAGTTTCTGTTGATGAATCATCCGCTGGATTGTCCAATCTGTGACCAAGGAGGGGAGTGCGATTTGCAGGACCAGTCCATGGGGATCGCAGGCGTTTCGTCGAAACAAAAAGATCCGTGGTGGATAAGAATCTCAGTCCTCTCGTCAAGACTGTCATGACGAGGTGTATTGAGTGTACAAGGTCTGGTATCCCAATCCCATTCCCTGCTGTTCTGAAAGGAAAGAAGTTCGGTAACAACTTTCGACCTTGAAGCCAACACATGGTCTTCTGACCATGGAACCATGTATTTGAAAAGAAAATAGAGCTCAGGATTGGGTAATTTACTGGGGCTAGCAGGGAATTACACGGATAAGAGAGGAGCATCGAAGTTCCGAAGCAAATTTTCCAGGAAGTTAGAGTTAGAACAGTGGGTTGTAAGTGCAACGCTAGGCGGCACAATTTCATTTTGCTTGGTGCAAGGTTTATGTCTCAATGTGGCACAAATAAACTGCTTGTTTCATGTACATCACTGTATTAATGGAAGCAATTTTTTTTCCTCAAACACACACATTTTGTCCCAAACGAGTTCTTACACACCCGCCACACTCTTCCTTGCCTTCCATCATCTTCTCCAGCACAAGAAGAAAAAGAATAAATGAAGGTTTTTCTCAATGCAAGGTCATTGTTTCTTCACAATGGTCTATTGGAGGGCCTCCCAGAATATTACATTCTCGATTCTTTGCACTCCGACCTTGTTGCCTCAGACACCCATTAACGACAGCAACAGCGACAACCGAAGAAGAAAAGTATTATGAAGTTGAGGTTGAAGATGCAGAGGACGAATCAGATTCTGATGTTGGGGGAGATAAAGACAATGGATTGGATAAGCGCAAAAAAGGCTCATAGAAGCTCTGCCTCCAAAGTTGTCTGGAAGGAGCAAGGCCTTGATGAAACATATAATTTGTTTATCAGAATAGGATGATCCATCTGAATTAATCATGAAGTGGGTGAGAATAATGAAGCCCAAAAGAGTAGATTGGCTTGCAGTCCTCAAACAGATGGAGGAACAGAACCTCAACCATCCCCTCTTCTTCAAGGTCAGTGGCTTTTTAATTATTATAGATGTGATTCTTAAATATAGATGGACTAAGTAAATTATTAACCAAGTTGATCTGTATGACATTTTCTTCTCAGTCCACTAATGCCTTTACTGCTCTGCAATTTATGCCATACGAAGCTTCTTGGCAATGTTATCAGACTCTTCGCAGTCCAAGTGGAGTAGGGAGTCTGACTATGTTTTAAGAGGAAACAGAGTCTAATCAGCTGAATCTGAATCAATCCCGACTTATTCTTTAAAGTTTAACTCATAAATATCACCCAAACTCACTGTTACCACTCAAATTATCACCTAGGAGGAAAAGTCCTAACCTCAATGGGAGAGCCTAGACGCATAATAGGCAAGCCACTCACTGTCACCTTGGTGGCCTTGCCCGACCAAGGAGACTGCCTATCCCAGGGGGAATCTGCATGATCAATTTAAACTTAGATTGTTGGGAGAGAAATTGGAAAATACTAGCATGAATTGACTACTCTTATGCTTAACTCAATCAAATCGATTCATTCATCAAAGATGTGAGAATTTGCAAGTAAATTGTTGAATTAATCCCAAAAGGAGAAGTGAATGTCACATTATCCTTTTTATGCTATTACTAATGTTGAGATCAAGTGTGAAATACCCCGAAGTGAATGCTTAAATGGTTACAAACAAGTAGATTAATGTTGAGAACAAGTGTGAAGTAATCCCAAAGTGATGCTTAAATGATTACAAAATGTAGATTAATGTTGAGAACAAGTGTGAAGCATCCCAAGTGATGCTTAATTTGTTACAAAATTAGATTGATTCGAGTCACAAGGTAATGCTGAATCTAAAACCCCTGTTTAGATAGAGACCATTCACGTATGGAAATTGCAACAAGTAATCCATAAAGTCCAATTTTAAATACCATTCAAAAATTGCAACTGAAGACCATAAGCATAATGTTATTCAGATTTTGTGATAAATCATTTTTGCTTCACGTATTACTCCTTAAGAGAGTGATCTTATTCACAAAAATGCAGCGAATTTGAGTCATATCCAATATCTCTAGAACCAGTGGGTATTGACACGCTCAAATAGCGCTTATCAAAGTGTTAGGTTGTAAGCAGTTGTGGTTATCAATTTGAAACGTTGTCTTAGTACGTGTGTATGATCACAATATAAGCAATGAGATAATATTTCAAAGAATGGCATATATCAGTGTTATCATAAGAAATAGTGATTGCAAATGAATGAAAAAAAAAAAAATCTAAAATGCTATACAAATAATTCTAAGTGAAGTATTACTCTCTTGATTCTGCCTTAAACTGAATCTGCCCTTAAATAGTATAGCCTTAAGAAAATATTCCAACCATTAAACTGTCGACTGAAAATTTTGAATGAAGTCATTTGGCCCACTCCTTGTAATTCGTCTCAAAGTAAAAACATCCATTCCTATTTTAGCAATATTAAACCGGATCTAATATAATCGTTGAAAGTGCAAGTGCTGTGATATGCTAAATCAAGGTCTAGAATTATTTCGAGTATTTAAGATATTTGCCATTAGCAAAACCTAAACCCTAATGTCCTATTATTGGAGCAAGATTTACCTTCTTCAAAGCTTATATCAGTTGGAAAAACAATGGCAATCCTTGCAAAAAACCTAGTCATCGATAAAAGAGAAACATAGAGCGAAAACCTCACATTGAATTTGCCCCTTAATTGCATTCTCCCAAATGTTTTTCAACTAAGCTTGTAGAGGAACTGCCACAACTCCAACCGTGACTTTAGCAAGTGAATCCTCTTTTCTATTTATAACATTCAAATAAAAACCTGATTAATAAAATAATATTTCATTAGAAAAGGCCCTGGTATCCTCCTTTTTTCCCTTTGAGTGAATAAAATAGGCCCACAATGCCACTTGTCATCTCCATAAGGAAAGAGCTAGCCTCTAAATCTGTAGAGAAGACCTCAACATTGTGTCCTTATCCCAAAACACCTCAAAAGGTGACATATGCCTTTAAATATGTGACAATGGATTAAATAATGTGTCCTCTTTAGTTGGTGGTTTCTGCACTCATATAAGCTATATTCTCTTCTGGAAACTTTCCAGTTTTGTCCCCCAACATTCTCGTAGATGTTTTCTTCCAAATTGTAGGATACAATTTTAGGTGTAATTTCCAGCATTATTTCTCAGTGTGCCCATAAATCAACACTGCAATGATTGCAGTGATTCCTGGTGTTGTCTTTTGAGTCACTGAGCAGTGGTGAAAGTCCTATTTCTGTTCGTTTGCTTAGGAGATTTTTGATGTTAGGTACCTTTCCTTGGTTTTCCATTTCCCCACTTACTGCTGGTTTTCTGTTCTTGTACTCAATAAATAGAGCCTTCTTACCAACATCATTGAGGTTCTTTACTTCAAATGGGGTAAATTCCTTTTTGATGTAGCCATGTAGTTCTCCTCAATTTTTTATCAACGTTTGAGGAAATTCTACTTTGAGATTTAGCAAGATTGTTGATTTCTTATATTCAGTGGTGTAGTCCTGAACAATTTTTCTTGTGTTTGTGAAAATATCACAATTAAATGGATCTTCTTGATATCCAATATCATAGAACTGATCCTTCAACAACATTTTGAATGTCTCCCATGATACTATCGAGGGTCTCCTTTGCTACTTCAAAGATTGCATATAGCTGTCTCACCTTAAAGCATGGTGGAAGATAACGAGGAACTCCTCAAATTCAGAAGGTTTCAGGTTGTTTACCCTTAGTATCCTCTTGATGAGAATTTCCTTCTTTCTTGAAATTTACTGAGCATTCCTCTTTCTTTGTCATTAGATGGGTCATCATTTTTGTTAACATACCAATATTTGTTTTTAACCGACTAAGGATGATCTTTGGTTCTTCTCTTTCTTCTTGGTATTGTTTGTCAATATGAAAGACCAAATACACAATGCATGGGAGATGTAAAATATGATCTTTATATCAAATGGGGCCATTGCATACAATGAGGCAGATCTCCTTTTATATTACTGGTTATTTGTTGTACAACTAATTTCCCTAATCACGTTATTTACAAGTGAATTTGAATTAATCTTACCAAAATTCTTAGCTCCTTGAAGTTTATCTATTATGTCATCAATGCATGGCAATGGATATCAGTTTTTAAGGGTATGGATCAACAATCGTCAACACTTTTAACTGCTTTGAAGTTTTACTCTGCTCCGTTGGATCAGGTGACACACTTTTAACCGTTGATTTGAAGTGTGATTGCTTTTTCCAAATATCAGTTGAGTTGCCTTACTGCTTTTTCCCATTCTTTTATGTCACTATTGAAGATATTTTTACCGCTTTTTCCCTGCCAGTTGTTGTTGCTGTTCTTCTTCCCTAGCTTTTGGCAAGCACTCTTATTTTGTGCAGAGAAAGGCTGGTTGATGAAGCTCTTCGCATTCTGCACTCGATGGACTTCAGTAGAGAAATCCCTGTGGATACCCAAATATACCATATACTCCTGGATTGTTGCACTGTCCAGAAATTATTGGAAGAAGGCAAGCAGGTCCACACCCACATGAGAATCACAGGGGCTCATCAGAATCCCTACTTGGCTGCCAAGCTTGTTTATCTTTATTCTGCCTGTGGAAGCATTGTCGATGCGCGGACGGCATTCGATGAAGCCTCTAAGCGGACTATGTTTATGTGGAATTCTCTGCTCAGAGCTTATGTTAAGAATGGATTCTGTGAAACCGAGGCTATGGATATTTATAATCAGATGAAGTTATCTGGCACGAAGCTCAATAATTTTACGTTCTCAATCATCCTGAAGGCATGTGGAAGCTTAATGGACCTACAACAGGGGATGGAGATTCATGGGCAGGTTATCAAGACCGGTTATGAGCTTGATGTCTTTGTGGGAGGTGTGCTTTTGGATATGTATTGCAGGTGCCATTCTGTGGAGGATGCAAACCAAGTGTTTGAGGAAATGCGCCATCGAGATGTGGTCACATGGACAGCTATGATTGCTGGACTTGTGCATAATGGGTTTCATGGCGAAGCATTGGAATGTTTCCGGCAAATACACGTGGAGGAACGCAAGAATGTTTCACTAAGAATCAGTGCTTCGATTTGGGCCTCGAGGATATCTCTATACTCCTGCGCCTGATGTGCACAGGGTGCAGTATTTCACAGATACTGAGTTTTTCATCAGATGGGATGGGCATTGGGATATATTTTTGGATGAGGATTTGCCCACATCAGCCGATCACATTAAGGTGAATGCAGAGGAATTCAAATAGGTGTTTTTGTGTGTGCATACAAGCTCATATGCAGGTGCAAGCAATAAGTTAATTTCGTGGTACTATGTTGTTTAAAGTTTCTGTAGTTTATTGTCTAGGGATGGATTTTGTATGCTATTTCCTGAAATTATGTTCAGGGATTTTATATATATATATAATAATTAAACTAGGTATTCAAAGTTTGCCTAATACCCTTTGTGATGTAAATAAATTTCAATGAACATCAAACTATTCTCATAATTTGCATGGATTCTCGCAACATATCATAGGTAGGTTTTTTTTCCCTTCAATTTTGTGATTCGTTCCTTCTGGTCGAGGAAGGTTCCGGACCTTCACGTCTTACCTGAGCTCAGGTAAGGTCATGGTTGTGAGCTCTGCTCAGTCAAAGAGAGGGCCTTACTCGCCTGAATATAGGTAGCTCACTCAGATTTTTTAGACCTTAATTGACCTTGAGTTATTTTATTTTTGCACAAGAGAAGCAAGGTGTCGGGTGGGCGTGGGGGCTAAGTTGTGCAAAATTTCACGCCCTGTTGAAGGTAGTGTATGAAGGTGTGAAGAGAAACATGATGGGCATGGGAATTGCACTCCCTCAAGATGGTGGGCTTTGGTGAATTTCACTCCTTCAAGATGTAGTATCATTCTATATATGTATATTATTCTTTATAAAGTATAATAATAATATCATGGTTTCTAATGGAATTAACTTTTTAATAGCAATGTATCAACATGTTTTCTAATATTATGTTTTGACTTTCTAAATGCAATATACAATTATGGTTTTCAATTAAATATATTGGTAGGGGATAGTCATGGTGGTTATTGCCTTGGTCACTAGCAAGCTTCGTATATGATTGGCCATCTATAGAGGTTTCTTGATTTTGAGTAATTAACTTAACCTCTTGATTTTGGGTAATTAACTTACTCTAAAATGAAATAAGACATTCAATGTGCTCCTTGTAATATAGATATAAACAAAACATGTAAAGAAAAGTAATTGCACAATGATCCAGTGCAAGAAAACAAGGTTTTCCACAAACCAATTAACTCTTCTAGAAAAATTCAACAATTCCAATTTAATAATCCTATCGGCCTTTCTTTGTACCTTTTGGGACAATTGCTAAAAATTAAGGGTACGGTTTTGTTATGAAACCAGCTCACAAAAAGATAGAAAAGAGAGATCCACGCCTTAGAATTCAGCCTCTTCGAGGGGGCAACCTCCTTTACATTACATAAATGAACAATTCTTGGATGATACAAATGAAAATACCTCCTTTCTATATATAGGAGTCTAAGTGGTCCCAATACAATCAAATCCTACATAACAATAATATTGTAGGGCACAACAATAACAATAGTGGGCTTCTATGTGGCACAATAGTAACAATATGGGCACTACATGGGTACATCAATATAAATAAGGGGTATAACTACAATAGTAATGGGGTAATCACTAGTATTATAGGGACCCAACATGCCCCTCTCCTTCAAAAAAGTGTTGTCCTCAACGCTTGAGTAGTTCAGGATACTTCTGCATAAAATTCTCATCCTCCCATGTGGAATCTTCAGCGGATAAGTTCTTCCACTTGATAAGATACTCTGAAATTGATCGATTTTGTAGCTGTTGAGTTCTTGTTTCTATAACTGCTTCCGGTTCCAATATAATTTTTCCTTCTTCGTCAAGTTCTGGCAATATTGTTTGAACTGGGAGCTTGTCACCTATAACCTTCTTTAAGCATGAAACATGGAAAACTGGGTGCAATCGAGAAGCTGCAGGAAGCTCCAATTTGTATGCCATAGTACCAATCTTTTGCAACACCTTGTACGGACCATAATACTTTGGTGATAATTTATTATCCTTCTTAGCTTGCTTGAGGGACATTTGCTTATATGGTTGTAGCCGTAGGAATACCCAATCACCTACATCAAAACTTCTTTCACTGCGATGTTGATCTGCCTGTTGTTTCATTCTATTCTGTGCCAACACAAGGTTATCCTTTAAGAGTTGGAGGACTTGTTGTTGATGTTCGATGTGATGTTCCACTGCCTGAACCTTAGAATTTTCTCTTAAATATGATGTGATGGATGGTGGTTGATACCCATAAAGTGCCATAAATGGGGTCATTTTTGTTGCTGTATGAAAGGAAGTGTTATACCACCATTCAGCCAGAGGCAACCATTTGACCCATTGTGTCTGTTTATCAGATACAAAGCAACGAAGATATCCTTCCAAACATTTGTTTACTATCTCAGTTTGCCCATCAGATTGAGGATGATAAGATGAGCTATGAGCTAACTGAGTACCAAGACAAGAAAATAATTCTGTCCAAAAATTTCCAGTGAAAATGGGATCTCTGTCACTTACAATAATCTTTGGGTTTCCATGTAGCTTTTGAATTGTTTCCATAAATGCAGTAGAAACTGTACTGGCTTTAAATGGATGTGATAATGCACAAAAGTGTGCATACTTGGTAAGTCTGTCAACTACCACCATGATGACACTCTTTCCCTCAGACTTGGGTAAACCTGTGATAAAATCCATTGAAACCTCCTCCCAACGTTGGCTTGGAATGGATAAAGGTTGTAATAGACCCGGTGTCTTAATTGTTTCAACTTTATTTTGCTGGCAAACCAAACATTCTGCCACAAACTTTTGAATATCTGATTTAAGGCCATCCCAAAAAAATTCCTTCTTAACCCTGTGGTAAGTTTTTAAAAATCCTGAGTGCCCTCCTAAGGGAGAAGTGTGCAATTCCATAAGAATCTTTTGTTTTAGCTGGGAATTCTTACAGAGGTATAAGCGATCTTTGTACCATAACGAATCATTTTTCCAGCTAAATGTATCAGACGTACTGGAATCTTGTTGTAGCTTTCGAATAAGTGCCCACACTTCTTCGTCATTCTTCCATTCCTCCCTTGCTTCATTTATCCAATCTGGTTGGATAATAGAAATGGCGCACAACAATGCTTCCACATCCTCATCCTTTCTTGAGAGTGCATCTGCCACCACATTTTGCTTCCCTTTTTTGTAGATGATTTCAAAGTCATAACCCAACATCTTTGTGACCCACTTTTGTTGCTCTTCAGAGGATAATCTTTGTTCTAAAAAGTATTTAAGGCTATCATGATCTGTTTTTACCTTGAAGTGTCTTCCCATTAGGTAGGGTCGCCATTTCTTAAGTGCATGGAGTATTGCCAACATTTCCTTCTCATAAATAGCTTTTCTTAAAAACTTTCCCTTGATTGGACGACTTTCAAAAGCAATGGGTCTTTCATCTTGCATTAGAACAGCACCAATTCCATTTCCTGAAGCATCACATTCCACAATAAAGGTTTTTGTGAAGTCCGGTGTAGCTAAGACCGGTGCTTGGCACATTGCCTCTTTAAGATGTTCAAAGGCCTTTGTTGCTTCCGGAGTCCATGAAAATGCATCTTTCTTCAATAATGTTGTTAGAGGTGCTGCTATTCTCCCATAATTCTTAACAAACTTGCGATAATACCCTGTCAACCCAAGAAATCCTCGCAGATGCTTTATGGATGTGGGGATTTTCCATTCCTTAATGGCTTTAATTTTGCTAGGGTCTACCTTAACTCCTTCATGAGATACAATATGACCCAAATATTCCACCTCCTGGACTCCAAAGAAACATTTGGATCTTTTTGCATATAATTGTTTCTCCTCCAATAGTTGTAGCACCCTGTCAACATGTTCAACATGATCCTTCCAAGACTTGCTGTAGATTAGTATATCATCAAAAAATACTAACACAAATTTTCTAAGGAATGGTTTGAAAATTGAATTCATCAAACCTTGAAATGTTGAAGGTGCATTGGTAAGGCCAAAAGGCATGACCAAAAATTCATAATGACCCTCATGAGTTCTAAATGCCGTTTTTGGAATGTCTTCAATCTTCATTCTGATTTGATGATATCCTGAACGAAGATCCAACTTGGTGAAGTAAATTGATCCATGCAATTCATCCAGTAATTCATCAATGACAGGAATGGGGAACTTATCTTTAATAGTGAGCTTGTTGAGCTCCCTATAATCCGGACACATGCGCCATGATCCATCCTTCTTGTGCACCAATACTACTGGAGCAGAGAAAGAACTTTGACTCGGTTGAATTATACCAGCCTCTAGCATTTCTGCAACCATACGTTCAATTTCACTTTTTTGGACATAGGGATATCTGTACGGCCTGATGTTTGGAGGAACACTTCCTGGAATCAGATGAATAGCATGATCATGATCACGCATAGGTGGGAGACCTTTGGGAGTCTCAAATACCTTGGAATGATTGTCCAGGACTTTTTGGAGATCTGGAGAAATAGATGATTCCAATGTGGAAACATCTAGCGAACATAATTGTGCAATTACACCTCTTTGCTCCTTTTTTAGAAGCTTTGTCATACCATTAGAGCTGATTATCTTTCCTGGTTTCCCTGCAATACCCCTTAATTCAACTTCCTTTCCTTCCACAGAAAATTTCATGAAAAGTTCTTGAAAATTAAAAGCTATTGTACCCAAGGATTGTAGCCATTGGACTCCTAGTACAACATCAGCACCTCCCATTGGAATGGAAAGCATTGGGCTAGTCAATACATATTCTCCCATGGATAGCTTGATATTATGGCACTTTCCAGAGCAATTTATTGTTCCTCCATTTGCAATCATCACTTGACACTCTGGTGCTGGATATAGGAAGCAATTCAATTCTTTTGCTACCCTACAATGAATAAAATTGTGGGTGCTTCCTGAATCAATCAACACTATTACCTTTTTCTTCTTGATTTGTCCTTCTATCTTGATGGTTTGAGGAGTGGTAATTCCCGCCAATGCATTACAAGATATGGTCGGATTTATTTGTTCTTCATCTAGGCTTTGTTCCTGGAATATATCCTCTTCTTTTGACCTTTCTTGCTCCTTTTCTTCTTCCTCTTCACAATCTATGTAGAATAATTTCTTCTCAGCACACTTATGACCTTTTGTGTATTTGCTATCACAATTGTAACAAAGCCCTTTTGCTCTTTTTTCTTCCAATTGTTGTGGTGTCAACCTTGTAGGTTGTGGAAGACTATGGGCAACAACACTTCCATCTTTATAGTTGTGAATGGTATGCTTCCTAGTTGCCATAATTTTGCTTTCCATTTTTCTTGCTAACCTGAATGCCTTCTCTAATGAATCAGGTTCCCAAAGGCGCACATCATGTTGGATATTATCCTTTAAAGACCCTATGAACACATCAATCCTATGCTCCTCTGGAATATCTTTTACCCTTATGTTCAATTTTTGGAACTCCTCAATGTGCTCCATTATTGAACCCTTTTGTTTGAGACTTATCAATTGGCTAAAAAAAGTGTTGCTTTTTGTATCCTCATAATGTGCTATCAATTCTTCCGTAAAAATTGCCCAAGTGATAAATTGTTTACGAGAACAAAGCCATTGATACCATACAAACTGATTTGGTTCCAAATATAAAGTTGCCATACGTACCTTTTGTGTGTTTTGCACATTATTGAGATCGAAGAATTGCTCCATCTGTAATATCCATGTGGCGGGATCCTTGCCATCAAACTTCCTCATATCGATTTTTGGAACATGATGAGTCTTCGATCCAACATTAGCATCTATGGTATCATGATTAACATTTCTTTTGTTCTCATCATGAGTTTCCTTTACTACCTTTTCACCATTAGTGACCCTTTCTTGTAGCAACTTCTTCAATTCATCCATCTTATCATCCATGCCATCAAATTTAGCATCAATCTTAGCTTCCATGCCATCCATCTTAGCTTCCATGCCATCCATCTTAGCTTCCATTCCCTTTATCTTAGATTCTACGCCATTTACCTTAGATTCCACGCCACTTATCTTAGCTTCTGTTAGCTTTTGTGAGCGTGACATTTGTTGCACTTGTTCTTGTAATTTTGATATATCATGTAGCATTTCTTCCTCTTCTTCATGAGTCATGCTAGAGCTTTCAGGTTCCTTACTAGGTGTTTGCATTTTCTTTCCTCGGGGCATCAGTTACCGATAATAATGTTTTACTATGCCCTTTGAATTCCGTTAAACCAAGCTTACACAAAAATTAAAAAAAAAACTACACACCTTTTTTCACTTTATAGAAGCCTGATATTGAATCTGATGTATCTCTGTAATTTCGGATCATCCAATTCTGAAATTGCTACCTATAGTAGCCTTCCGCGTCCTTTTTCCAATGCCACAAGTCTGAGCCAAATTGGATTCTCCAAGGAAGAGTTATGTGAAATCTCCCACAGTGACTTGCTTTTAGACTGGTTCAGTAGAGCGAACTTGTACGACGTGCCACGAGTCACTGTTTCAACCTTTGAATCTGAAACACACGCACAAGAAACTACAGTCCGTCCTCTTTCTATACCTTTTTGCGAAATTTCAATCCGATCCTCAGAGAGAGAGTTATGACGATTTTCCCCAGGTCACCTGTTTTGAATGTAATTCAGGAGTCTGCAAAAAGACCAACTTCCTCAGATCATATCTCCGAAAATATCGCGAGAAAAGCTCTGAAATTCGGACCCAAGGTTCCGCGCCAATTCTTCTCAAATGGGTTTTTTTTGCGACTTCTGAAACATCACAGAAAAAAAAGTTATAGCGAAAATGCCACGATGACCTGTTTGGAGCAGCGAAACCCTAGAATCCAAAGCTCTGATACCAAATGTTATGAAACCAGCTCACAAAAAGATAGAAAAGAGAGATCCACGCCTTAGAATTCAGCCTCTTCGAGGAGGCAACCTCCTTTACATTACATAAATTAACAATTCTTGGATGATACAAATGAAAATACCTCCTTTCTATATATAGGAGTCTAAGTGGTCCCAATACAATCAAATCCTACATAACAATAATATTGTAGGGCACAACAATAACAATAGTGGGCTTCTATGTGGCACAATAGTAACAATATGGGCACTACATGGGTACATCAATATAAATAAGGGGTATAACTACAATAGTAATGGGGTAATCACTAGTATTATAGGGACCCAACATGCTCCTTGTAATATAGATATAAACTATAGAGGTTTCTTGATTTTGAGTAATTAACTTAACCTCTTGATTTTGGGTAATTAACTTACTCTAAAATGAAATAAGACATTCAATGTGCTCCTTGTAATATAGATATAAACAAAACATCTAAAGAAAAGTAATTGCACAATGATCCAGTGCAAGAAAACAAGGTTTTCCACAAACCAATTAACTCTTCTAGAAAAATTCAACAATTCCAATTTAATAATCCTATCGGCCTTTCTTTGTACCTTTTGGGACAATTGCTAAAAATTAAGGGTACGGTTTTGCCATAAATCACACCATACATCCAAACGACCAGTATCAAAACCCCACTTTATCAACATAATCAACAAAATTTACATTACACTTGCATTGGATGTGTAAGTCCTTGTTCTTCTAATCCAACCCAAAGTGTAGCATATAGGGTGTGCAATTGTAGGTAAGTTGTGCCTTTTCACTATCTTCTAAGGTGATATTTAGTTGGCTACTGCTATCAAATATTGTGGTCACAAGTTCCTTACTGAAATCACAAGCTCCTTTGTTAGGATCTTAATGGAGAATCAAATTCTTGTACTTGGCATGACTAGGATGTAGAACTACCTTATGTTGTATTGTCAAGTATTCATGACTAGGATGTAGAACTACCTTATGTTGTATTGTCAAGTATTCATATCTACATTTCTCCTTGTTGTGATGTACTCAATCTCTGGTTCTTCTATGGATGTAGTCCTTGTTGTCACCTAAGATTTACACCTAAGTGTGGGAAAGGTTTTCAACCCCACAAGGTATAGTCTTTAAGGCGCAACGCTCAAAGAAGGGGCTGTCACCTATTCCCAACTCTTTCCGTTTAAACTCTCTCCTAGGCAAGCTATGGGGGTAGTCCTTAAAGATGATTATGAAAAGAAAACTTGTCGAAAACAACAAGTTCTAGGAGATCAAGGACAAAGAAATTACCACTCAGTGTAACTTGATAGATTTCGATTAAATCAATATGCCATTCAACAAAGTAAAATGTGAGAGACCAGTGCCTTTATATAATGCTCAAATAAAATTATAATACTTGCAGAAGATGATACTCCAAGCTACAAGGATGGCAATGCTGCAATACAAGCGTTAGTGCAAGATATAGCACAATATTGAAATATGAGCAGTGAGATAGAACTTGCAAGATAAATGAAACTTGTACTTTGAAGAGATGCTAAAAAAGATAGAACAATATCCAAGTTCAATGAGCAAGTAATTCAAATGACAAGTATAAGAGCGATACCGTGCACTATTGCAAGTAAGATAGAATGTTCACAAATCAATGGGAGAGCCTAGACGCATTATAGGCAAGCCACTGTCGTCAACACTTTCATTCTCATTGAGACATCTGGCATGGTTTCCTACTCGACCTCTGGGTATAGTCCTGCTTGACATCTGTGCACAGATTTTACGTCACCTTATAATATTTATTATTTTGAACCAAAATACAATTCTTTCAATTTAACATTTCTATCGGCCTCTCTTTGCACCTTTTGGGGCAATTTCTAGTTTTAGTACTGTGAAATGATCTAACCATTCTGAGTTAATCTACTATGGAATCTTGCAATTACTAGAAACTTGGGATGAATTGTTGTCATAAGATTAAATTATGGTGACACAAATATTCTTTAGAACATAAATCACATGTTTTTGGTTTGAGTGATAAGGATATGCAGACTGTTTGAGATGTCTACTTTTATGATTTGAGTGTTAGTAAGGAGTTCTTGTGATAAGATTTTCCCTTATCCTATTTGTGGTGATGTAGCAACCCCTGGTTGATTTTCCATGTAAAGTCCAACTCCTCCAAAGTAGGTATCTCACTAAAAGACGCTGGTATTTTTCCTTCCAATTGGTTCCCAGAGAAATTTAGTAATCCCAAGCTTCTCATGTTCCCTATGCTTTTGGGGATTTCTCTAGAAAGATTATTCCTAAACAAATCAGATATAACATTTGTAATCAAGATATATGACATATTATACTCAATCCCTTTTATGTATTCTTTGGTTTGGAAATAAAGCTCAAAGAAATAAAATTGATGTATTGCAAACCCTTGCATTCTTTCAAGATCATATGGTATGCTTCCATTAAAATCATTGTCCGATAAATGCAACAAAAAGAAGTTTGTAAAATTTGTGATCCATTGGGGAATAATACCTTGAAAATTATTATAACTAAGACTTAAAAATCCCAATTTACTCAAATTTGCCAGGGTTGAAGGAAGCTCACCTCTAAATCCATAATTATTTAAATCCAATATTATAAGCTGGGTGCAATTTGCAAATGATGAGGTTAGAGTCCCATAAAAATTGTTAGAATGAGCGGAGAAAATATTTAAATAAGTGGAGTTATAGATGCAGATACTAGGAATAGGTCCCTCCAAATTGTTTTCTGATAAATATAATGCATTAAGCGAAACCAAATTATTAATATTATTAGGAATCTTCCCGGTGAAATTGTTTGAATTTAAATATAATTCATTCAAAGAATGAAGGTCTCCTATAGCTCTGGGAATTGTCCCTTCAAGATTGTTGTTTGAGAATTTTAAGTATATAAGCTTCTTTAAATTGACAAGGGTTTTAGGAATGTGACCTATGAGTTTATTTTGAGACAAATCTAGGTATGACAGATTAGTCAAATTGAAAATTGTCTTAAATATGTTACTGCTCAGATTATTGTCAAAGAGATTTAATTCTGTCAACTGAGATAAAGCGGCAATGTTTTCATTTAAGTGAGTGATGTTGTTTTTAAAAAGATCTAAGTACTCTAACTTAACCAAATTGGCAATACCTTCCGGTATGGTAGTGAGTTTGTTACTAGAGAAATCTAAGTTAGTCAACCAGGTCAAATTGATAATGCCCTTAGGTATGTGAGTGAGCCCACATTCATAAAGCTGTAAGGCAGTTAATTTGGTCAAATTAGTAATGTAATTAGTTATCCTCCCTGTGAGGTTAAAACTAAGAGACAGAGTAGAGAGGGGAAGTCTAGATATTTCAGAGGGAATAGAACCTGAAATACTACGACCAGAAATGGATAGATCTGAAAGTTGTGTCAAATTACCCAATTCACATGGAATTCTGCCTCACAAGTTGTTGCCGTCCAGATACAGGGACTCTAGCTTCTGTAGCAGGCCCAACTCCACTGGAATAGGACTGCGGAGCATATTAGAGCTGAGGTCAAGGTACGCTAGTTTCTGTAGCAAGCCCAACTGGACTGGAATAGGAGCATTGAGCGTATTGCTGCTGAGGTCAAGCTCCTCTAGTTTCTGGAGCAGGCCCAACTCGACAGGAATAGTACCGCTGAGCATATTGTCTTCGACGTGCAGGTGCTTTAGCTTCTGTAGCATGCCGAACTGGACTGGAATAGGACTGCTGAGCGTATTTCTTTTGAAGCCAAGGTACTCTACTTTGTGTAGCAAACCCAACTCCATTGGAATAGAACCATTGATCGAATTGTCGCTGAGGTCAAGGTACTTTAAATTCTGGAGCAGGCCCAACTCGACAGGAATAGGACCGCTGAGCGTATTGCTGCTGAAGCCAAGGTACTCTACTTTTTGTAGCGAGCCCAAGTCCATTGGAATAGAACCATTGATCGAATTGGCGCTGAGGTCAAGGTACTTTAACTTCTGGAGCAGGCCCAACTCGACAGGAATAGGATTGCTGAGCATATTGAGGCTGAGGTACAAGTGCTCTAGCTTTTGTAGCATGCCCAACTCAACTGGAATAGGACCGCTGAGTATATTGTTGGTGAGGTCCAGTGTTTGTAGTGCTTTAAGGTGGCCAAACTCGGCCGGAATTCCTCCACTGAAAGCATTAACGGAAAGAATCAATGTGTTCAATAATGAGAGATTGCCGATAGACGGGGAAAATTTACCTCGCAATGCTCCATCAGATGGAGAGAGGTCAATGGCCACCACTCTTTTGGTGTTTTCTCTGCAGCGAATACCGAACCGTGAGCACATGTTATCGGAGTTTTCCGCCATCCAGTTGGATAGCAAACCGTCGGGATCATGTCAGGATCGTGTGTGATAGCATTTCTGAATGACAAGACAGCATGGAGGTCACTTTTATGGCAGGCGTCCATTTAAGATACATTGAATTCACATTCCTCCACCAATATGCGTTTATAATTAAAATTCCTTCGTCTCGGTAGACGACTCCGAAGAAATTGGGCATCGCGATTCATATGCAAAAAAAATTGGTGAATAACTCCATTCAAAATTATTGGTGTGGGTAATCCATCCATACATGGCAGCTATAATGAAGAAATTAGGCATCGCATGCAAGGAAATTGGTGAATAACTCCATTCAAAATTATTGGTGTGGGTAATCCATCCATACACGGTGGCGGTAATGAAGAAATTGGGCATCACATGCAAAGAAATTGGTGAAACTCCATTCAAAATTATTGGTGTGGGTAATCCATCAGTACACGACGGCAGAAATGAAGAAATCGGGCCTCGCATGCAAAGAAATTGGTGAATAACTCCATTCAAAATTATTGGTGTGGGTAATCCATCCATACACGGTGGTTGTAATGAAGAAATTGGGCATCACATGCAAAGAAATGGAGTAGTCTAACAAGGCGGAGGAATTACCCGGTTTCTGTCGCCTCCCGGAAAAATGTTCGGCTCCGGCCATTGGCAATTCCTCCGCCATCTGCCACCCTTCGCCAGCTCTGCCATCCTTCACCACCCTTCCACATTAATTGCCGATGGAATCTCGTCTGACAGATTTTTGAAGTCCGCCAGATTCTATGATCCTTTCCTTTTGAATTTGGACCAAACCGCGGATTCTGCAGCTCCCCTCACCAGCTCGACTCTCGCAGAAACTCCATCCTGGCTCTGCACCTCCCCTCACCAGCTCGACTCCCGTAGAAACTCCATCCCCGCTCTGCAACTCACCAATTGCCTCCGCGCAGAACCTCTATCCCGCGCTCTGCAGCTCACCACCATTGACTCATCACCAGGCGACAAACAGGCAGTAAACCAAGCTCCCCATCACCAGGCGACAAACAGGCAGTAAACCAAGCTCCCCATCACCAGGCGACAAACAGGCAGTAAACCAAGCTCCCCATCACCAGGCAACAAACAGGCAATAAACCAAGCTCCCCATCACCAGGCGACAAACAGGCAGTAAACCAAGCTCCCCATCACCAGGCGACAAATAAAGGCAGGTTCAATCATCTGGTTCATTTTTCTGCTCTTTTTCGTTGTGTGCATGTATGATCGAGGAACAGGGTCTTACTCTTTTCCTTAATTCCTAGTGGATTGTTGTTGTTGTCTCAGCTTCACGACTTCCATCATTAAAACGATTTTGTCCCTTCTAAGCCCTTCAATTTCTCCTAGCACACTGTCCAACCTCAACGCAGGCTCCCATGCCCTGATGTTGGTCCTGCTGGTGATGATGATGAACATTATCACACTAAGGTACCAAATTGTTCGACATAACAGCGCTGCAATAAAATCACTGAACCCCAGAAGCTAAAACTAATTCAATAATTAATTGTGAGGAGGGGTTCGTAGGCAAATGATCCGTTAGGGGTCTAAAACTAACATTTGGAATTAGGTAACTTGATGATTTACAATGCTCTCCCTTCAAGCAAGATCTAAAGCCATGTCGATTGGTCTGGTCTGTTAATTCGAAAAATCTTATCATATGTGTGTTTTATTATATATAACCTATCGTTTCCATGGGTCAAGGAAAATCCATCGCACTATCAAACTATCACTTTTATGTAAGCAAATCAATGAAGCAGGATATGCAAACATTGGGGACGGGGAGAACGCACTTGGTTATTTTGTCCGAATGCTGAGGGCAGGGATGAGGCCGGACTAGATCAGTTTTGAAAATATTGAAAATTCATGGTTTCTTTTATCAAATCCAAAAACTATTGAGGAGGATAATGCCCTACTTGATGGATACGATTAAAAGTAGACAAAATCCAAAATATTTGAGCAAGTCTTTTGTTTCCTATGCATTGGCTATAGCTTTATTTCCTAATAGGAAGGCTTCTTTTCATAGTTGTCACTTTCACATAGGTGCGGCCAAACATGGTTTATCAAATATCTAGTGATTCTTGTAGTTTGATTTATTGCCACTACCTGGAAAACTATATTATTAGAAGATTTTTACTGCAGACCTAGAGCACAACACATTTTGGGGGTTACCATCAGTCACATGACCTGGACTAGGGAAACGACTAGGCAAAGCCAAAGAGCAAGAGTTTGAATCTGTCAGGCCAGAATAGGTAACTCCATGATGGTATTTTCATTAATGTGCAATCAGAGATATATAATGGTGCAACCCTTTGTTTCATTTTCAAAGGGTCCCTTCATCTTTGCATTCTCCTACTTTATTTATTTACAATTTTATTTATAGGGAAGAAATCCCGGAAGATTATGTTCAACATAATTGAATTGTGAAAACTCAAGGCTAACATGAGTTACCTTCTTCACATAAGAGTACCATGATACCAGTGGACGTGGAAGGGATTGCCTAGAATTTTATTGACGAGGAACAATACATTTTCAATACATCCACAATTGAGGTGAATTTCAGGAAATTCTAAAACTCAAAAACAACTTAAAATAGGTAAATGTTGGTTGAACATAGTCAAACTTGCTGAGCAAATTGCGTAAGATCAGTCAAACTTGTTGAGTTCTGGTGACTTTGACAAGATTTAACTGAGTTTTGCTAAAATGAGAAGACTTGGCTTGTTTTGGAGTTGAGTTGAGTGAACTCACTGAGCAGTGGACAAATTTGACAATCTTGTAAAATTGGTTAGCATGCAACATATTGTACAGAATCAACCCCAGGGAGTATATTCATTAAGCTAATATATTGTCTACACAATGTAGAACCTTGCATCATCAAGGAAAGCAAAATGATTGACTGCTAGAATCCAATCTTCTTGAGGAGACCACCTTCCATAGGTCAAACACCATGTTTTCATAACTAATAAATCAAACCGGCAAGTAGCTTAACATGACTAGACACTCCACTATATAACCATGGGCACAGGATGACTCTTTGATGCCTTACTAGCACTGAACACTTAACCTAGCTGGAATTTCATGCTACCTGTTATGCAGCAAACGGGAGTAACAAATACAATCATATATCAATTTTTGGCACACGTGTGGGTTGACCCTATATGAACTTTGTGGAAAAAAAATCAATTGCAATAGACACACATCAATTTCGACTAGCTAGGTGGTCCATGTGATTAACAGGGATATTACTATGATGATTGATCTTCCATACCCGTAATATATTATGGACTTAATAGATCACCCCAGGGAGTTTCACCCATGGCACATAGTGAAGCATGATGGATGCAAGAAGTCAAAGTGAGATAATTATAATGGTACCAATAAATATTAGCACATGGTGATGATGATGATGTCTACATCCGTACACAAGAATATGGAAATTAGACACAAATGAACCATACTAGTAAACAATAAGTAAAGTGGAAAGAATAAAACAATAGGTAAACAATAAGTAAAGGGGAAATAATACCCACTGTTTCATAAAAGGTTAAATGCTAGAATGCTGAAGAAAACTAAAATATTATCGTTCATATCTAAAATCATCTCTCCATGTTGGATTTATGTGGTTGCCATTGCAAATTTGGCTCTTCTGAAACTGGTATGTCTCATTTTAACTTCAAATCTTATGCACGGCCAGAGAAATTCCATATAAGACTACAAATATTCCCAGGTAGCCATAGAAATTGTGTTCTAGCTCATGTAAAAATTCCAGATCTAATTCAATTATTCAACCCATAAAAATTACTAAGATTGAAAGTTCAGTTCTGATGTCCTTGCATATTGTTTGACCAGATCAGTTCAAAATGGGCAAGCAAAGCAAATGGCAATATATCATGGATCTTGAGGTGCAAGACCTCAAAGGCAAAATGACATTCTCTAGTAAAGACTTGGTTTGGATGGAAATAAATAGAAAAAACAATAGTATTGATCGAGTTGCTGTAATCCCATTATGACGAGTTGCTGAATTTATCAAAGGAGAGGAAGAAAATCCTATTGCTCCATGTAAATTCATACGAAAAAACAAAAAAAAGAACCAAAAGAAAGAGCTACCGCTGCATTGCAATATGAGATGTGAGTATTTAAAATATGTATTGTTTAGATCTTTTGAAACCACGGTTATCTTTCTTTCTATGTACTAACATTTTAAATTTTTGGTGTAATTATCATTGTTCATTTGGCCCAGGGGACAAAAGAGGAAATCTTTCAATTAAACAAAGGACCTCATTTGTGCAGAAGAGGGGTTGCCAATGCCACTTTATTGTGAAAGTTATACATGAAATTCTTGATAGAACAATATTAACTTTCAATATGTACGAACCTGAAGATGGGGAAGGTTGGGCTTGTCATGGTCAATGTGACACTTCAAGTGAGACCAGGACCTTGCATAGACAAAAGCTTTCAAGGGACGTTGTTGCATATGTAGAGAGTTGTTTCTTTTTGGGAGTCCCTGTTGATGTAGTGTATAGAACCCACATTAAGAGACATGTGGACATCGATGTGGCAACTCGAGATAGAGATTTCTTCTTATGCAGGAAAGATATTGTAAACATCTATAATAGGTTGGCGAAGGGAAATTATCAATTTCACAAAAAGGATGAAATGAGTGTAAACCTTTGGTATCAGAAGCATCGGGAAGATTTTTTCTTTTACCAAAAGCCAAATGACGTGGAGGTCCCTTTTATAATAGGGATTCAAACAAAGTGGATGTTGGAGACAATGGTCAAGCTATCGCACAATAGCTTAATAGCCATGGCTTCAACATTTAACACAAATAAATATGGGGTAAGTCAAATGCCAATCATTGATTGAATATATTTATTTAAGTTGTATACATTTAGAATGATTAATAACTTGTATTTGACTTTATGTAATGTTGAAAATGACAGTATCAGTTGTATACACTCGTGGCATTTGATGAACAACAAAGCAGGATGCCTGGTGCATGGGTCATGGCATCACAAAACACATCAGATGATATTGCAATATGGCTGGAGCAACTCATTCGCAAGTGTTTCCAAACCCACCCTGATTGGAAAGTCAATGCTTTCATGGTTGATGATGCACTGGCTGAAATCATTGCCTTGAGGTAACTTTAACATTGTCATGACATAACAAACTTGCATTGTTTTCTAAAAATAACACACTAAAATGCATTGAATATAGCAAGAGGATCACAGGTTGTGATGTGATCTTATGTGTTTGGCATGTACACAGGGCTTGGTTAAAAAATGTCAATCGGTTGGCCACTAGTTCCATAAAAGCCAATGAGATGTTCAGTGAGTTAGGTTTCATCATGAAATGCACTCTCAATTATGAAGTGGAAGATGCAATCAATCAATTTTTTATCAAATTTGCAGATGAAGAGACGTTCTTAGACTATTTCAACAAGAATTGGGTCACTGGAGATAAGATTCGTAATTAAACATTTTTTTCGTATTATATGCATTTTTTTCTTCTATATTTGTAATATAATGAGACTGACATCGTTCTATTTGCAATTAGGCATGTGGGTGAAAGGTTGTCGAGAGTTTCCTCATGCAAATCAGGAGACCAATAATGTTGTTGAGTCGTACCATTGTTACCTAAAAACAACATTTCTATCTGATAGAAGGAAAAAATGTGCCTGGAGGATGGATTGGTTATTGCATATGCTACTAACAATAGTTGAACCTTGTTATTGGTTCAAGGAAATCTTAAAAGAAGAAGGATTTCTAAACAACTACAAGAGAGAAGGCCAGCTAGAATCATCAGTGGAACGAGAAAGAAAAATTCTGGATACTGATTGTTGTCCTCATGAGAGCATAACCAGTGCTTATTGGGTGAGAAGTGAGACAGATCGAGGTAAAAAATGCCTTGTCACCTGGTATCATACGGATTTTATAACGTGTGAATGTCCATGGTTTATCTGTGGAAACATTTGCAAGCATGCCATAAAGGTTAATTGGTTGTATTTCCACTCAGATAATTCAAATCCGTTGCTTTATCAGCATGCAAAGGATAAAATATGCAATGACCCACCTAAGATCAATATAGAGCCTCAAAACCATGATGTAGATGTCGATGTTACTCTTATGGCCACAAATATTGTTGATGCAGATGCCGAGGCACTTCATTTGGCAAGGGAGGAGTTGTTTAGCTATACACATCTCATTTTAGATAACCCTCCTACTACTTTGACGAACACAGTCCAGTTGACTGGTATGCTTAAAAAAATGTTGGATGAAGCCAATAATTTGCACATTACTGATTTTGACTTCACACCTGGATTGGGTTATTTTGATCCATATTTGAAGAGGAAGAAGAGTTTCCTTAGCCCCACAAAGAAAAGAAGAAGCAACAGAAAAAACAATGGTTTGGAAATTGATTTAAATGTTGATCCATCAGAATATGAACCATTTGAGTTCCATACCTCAATAAGCGAGGATGTCATCGATCAAATAACGCCATGTCTATGGTTCTAGGTTAGTTTCATGTGTTGAATAGAGTCATGGTTTTAGATTTAAGTATTTAATCATCACCATTCTTTAACATGTGGTATGTTTATTTTTATAGCAATGCAACAATCCCCAACCATGGTGATAACCCAAGACCAAAGAGAGATGCAAGACCATCCAACTTTACCTGCTATGCTAGGTAGATTTGACACTCTTTCATTGTGTGTGCACATATACCTTGATGCTCTAGCAAATTTCTTTGTGATAATGTTTGACACTTTTCTAGGTAACTACAGAATAAGTGGAGAAGCATCATCTTCTACCATGACTGATCATTTATGGAAGGACTTCAACTCTAGTGGGAATCAATGAGGTATGCACAAAGAATAGATAAGCTGGGTTTTCATGGCCTCGTCAGGTGGGTTTCCCTTTTTCATATCATAAGTATATTTATTTTTTCCTATTGTTATGTTGTTATGAAAATACCTTTTTCATAATCTGTTCATGGTCACTGAAAAACTAGGATTGCCAAATGTGATCATTGTGAGTGCTTATGTTTCTTCCCATGCATTTCTCATTGAAACAAAGTTCAGTCGTCAACACCTTTGCCCCACTAAGGTGTTAATTGTATTTCCTATGCCAAAGTCATGGGCTTTACGTGCCTTTTTATGCTTGTTCATGGTTGAGGAGAAAGACCATCCTATGGGTTCATTGCTCATGTTGTTATTTTTTCCCTATCCATCATGCTGGCTGTCAAATATAATCTCTTTACTTATTTATGTTCATGCAACATGTTTGATTTTTATACTTAAACATGTAGTTACTATGTTCTCATACCTATGTTCATGGTTCGGTGTTTATTAGATTTATAGATCTTTATATTTTACATCTTTATAAATTTATGGTTAGATGGTTAAAGGCCAATGAGGTTTGAACCTTATCATTGCGTTTTTTGTTGTTGAATTTTTTATTCCTTGCCTCTAATCAGATATCTCGTTGGATTTTCATGACTTTATCAAGTTGATATTGCCTTCATGGAATAGTATATGATAGCGTAATAGATTGTTGTGTTATTTTGAACATGCCCTCTTCATGATTTGTTGATGTTCACTGAACATTGTTCTGTCCTTTTATGCCTGCGATAAAGTGTTAACTGTCCTATTGCCCAAATCAACGTTGGTTGTTATCTTTTAGTTGTGTGTTCGGTGAAAGTGTTTATTTAGATCTTGTGTGCTCGTGTATATATGCGTGTTGAAGTTCCTGGTCACATATAGTTTATGGTCTGCTAGGATAATGATGGTGTTGATTAATTTTCAAAATTTTAACGTGGATGCTCTTTTTTTTCAAGTTGTTCTATAGTTCTGCTTCCAACCAAGATTGTCCATGCATTGAACCTCAATGTGGAAGACATAAATTCTCAGCCAAGCACACAATGTGGTCTTTTTCCAAGCATGCAATTCTCATCCAAGCACACAATGTGGTCTTTTGCCAAGCACACAATGTTTATCTATACAAATATTTTTTGTTGTAAAACGCATCATGGAAGTGATGGTCATGGTTGAAGGCTTGTATTTTATCTAGTCCATGGTTTTCCAACTTCCAGTTGTACAACAATTGATAAAGCTGTGATAGATTAATTTATCTTTTGTATAAGCATCATTACATGAAATGATGCTCTGGAAGCACGAGGGAAGTATTATTCAATACTATGGCAGTTTCCACAGTCTTGAGGAAACAGTTCTAGCATTTTGCAATAAATTGAATATAATGAAATCCATTGCAGTGAATTTCTTGCTAGCAATATGTTATATTTCCAAACTTTTGATGTTCAGCTCCACTCCATTTTGGTATCTTCCTTTTTATGTCAGTAAAGCAGATCCGTTGCAATCACTATACTTATCATTCCAATGGTAACCCCTTTAAATTATTAATTAACCAATTTAAGTTAATAAGGAAGATCCTTGCAAGTTTCCACTCTATTCCATCTATGTTCCTCGAAAATGCCAATGAAAACACTGATTCATTCTTTGAAATCTACTCCTTTCACCATATTTCCGTTGTTGATCAAAATGTTTTTTGATGCATATAGTAATGACAATATTCCTATACGCACCTACCCCTGATAGTTGAAAGGGCTTAGGCATTTTCTGGGAACTACAAAATCCCATGCTACATTACACTTTATAAATGTTTCAAAAATTTTTGTCCTTGCTCATTTCCCTTAAAAGAATTTATAGAATTTGACAGCATCTAAAAATATCGATGGGGTTCAATTATTTGAAACAAAGTTTTAGGTTCTAGAATTCCACAGAAGGTATATTTAATGAGCTTTTTTCATCATTTTTTTATATTCTGGAGTACCCAAAATGAATCCAAATGAATCCATCTTCCCCATAATCATTAGTCTCGGGGAAATCATAGACATCTTTGCGTTGTCATGAATTTGACATGGCTTAGGCCTAGAAATGGCATTGGTTCTAACAGAATTTATAAACTTTGCCATGCCCATAGTGCACAAAAGACAAGTAGAATCCCCAAATATATGGATCTTATGATCTAATCACTTCCAGAATTGTAAAAATCTTAGCCAGTTCATAAAAGAAGAGTCTATCTATTCTATGTGTTTACCCTTTTATAGGCATATTTTCTAGTCATTTACAATATGCTAGTTGTAGGATCCAAATACAAATCCATCATACTAAACCCATCTTTTAAGCTGCAATTTGTACAACAGATTTAGATTCAGTGTAATACGAAAAGATATTGATGGAGAAAATGATAATGGTATTTAATTATTCATGTCCATTTTCAAGACTCAAAACTAAAGCTACATGCCTGAAATATCCATGAAATTTGCCCAGAGCATCCCTGAAATGACTAGCAAGTCCCCGAGTCCCTGATGAAGTTCTCAGCAGTTTGTGTACATTTACTAGGGCTCCCCAAGTACCTGAAATGCGAAAACAATGGGTAACCGGTTTTTTTTTAAGGGAGGGGGGGCTGGCGGGCAGGTCCCTGTCCAACATAATGATTAAGCTATTAATTCTTTCAATGAGTTCAAATTTCAACCAAAATTTGTTTAGAGATTCTGGAACAACTCTTGTTGCTCAAGAAGCTAAGCATCGTTGTTAGACCATTTGTAAACAAGGGGTATCTCAACCAGCCTATGAGGATGCTCTTCTAGAATCATGTCTTCATTGAATGAGGTGACACAGCTTCGTAGAGGAATTTCATATCTCCTTTCACTATTAGCTTCTGATATCTTCTTTCAATGCCTAACTTTAGACCCATGAGGAGGCCTTTTGTGACTTGTCTTTACCACATTTTTAAAATTTTTACTCGGGGAATTGACAAAAAATATGTGTCCCTCCTCTCCTCCTTTAGGAATTTCCTCCACTCTCCGACTTTCCCCTTTGGTGCTTTGTCAAATTTTAATTTTACTCGATTTTGCTGGGTGGTTTCAAATGAAATCCTTTCTGGTTTATGAGAACCAGATTTTTTCGACCCTTAAGCATAGATTGAAAACAACTTTCCAAGCTCTTGTTTTTTATGAGATCCCTTTCTGCCTTCTCCATGTGCCACATACCTTTGATATGTTCATGTCTTCTACAATCTCTCTAATCACTGCTTTGATTTTTAGCTTCACTTGTTTCTCTGAATTACTCTGCCCTCCAAAGAACCTAGGCTTATCATTGAAGATCTTAATGGATTGTCCTTGAAGATGCTTGACCTGATTCATTGCAGTTTATTTTTTTAATAATATATGCTTTCCATTTTTCAAGATGCATCAGTAAAGATTTGTAGTCTCTTTATCTTTACATAAGTACACGAAAGTCTATTAACTTATGTTCTCATGTCCCATTTTTCCTTCTGTTGACTTTTCAATTAACCTTAGAATTTGGGAGAAGGCTTAACTAGCCTAATGTTTTTGATAATGTAGATGTAATGTTGTTTGGAGAACATTAGTTTATAACATATCCAATTTTGTCTCGCCTGGCCTGAAAAATTAACTGTTGTGATGTTTTTGTGAGCTGTAAATACAATGGAGCTCATAATTGTTTGGAAAATGTAACCACTCCTTATTTACGAGGGATTCTAATGGATTATTAGAGCTTTGGTTCCACATTTCCTCTTTTTTGGTTGTCCATGCTTAAAGTTTTTATATTCCTTTGAATATTTGGTCATCTGTGTAGGGCAATCTATGTTATGTGTGGAATTGCCTAATATATACAAGCATTGACAAATTAAAATGGTAATTTGTATGTCAACTACTTTATTGTAGATTGGCTTTTTCCTTAACTTTTTTGTTTAGGAGATAAGATAAGATTACAATAAGATAAAATGGGAGAAGGCAGCAATTATTGATTGTCTTGAAGTTTCTTTGTTTATTCAATCACTGTACCTAAACGAATCTATTTATCTTTTAATTATGTTGAAACGGGACGAGACCAGATAGTTTGCATTTGGTGCATCTACATGCAGTTTATTGGGTCAAATCCTACAATATATTTTTGCATAGACAGATTTGTCTTTGTGGTCCTTTGATGACCACCTTGAATTTGCCTTGGAAACACCACAACTTGCTATTATTAGCCTCAAATATAGTTTTAGGGGATTGACTTAGTTGTGTCTCTCCATGAATGTCAATTGTTTTACTTTTGCTTAAACAACTCTGCTTAACTTATTGTTGTCTAATCTGTCCTTGCTTGATGACAAATTACTCTCTATCTCATATATTAAGGAAAAGAAATAAAATAACTAATGGTTATGTGTGTCTGTGTGAGAGAGAGAAAGAGTGTGTGTGTGTGATAGCCATTCATACTCTAACCCAAGAAATAACAAACAAGGATACAAATAATTATTGTTTTGTCATGAAGGCTTTTACAACAAGTGAACTTTGGGCCATATTACATTGGCATGCAAGTGTCAAGGCTCAAGTTGCATCAATTGAACAAGCAACTGCTGAAACTCCTAAAAAGGTTGAAGCCCCAGTGGCTGTTGTAACTAGAGCTTCGAGAGGAATTGACAAAGCCATTTCTCTGTCACTAGGTAGAGCAGGCTGTAAGGTGCATACTTATATCATTGCCTACTTAATAGATGCAATTACAATGGCTGTTTGCACTCATTTATGATAAACTGTTTACAGATTTATTTATTAGAAAAGGAAGAGGGGACAAATGATGCAACAATTGACGTGATGCAACTTTCTCTCTTGTTGCTTTTGATAAATATAATGCATGGGGAATAAGGCGAGTTGTTTTTGCACTATTAGGAGATGCAATATTTTATTTTTGTAGATGGTCTGTTTAATACATGACCTTTTTTCATTGTGTATTCATACAAGTCATGTATGACATGACAAAGGAAATGCCTTGTAATTGTAAGAAGGGAAAAGCAGAGCAGAGGGATTTAATGTAATACAATTTATCATCTTGAACATCCACTAAGGTCAACGATAACACATGGTAACTGGTACCCTTCGAAGAAGTCCAAGAAAAGTGCAACAAAGAAAAGATGATAAGTTAGTATAAAAGCCTACCATCCTGAATTTTAATGTCTTATGTAATAAATGATGCATTGCTAAAGGAAGAGAGAATAATTTAGTAATCTTCAAGATTAGTTTCAGCATTGCTGTTTCATAATCTTGTAACCCCCCATACTGAATTCATAATAGTTTTTTTTGGCAGGTTTTATGGGCCTTATTTATGGTACTTATTTACTACTTTCAATGTATCTTGAGCATGGCATATTGACTGGTTGTGGATTTCATTCTTTATTTGATTTGCATTGTGATTTAAATAGTCCAACAACTGACTTTTGTTAGTTGCGACTTGAACTTTTCTTAAATTTTAACAGGCGATGTGTGCCATCTCCCTTTGGAAGTTTGTGTTCTTATATATGTCTGGGAAATTTCTTTTGTTATAGGTATTGGGTTCATTTGTTTTAGCCCTACCATGTATGTACTTTTGCAATTTTCTTTTAAAAGTTGTCTTGAGATATTTTTATATGGCTGGACAATTGTCTTATGTTATAAGCTATTGTATTATCAAATTTGTTGCATTCAATGCCCTATTTCTGGTAAAATTTGCTTGCAGGCATTCTTGATTAGGTAAGAAAACGATTTTTGCTTGTTTCTCTTTTTCTTTGTCATCTCCCTTTGGAGTCGACATTCTTATATGTGGTCAGAAATGCTTTTGTTAAATATTTTGTTCTATGTTAAACCTACCATGTCTGTAGTTTTACATTTTTCTTTTGAAAGCTATCTCAAAAACTTGTGTTACAGTTGGACAGTTATCTTTTGTTATATGCTACTTAATTATCAAATCAGTTGCATTCAGTGCCCCATTTTTGATAAAAATTGCATGCAAGAATTCTTGATCACATAAGAAAGTGATATTTTTCCTGTTTCTTTATTCATATACCTCTGTTACAGGCACTAAGTGCTTTATGCTTAATTTGTTTCCTAGCATTGTCATCGAACTTGTTTGACATGGGTTGGGTATTTTCTAATTGCTTGTGTTTCAAATCCATGTGTATGTTGACTACCTTCTACTGTTTGAATGAAAAGTTTAATCTCAAAATTGGGCAAGTGTGTAGCAGCAAGCAGTGTAGGATTTTGTTAGTCTTTGATTTGCAGAATTATGTATCATATGTTTCTTCTTTTGAAAATGCACATGATGCATCTATAATAGTAGACTTCTTTCACTCAATAGACATGTTCTTCCTCAATCTGTTATAATGAAATTCATTGTACTCCAGAGTCCATACACGAAGAAATACACATGGCAATAATGATATCATTTTGTTGATAGGCTAGGACCCCATACAATTGGTTAACATGTTATGTATTTGTACCACTCAGATTCTATTCATATTGCACCTACAACACAAGCATTTAAATTTAGGGTGCGACTTCATACTTTGAACATATGAAAAATAGACACTCTGACCACTTTCAAGTACCATCCATTGAACTCAGTTACTATTGCTGAAGTTGCCAATTATAGTCTTATATCTGTATGTTTCTAACATGGCATAGCTCTCAAGATGTTTGACATGTCATCATATGATATAACTTTTGATTGCAAGTGATTTCATTGTGAACTCTGAATTATCATAATCCTACACCTACCATTTTTTAGATGAAAATGATTGTTGACCATTTATACTTAGGATGATAGTGATTTCTCGAAGGTATCCCAGCATCCTGATCTCTTAAATAATAAAAACTATCCAAAACTCAAATCTGGGTTATTATAATTAGTGATCACTGATCATAGTTCTTATTCCAGTTTAAGAGAATGCAATATACACTATACTGTTAATATATCTCAGTATCTGGTATTAGCGTTGCCCATCAGTTTGTAACTTTGTATTATCGGTGCGTGGTATCATGTTGTTTGTATGAATGTTTAACTTTTACCGTACTTAGATTTCGTTGTGTCATGTTTAAGGAAAATCTTTCATAACAGTCGTGTAGAAATGTGTCTTCTTGGTTTCATATACTTCTTAGTTGCAACTATCATGACAAAAAACAAACAAATTCACAATACCATCATTACTTTGATAAGTAAAGTGAGACAGCTCACAATTTTAATTCCTTTCAGTTCAAATTTTTTCTCTGTGAAACATATATTCACTTGAGTCCTGATTAATCATTTTTCTGTGAAGCTTGTAGGTTTCTAGCCTCTTGAATGTTCAATTGCATCACTTTACTCAAATACCTCTTCTTGAAAAAATATCAATATTTTGGATTTCTTTATAATGCAACTCTCATATCTCAACTATTTACCACACAAGGCTTTACTATGTTATACCTGAAAAAACAAGTATAACATTTAGCTTACTTCTTAAGCCAATAATGATAGCTTTCATGGATGTTTGTATTTCTCCAGACTTGCAAATCAAGGATGCCCATTCCATATTCCCATGCACATTTCTCTAGATAAAACTTACTTGATATAAGGGGATGAGAGAAATTTAGACAAGTTTCTGTTGGAAATAATACTGAGAGGGGGGGGGGGGGGGGGGGTGAATCAGTATTATCAGATCATTAAAACTTTTTCAATGCTCAAAAACATATACGCTACTTTAGTTAAGTGAACCCGCGTGTACACGCTTCTGTGTCTAAAGCAACTAGCGTATATCCAGAAATCTTATGATTCAGTTAGCTTATCTTCAGTAAATGCATCAGAACATTATTAACCATATTAACAGTAAACAGGTGCAGTATAACAGAACAAATCATCACACAAAAGCCACACACATGAACACAAAGATATAAGGTGGAAACCCAATGTGGGTGAAAACCACCTGCTGCAAGTCATCTCAATCTTCTTCTTAATAAGAAAATACTTTTACAATATTTGTACTGGTGCAGTCTTATACCAGTACGGGAGCTACAACCCCCTTTGCTCTTGTACTAGCCGATCCATTTACTAGTACACAGGCTGCTACCTGCTACAATGCTCCAAAGATCTCCCTTAGCTTTTGTACTAGCTTAGATACTAGTACGTAGGTGCTTGCCTACAATCTTCTCTCCTCCAGGTACCACGTTTCATTAATTTTCAGACTGGATACACTGAAGCACAACACATAATCTGAAAGGCCACTTTTCATCCAATTTTCATACTGGACCCATAACTATCATTGAAGCTCAAAACAATCATCAAACTATGAATCACTGAAACCCTGTTAACAACACCGTCACCAGAACACAGAGCAGACACAGAACTCTGTAATAACCATCAGACCCATCTGCAACTTTAAATATCAAGCTTTACAATGTATACGCTACTTCGATAAATCAAACCCGCGTGTATACGCGCTTTTGCCAAAGACAACCCGCGTACAGATCTAAAAATAATTTCTCATAACTTGCAGCTGTACCAGACATCAGTCATACTCATAACACTTATAGAACAATACATGCGTCAGTATGTAGATCTAGAATAAGCATCATAAAGATAGTTCATTTCAAACCATTTGATCCCGAAAATCAAGCAATGCATCATCAACCCATAACCTGCATACTGGATCTCATACTTCTTCAGATATTCAAGACATTTCAGATACCCTTGCCTAATGATTTCCTTCTCCTTATATAGCCTTAGGCCTTGTTCAATACCAAGGGCCAAAACCATAGAAATCCAATACCATCAACTTCAAAAACTAGGGATCAACACGTCCGTCGAGACACCAAGGTCCAAAACCATAGGCACAACTTCCAAGGAATAACCGCCGTGGACCAAAGATAAGTTTTCCACATACACGCGCTTTTACTGAAGCCAACCTGCGTGTACACGCGACTTGGTATATAGCGAACCTGCGTATACGCGACTTGGTATATAGTGAACCTGCTTGTATACGCGACTTGGGCTTAATGAACCTGCGTGTATGAACTTTCTCTTCTTCTTATAGTCTGATCATCAATTCCTTGCTGCTGACCTTCTGTACTATGATTTGTCATCAGTGTGGTTTGCCATCAAGGACAACACTTATCTCATAATGCCAACAATCTCCCCCTTTGGACTTGATGGCAAAGCTAACTTGTCACACTTAGAACTATCATCTGATTCCTTTGAGCTGTCCTCCATCAGTCACATCTGACATCTCTTCTGAAGATTCATCCAGTTATACATAAGTGAGATATTCTTCTATGAGAGGGTTGTCATCAAGTACAACACATGCATCATAATGCCAACAATCTCCCCCTTTATACTTGATGGCAACAACACCAAATTACTCTCCCCCTTTGACATCAAGGGCAAAGGGTGGACCAAGATATTCTCTTCCTTTGCTGAATCATTCCACTGTCCATACTCCCCCTGAGTACCTGCTGAAATCTCTGAATAATCTCCCCCTTTGTATATGCCAAGGTGTACCAATCTGTCCATGCTCCCTCTGAGTACATGCTGAATCTCTGTCCTTCTGAAGTGTGCTGTTCATGCTCTTCCTGACTGTAGGCAAGATCTGCAAAAGATGTTCTTCAAGAAGAACATGACTCTATACATCATAAAAGACCTTCCTATCACCAAAGACTCATACATACATCCATCTCTCAACTAAGTGAGGACATACAAAAATTGACTCATCCACCCAACCAAGTGGGGATACATCAAAAGTTTACATATGACAACCAATCATATTGCATCAATCATCCCAGGCATAGTGGGGAAACCAAAATAGGCCATTACATGACCTTGACACCATGAAAGAGATACCACAAAAGAGATATATGACATAGAGACGAAAGAACTAGACCAAGACTTATGAAAGTCACCAGCAGCATCTGATAATCACCATTCAGATCAGCAACCAAGAGATCCTTCTGTTCTCCTTTCGCCTTTGTTCCACCTAAAACCAACAACAATTGTGAACCAAAACCAAATGCCAATAATGCATCATTGGAAGATTATCTGCTCCCCCTGAACCTGTGCCAGATGATCTCTGTCAGACCCATATCAGACTTTCTGCAACCAACATCTGTCCCTGCTGATTTCCTTCAAAAATCAATATACGCGTCTGCATCCATATAAACAAGCGTATATACGCGGATAGGCCTTATGAAACTCGCGTACAACCATTTTCATATCAGCAACCTGTAAATGTCCTGCAGCAAGGTATGTCTGAACATAGATGTCAACTCCTCCTTTTAAACATCATCATGAAATCATTCACATTACATGTGAAACCACCATAGCCATTTCATCAACATCAAGATCTTCATGATCCAAGTATCATTACTTTGGAACATCTACATCAATAATATGTAAGTATAAACCTATCATCATATAGACACAAACTCATCATCATGTCTCCAAGAAAGTGACTTTGAGGAGTCATCCATGTATCAGCACTATGTATCTTGAGCTCAAACTCTTTTGACAAAGCTTCTTGATATCATCATCAGCAACAATCCTTATCCACATGAGTGCCTGCATCATAACTGTATGATCTTTATGCATATGACAACAGCAGTTTAAGTGACTCATCATCAAGTGAGGAAGATGTGTATTCAAGCTTTGTACTTCTCCTTGTCCTTATGAAGATCACCATGTAAGCACCATATATGCATCATCAAAGAATCAACCATAAATCTGATCTGAACTTCTTCTATTTAACTTCAAGAATCATATGAGAGTTTATCATAGACAACCCACAACCACATCATAGCAAGATACATCATTTAGCCATATAAGAATCATCACCAAGGATTATTAACCATAATGCCAACAATGAGTTATTAAAGGCATATGCTCCCCCTCAACCTGTGCCATCTGTTAGATCTGATCATGCATATATCAGCAATAAGCATCAAGACATCACCATCATCATCAAGTTAGGATCAAAACACTTCTAGACATTTTACAAGTATCAAAACATTTTTACACATCCTCAGCAGACTGTAACTATTAACCAATAGAGCAAATAATGGACAGAATCATATCAGATCCCTTTTCTGAACCTGTCCCCACTGCTTTTCCTCAGACTGACATATACGCGACTTTGCAGTGTCTAACTCGCGTATATACGCGACTTCCCTTTAAGGAACTTGCGTATGAGATTCAGGACACTGATGTTTTACACTTTCAGCTCCCCCTGAGTCTGATATGTCTGTGCTGTGCTGTGTCTCAGTACATTGTGCTGACTGTACTTCCTTCTTCCTCCATATCTTCAAGTGTGATGAGGTTTTCTTCTTTTGGTGTGATGTCCATCCTTTGTTCCTGCATTCCTTTGCTATATGTCCAAGCTTGTTACATGCATAACATCTAATATGTTTCATGTTCCTCCTGTAGCAATCAGCAGCTTTGTGACCAAACATATTGCAAGAAAAACAATATCCACTAAAGTACCTTGAATGTGATGATCTTTCTACATGATGGTCTTGAACCCTTCTTCTTCCACATCTAGCTGCAACATGTCCAAGATTATGACATACATAACATTCAACATTATTCATAGGAGGAGTAAAAGATCTTCTTTGAGGAGTCTCTTTCCTTGATTGTTGATGGGGTTGACCTTTCATCTCCTTGTTGATCATTTTAAATTTCTCTTTAGAGTTCCTTGCCTCACCTTGTGAACTAGATTCACCTTCAACAGATTCATGAAAACCAAGACCAGTCTTGATAGCAGGAGACCTTTGACTACTAAGAATATCATCCAAGGCTTTAGTACTATCTTGAAATCTCAAAAGTTTATCCTTTTCTTCTAATTTACCTTTCAAGATATTTACCTCAACTTGAAGTTGTTCCTCCTTTTCTAGACATTGCTTCTTCATGTCTTCTTCATCTTTCCTTCCTTCTTCCATTTGTTCCCTTAGTTTGAGAATCTCCTTTTCTTGTTCTTCATTCAGATCCTGCTGCATTTGACGAACTCGGAAGGCACATTCTAGTTGAGATTTTAAGCTGGTGGCTTCGTTTTCTTGTATTGCAATAACTTGGAGTAGATCTGTATTCTGCTTCTTTGATTCTTCAAGATCTCCTTTTAGTGAGAGGATTGTAGCTTCAAGATTTTCATAGTAGCCGGATCTATCTTTGAATTTCTTGATGGTTGTGCTTCTTTCGTTGACTTCTTTTCTTAATGATGTCACTTCATGCTGCAATTTTTGACATTGGTCTTCCTTGTCCTTGAGTAGCTTTCTTACCTTGTTTCCTTCTTCTAGTTGGGCCTTTAGTTTGGTAACTTCTTCTTTGAAAGCACATTCCCTTTTGTTCAATAGATCTTGTTGATCTTTAACTTTGTCTGCAAGCCTTCTAAATACTGCCTCTATTTGATACTTTTCTTGCTCACCCATAAAAGCATGTTCAGTAGTTTCACTCTCACTTCCATCACTTTCACAAGGAAATATAGCAGGAACATCAGAGGATAACACATTCATACCTGATAATGATTCTGAATCTGATTCTGAATCTGAAGAACTTCTTATACCTAATCCCCAATCGACTCTCCCACTGTCATAGATCTTCTGAGATGTCTTCTTCTTCTTATGAGCTTTCTTCTTAAGCTTCTTTCCCATTGTTCCACGGATCTCCTTCAAGCGATCAAGCTTCTACCAAAGGACCTGCTCTGATACCAATTGTTGGAAATAATACTGAGAGGGGGGGGGGGGGGGTGAATCAGTATTATCAGATCATTAAAACTTTTTCAATGCTCAAAAACATATACGCTACTTTAGTTAAGTGAACCCGCGTGTACACGCTTCTGTGTCTAAAGCAACTAGCGTATATCCAGAAATCTTATGATTCAGTTAGCTTATCTTCAGTAAATGCATCAGAACATTATTAACCATATTAACAGTAAACAGGTGCAGTATAACAGAACAGATCATCACACAAAAGCCACACACATGAACACAAAGATATAAGGTGGAAACCCAATGTGGGTGAAAACCACCTGCTGCAAGTCATCTCAATCTTCTTCTTAATAAAAAAACACTTTTACAATATTTGTACTGGTGCAGTCTTATACCAGTACGGGAGCTACAACCCCCTTTGCTCTTGTACTAGCCGATCCATTTACTAGTACACAGGCTGCTACCTGCTACAATGCTCCAAAGATCTCCCTTAGCTTTTGTACTAGCTTAGATACTAGTACGTAGGTGCTTGCCTACAATCTTCTCTCCTCCAGGTACCACGTTTCATTAATTTTCAGACTGGATACACTGAAGCACAACACATAATCTGAAAGGCCACTTTTCATCCAATTTTCATACTGGACCCCTAACTATCATTGAAGCTCAAAACAATCATCAAACTATGAATCACTGAAACCCTGTTAACAACACCGTCACCAGAACACAGAGCAGACACAGAACTCTGTAATAACCATCAGACCCATCTGCAAATTCAAATATCGAGCTTTACAATGTATACGCTGCTTCGATAAATCAAACCCGCGTGTATACGCGCTTTTGCCAAAGACAACCCGCGTACAGATCTAAAAATAATTTCTCATAACTTGCAGCTGTACCAGACATCAGTCATACTCATAACACTTATAGAACAATACATGCGTCAGTATGTAGATCTAGAATAAGCATCATAAAGATAGTTCATTTCAAACCATTTGATCCCGATCTCTCCTTAGATCTTGTTCCGGTGAGATCCCTCCTTAGCTCAAATCAAGCAATGCATCATCAACCCATAACCTGCATACTGGATCTCATACTTCTTCAGATATTCAAGACATTTCAGATACCCTTGCCTAATGATTTCCTTCTCCTTATATAGCCTTAGGCCTTGTTCAATACCAAGGGCCAAAACCATAGAAATCCAATACCATCAACTTAAAAAACTAGGGATCAACACGTCCGTCGAGACACCAAGGTCCAAAACCATAGGCACAACTTCCAAGGAATAACCGCCGTGGACCAAAGATAAGTTTTCCACATACACGCGCTTTTACTGAAGCCAACCTGCGTGTACACGCGACTTGGTATATAGCGAACCTGCGTATACGCGACTTGGTATATAGTGAACCTGCTTGTATACGCAACTTGGGCTTAATGAACCTGCGTGTATGAACTTTCTCTTCTTCTTATAGTCTGATCATCAATTCCTTGCTGCTGACCTTCTATACTATGATTTGTCATCAGTGTGGTTTGCCATCAAGGACAACACTTATCTCATAATGCCAACAATTTCTTATACAATATAATTAAGCAATTCCGTCATCATAAATTTAAAATGTAGACTTAAACTTTCAAATAGAATTGAACAAACTAGAATGTAATATAATCCATAACACATAATCACAAGTTATGAACAATTACATTCCTAGGAACTATCTACTAATTGATTATGAAAAAGGGACAATCCACCCACTAATAGGATCGCTATTGCGCCAACTCTCATTGTAATAGAGGCCAGCCCCTAAGCAAAAACTATGAATCCATACCAAAACAATGGGTCGATGTTGCTTCATTATTTTTTATAACTAAGTAATGCAAATGCATGCCTAACAATCATTTGCAGTTGAGTATTCCCAGACAAAAACAAGATCTTTACAAACATTAATGACATTTGTTTGAGGGTGCTATCCCAATCCCAACATATTCCAAGAAGGATCAATAGGATGGACATGACCATTGAATGCAATCAATGTTGGTGGTAGAGTCCCTAAATTCCAAAGTGGTGGATTTGAAGTTAGATTCTGTGCATGCTTAGTGAATAGTTAACTTGTAGATCTAGATATAAAATACCAATGGTAATCCAAAATTTATAAGCTAAGCTTGATCAAATATTTGAACAAACAAGGATAACATTCGACTTACTTATTTAAGCCAATAATGATAGATTCTGCAAAAATACCATGTTCATGCTTAGCGAACTGGTAACTTGTAGATCTAGATATAAAATACCAATGGTAATCCAAACTTTTTAAGCTAAGGTTGATCAAATATTTGAACAAAAAAGGATAACATTCGACTTACTTCTTAAGTCAATAATGATAACTTTCATGGATGTTTTTCTTTCTCCAAGCTTGAAAATCAAGGACATTCATTCCATATGCGCATGCACATTGCTCTAGATCAAAATTCTTTGATATAAGGGGATGAGAGAAATTCAGATAAGTTGCTTATATAATATAATTAAACCATTTTGTCATCATAAGTCATAAATTTAAAATTCAAACTTAAACTTGCAAACATAATTGAAGAAACTGAAATGTAATATAATCCATGACACATAATCACAAGTTATGAACACTTACATTTCTAGGATGAATATACTAATTGACTGTGAAAAAGAAACACTCCAACCAAACGTAAACTCCTTGTTGCAACAACTCTTATTGTAATAGAGGCCAACCCTTAAGCTAAAACTATGAATCTAAGCTAAAACAATGGGTCGATGTTGCTTCATTATTTTTTATAACTAAGTGATGCAAATACATGCCTAACAATCCTTTGCAATTGAGCATTCCTAGGCAAAAATAATAGCTTTAGAAACACCATTGAGGTTTGCTTTAGGGTGGTATCCCAATTCAAACATATGCCAAGAAGGATCAATAGGATGAACATGACCATTAAATGCAATCAATGTTTGTGGTAGAGTCCTTAAATGCCAAGAGTTAGATTGGAGTCTAGATTCTAAAAAAGTACCATGTGCATGCTTAGCGAACTGTCAACTTGTAGATCTAGATATAAAATACCAATATATTATGAAAAAATACCATGTGCATGCTTAGCGAACTATTAACTTGTAGATCTAGATATAAAATACCCATGGTAATCCAAAATTTTTAAGTTAAGCTTGACCAAATATTTGCACAAACAAGGATAATGTTTGACTTAAGTCTTAAGCCAACAATGATTACTTTCATCGATGTTTGTCTTTCTCCAAGCGTGCAAATCCATGATGTTCGTTCCATATGCCCATATACTTTACTCTAGATTAATATTATTTGATATAAGGGTATGAGAGAAATTTAGATAAGTTTCTTATGTAATATAATTAAACCATTTGGTCATCATAAATCATAAATTTAAAATGCAGACTTAAACTTGCAAATAGAATTGAACAAACTGGAATGTAATATAATCCATGGCACATAATCACAAGTTACGAACACTTATATTTGTAGGGCGTATCTACTAACTAATTGTGAAAAAGGGACACTCCACCCAACCATAGGCTCCTTGTTGCACCAACTCTCATTGTAATAAAGGTTGTCCTTTAAGCTAAAATTATAAATCCACCAATTTGATTTAACTATGGTTGAGTTAAACTCTCTTCATATAGTCCAGTTCCTCTATTCATAATCAATTCTCAACCTACAATAACCCCAATCCACAACATTCTTTCATGTCTACTTGTAATCCAAGGAATGGGATCAGTTTCACCAATCAACAATCCATTAGGCTAATGCACTTTCTTTTAGGGCTCCAACATATGATGGCCAACAATTTTCACTGTTGGAATTCCAAACATTTTGAATTGTAGATAACTTTCACAATGATATCAATTTTCATTACAGGCAGTCTTTATTACATTCATAAATATTTCACTATAACTCAACATAATTTCTACATCGATTATATGGTTGGTTATATAGTCAGTTTGTTGTGTCCTTAAATGGATATACTCTATATACTATCTACTTTCACCTTAGGCTATAAAAAACTAGATTCCTTATCCAAACAATTCTCCCAACTTAAAATTTCTTTTTAAATAAAATAATTCAAATTTATAATTTAAATATTCAATTAAATAGCCTAACATATACTCTTTCCTATGCTACAGACTTAAGACGTTTCTTTTGTAACATATTGTGCAATTGCTAGTGTTAATATTATTAGATTTAATAACTTTGGATTAATAACTTGAGGAAAGGTTTGTATCTAGATGGATTTAATCCCTTTCTAGGAATGATAGATTTGTGGTTAGATGGATCTAGGCTTGTTTAAAAACTCTATTAATTAACATTTATCACATCTTCAAAATATATTAAAATAATAACATTCATAAAATAGAAAATCATTTCTTTGATAAGAATAATACATATTTATGTAAACCACCAAATAGTCCGAATCTCGTGTGCAAGACCAACAAATACTGTAAACATTCATAACTCATAAATTTTATATATGTCATTACTTATACACATCAATTAAGAAAGTTTCATATAACGTTTTTTTAATTAATCAATTTAATTAAAATGATGAAAAAAACATAACTATTTTTGAGATAAATCTCAATATTTTATTTGTGACTATTAAAATATTTTAGAATATTCCAATAAAGTTTCAAATCTCTATCACCCATTTACTTATTATTGATAATTAAATTAAAATTTTCGATACTTATTCTAAAATAATAAAATCTCCACTTACTCCCTAAAATATGTGAATGGATGGTGGCTGAACTACCTGTTACAATAGAAATTCTAAAAAACAAAGTGATTTCTTTTCAAATTGGGATGATTTCTTTTCAAGTTGGGATGTCATAAAATAGTAGAATTAGATCTTGTCAAAATATCCCAATTGCCTCCCCTATCACTTAAATTCTCCAATATTACATAATAAAAAACTTTACATCAAATCATTTGCATAATTATAACAACGCCACCTAAAAAATATTCTAATATACAGTCACATTAAAAGAAATTACTGTAATTACAGTCAGAGGGTTCGATTTTATGGTTGCATACCACGTGGCTTGATTTCCAATACCGATTTGCGTTTTCCTTGTCGCTGTCATCACATGGCATGACATGTCTGATACGGTTGATATTAATTCTTCCTGCCCATCCTGTACGTGGCCCGGTCAGGCCATCCACTTGGATACCCTCAACGGAGCAGCTCGTTCCTCGCAATCCAACGGTGGAGCTCTTCTCGGGTTTCCCTCTTCTCCGGATTGCTATGGGATTGACCTCATTCGCTATGCCGCTCCCCAGCGGAGCCTGCTCGGATAAGGCTTTCATTCAGTAGCTTAGAACATACGGATGCTCAGTTCAACGCTGATGAAGTCCGGCAGTGGATTGTTATCTACAGGTAATTAGTTTGTTTCTTTTTTGTCACAGGTTATTCTTTTCTTCCTTAACATTCTTTAGCTGTATGCAATATTTACCTCGCCAGACCCTCTAATCGATTTTCTTGTGACTGCATTTACCACGCAGGTTGTTTGGTTGCAGAATTGTGGCTCTCAGCCTTACCCAGCGGGAAGGCGCTTCTTCAACGTGGGTCTTCATCCACATCCGGGTAAGATCATACTCCGGTTGGGTGTTCTTTGGCTGAAAGTGGAAGACTTAGAGCGTAGGTTTCGCCTCAGCCTTCTGCGCTAGTTTGACGGCATTTTGGTCTTTTAAATGTTAGGGCTTTAAGGGGTTTTTCCCCTAGGTTGTATATATCTTGTACTATGAGGCTACGACCTCGCTTCTATCTCAGAGTTTGCTACTATTCAGTACAGTGTAGTTCTCCTGCTGTTTTCATCTTGTATTATTTGAGGTTTTCATTTATAAATGTTTAATAGTTTGCCATTGTATTGAATGTTCTGGCACACGACTGAAATAACACTTGCTTGCTTCGAGCTTTGATTCCATTATTAATATATTTATGATTCTGGGTTTGGCATTCTTTGGTCTTCCAAGAGAATTATATGATGGAATATTTATTTGCTTGTGTTTCCGTAAACTCGATAATATGGTTTTGGACCCGCGTGTTTTCTGTTACCATCTATTTAATTTTAATATATCAGAAACAAGGTTCTATGGTGACCGCCATTTAGGGTCTTAGTCCTTCCACTTAACGGCTGAAGGAATTTGTTAATTTATTACCAGGATTGGGCTTATATCACTCTTCGGAAGCTAATTCCATTGTAAATTTATTATATCAGAAACAAGGTTCTATGGTGACCGCCATTTAGGGTCTTAGTCCTTCCACTTGACGGCTGGAGGAATTTGTTAATTTATTACCAGGGTTAGTCTTATATCACTCTTCGGAAGCTAATTCCATTGTAAATGGCTGCCCTTGATACGCCGAATTATGAAGAGTTATCAGCAGAGGGTTTCATCCCTCAGCAATCTTCTGGTTTGACGTGTAGAGTTCCGAAGACGTTTATCAGTCTCTGAAGAATCCGAGACCCTTCAGGGTTCGAACCCCTGAGCCTTATGTATGATCTTATGCTCGTTGACGGCTACTCCTTAGTTCTATTCTTTTGCACTTAATTTGTTTCATTTTTTTACATGCATGCAAATCTGTTGTTTATTTTCAACTCTTTTTCAGAATGCACGAAATATTTCTTTGGGTTACAGTGGGTTTATTATTTAGAGATTCCAAAACACGGCCCTGTCATTCTTTAGCATTCAACCGTCTTCTTTTCTTCGATTCTTGTATGGTTTAGCCAGGCGGTCATTAACACGTTGTGTCACTGTAGTCCTATTTAATTTAGCATTTTACAGAACTACTTTTAACTTTCTTAACAATGAGAATATCTGTCATTCTACCTGTTCCTAAACAGAGCTGTAACAACATTTCTATATATAGATTGTCTGTCAGACTAAACTGTAAAATTATTTCCTTTTCAAGGCGAATTGACGATACAGAACTGAAATGTCTTTTTCTTTCTTTTAAAATCAATATAGATTTGTAATATCATTTTCTTTCAAGCAATCTGTCAATATAGAATTAGAATATCATTTCCTTTCAACTAACCGTCAATAAAGAAATTATAATATCATTTTCTTTCAAAGCGAAGTGTCAATTTTACCAGTTCCTATAAAGATGACAGTACTGTGTTTTTTTACAATTAACACGACTAGAATTCACAATGAGAGACTCCCACCTTGACAGTTGTTTCTTCCTCTAAAACCCTTACGTTGAATCAAACTCTGTAGTTAAATGTAACTGGGTTCTTCTATAAAAATATATATACTAGCTAAGAATTTTTAGAAAAACTATTTGCTTGCAGAACTCTCTTCTAACACAGTTCAATAATATCAACAAAACTTCCAGAAGATACCTCATACTTGAGTTGCTTTCAATCAAGTAATTTCACTAGAAGAGGTCACCTCTAGTTGTAGCTAGCCAACCACCCGACCATGAGATTGTCTTTCGAGACCAAATCTCCCCCCTAGCTTGTTCACAAGACCTTCAGTCTTCTGCAAGTTGCTTGCGCGCTGTGCTCTTGCTATCTGGTACTCACCAAACTTAGTAATTGAATGTTTCCCTTTTCTTTTTTTCCTGCTTGTCCCTACAGCGCAATTTTTTCCTCCCCTCACTTCCTTTTCTGGAAGCCTTATACAGTTAGGGGAGGTAGTTAGGGTTCCAGCAACTGTTTCTTTTTAAATTCCCTCCTCAGAAGTTACATGATCTCCTCTTCATTTGAAATCATGTCTCATTTTTTCAAAAATAAAAATATTAGTTAATTCAAACAGATAATAACAATAATCCTTCAGTTTGTTTTTACTATGGTAAATAAAATATTTACAAATAAAATATTTACAACATTCTGGGAGTATTACATCTCCCCCCTTGAAATCGAACACCGTCTCGATATTTTCCAGTTGCAAACAGTCTGAGATAAACTTCTCTCATGAGTTGTTCATCCTCCCAGGTGGCCTCATCTGGCCCAAAGTGCTGCCATTTCACTTTAACTTGGGTGATGACTCGTTTTCGCAGTGTTACTTCTCTCGGATCTAGTATACTCAGTGGTTCGACCAAGATTTCTGCTTTCGGTTCGACCTAAAATAAGCAATAGTTTAAGTCAGTTTTTCCTTAGTCAACAAATCCAATTGGCCTACCTAGGATACTTTCCTTCCTGAATATCTTGCCAACTAATTACATGCTTAGGATCATAGATGTATTTTTAAGCACTGACACATGGAAGACATTGTGGACCCGGATATGACTTGGCAAAGCAAGTTGGTATGCCACTGGGTCAACTCTTGTTAAGATCTGAAATGGTCCGCAAAACTTGGGTGCCAATTTTGCGTTCCTACTCCATTGTAGTGTGCTCTTTCTTGCTCTAATCCTCACATATACATGGTCTGCCACATGGTATTCCTTAAAATTCCTCTTTCAGTCAGTAAAATTCTTTTGCCTATCTTGAGGGGCATTTAAATTTGTAAGAACGTTCCTGACCATCTCCTCCATTTCCTTGAGCATTTCGAGACCCAACATCAGCTTGTCCTCTGGTCCTCCCCAGCTTGAGGGTGTGCGACATTTTTGTCCATACAACACTTCAAACAGGCTCATCTGCAAGGATGTATGATAGCCATTATTGTATGCAAATTTGACCAAACGCAGGTAATCTTCCCAATTAGAGGGTTGTTGCATTACATATGCCCGTAGCATGTCCTCTAATACTTGATTCACCCGTTTCGTTTGTCCATCGGTTTGAGGATGGTACGCGGTATTAAAGTTTAGCTGCATCCCCAATTCTCCATACAGAGTTCTCCAAAAGACTGATGTAAATTTCAGGTCATGGTTAGAAATTATAGTCTTTGGTAACCCATGCAGTCTAGAAATATTTTGCATAAAGATATGAGCAATCTGTACTGCTTTATAGGTAGACTGTAGTAGTATAAAATGAGTTGATTTACTTAGCTTGTCCACCACTACCATGATGGAATCGTTGTTTTTTTTTACCTGGGTAATCCTGTTATGAAGTCCATAGATATGGTCTCCCATTTCCACTTCGAAATTAGTAGCGGATGTTATAACCCAACAGGGTGCAACTGTTTCGTCTTAACTTGTTGGCACTCCAGGCAACGAGTTAAATATTCTGCTACATCTTTCTTCATTCCTGGCCAATAGTACTCCTTCCGGAGTGCAGTAATCATTTTCTGATATCCTGGGTGCCCAGCGTAATGGCTTTTGTGAAATTCATCTAGAATCAAGCTTTTAATGTTGTTCTGTATGGGCACATACAAGCCAACAGTATCCATTGTATATCCTTGCTTATTTTCTTTGCTGGTTGAACTTTGAGCTTGTCCTATTTGCTGATATCTTAAATCCTGTTTTGTTGCCTTTTTAATCACTTCATCGAAGGTATTTTGTCCTTCGCTGCAAGAAATCTCGTAGATGCATTGTACTTTTTGACTCAAAGTGTCCACCACCCTGTTTTCCTTACCTTTTAAATGCTTAATATCGAAAACAAAACCACTTAAGAAATCTACCCACCGTGCTTGCCTAACATTTAAGGTAGGTTGACTAAAATAGCTAGTCAGACTGTGGTGGTCCGTCAGTAGCAAAAAGCTTTTTCCCATTAAATAATGGCGCCACATCTTCAATGCGTGGATCACATCTGTCAATTCCAGATCATAAGCAAAATATCTTTGCTCATGTTATTTTAATTTCCTAGACTCAAAGGCGATCACCTTTCCTTCTTGCATAAGTACTCCCCCTGCCCCTTCCTTGCTTGCATCTGTGCACACCACATAGTCCTTACCCGGATCAGCTATGCTCAATATAGGCGAAGTGGTGAGCAGATGCTTGAGTTATTCAAAGCTCTTTTGGCATTTTGCTATCCATTTAAAAGCTTTTCCCTTTTTCTGTAGGGAGGTGATGGGGTAAGCCACTCTCGAAAATCATTCCACGAACTGTTTGTAGTACCCTGCTAGTCCCATGAAGGATCTTATGTTCGCCACATCTTTTGGCACATGCCATTCCATTATGGTTCTTATCTTTTCAGGGTCCACAACGATCCCTTCTTTAGTAGTTATATGCCCCAAGTATTGAATCTGTTCTTTAAAGAAATCGCACTTATTGTACTTAGCGTATAATCTATGTTCTCGGAGGGTTTGCAATACTGTTTTGAGGTGCTCCTTGTGTTCCTCTATATTCCGGGAATATATCAATATATCATCAATAAAAACCAACACAAATTTGTCCAGATATTGATGAAATATGTTGTTCATCAAGCACATAAAGGTGATGGGGGCATTGGTTAGCCCAAATGGTAACACCACAAGCTCGTAGTGTCCATATCATGTTCTAAAGGCAGTTTTGGCAATATTTTCTTCTTTAATTCTGATTTGGTGATACCCTAATCGCAAGTCAATCTTTGAGAATATCATTGCCCCTTTCACCTGGTCAAAATGTTCATCAATACCGGGCAAAGGGTATTTATTCTTGACTGTCAATTTGTTCAACTGGCGATAGTCCATACACATTCGAAGGGTCCCATCCTTTTTTTTAACGAACAATAGAGGGGCTCCCCATGTCGACACGCTGGGGCAGATGTAATTTTTGTCCAACAACGCCTATAATTACATTTTCAATTCAGTTAATTCTGGTGTGCTCATTCGGTAAGGAGCTCGGGATACCGGGGCTGATCCTGGCACCAGTTCAATGGTGAAGTCTATGTCGCTTTTGGGTGGCAGTCCTGGTATGTCTTTCGAAAACACATCTGCAAACTCTCCTATTACTGGAATACTCTCCAATGACGTGGACTTGTCTTTCGTGTTGGCATACCCCACTTGGATGGCATAAATTTGACATCCTTTCCTGATACATTTTGCCAACTGAGAGGTAGTTATTGGTCGAATCTGCACAGGTCTTTGAATGCCCTGCATTTCTTGCTCTTTCCCAAGCTGATCCTTGTAGCAAATAGCTTTTTTTTTACAGTTTATAATGGACCAGTACTTCTCGAGCGAATCCATGCCTATCAACACGTCATACGAACCAACGGGAAGCACATTCAGTTCACCAACATGGGCTGATCTGCTATCCTCAAGGGGTGGTTATTTACTTTAGCCAACACTCATCTTTTTGCCCCTTTTGCTAGCTGTACTAGCCAAGGGTTCTTAAACTTAACAGTTGACAGTTTACATTGTTCCACAATTTTAGGACTAATATAGCTTAATGTAGCTCCAAGATCAATTAAAACAGTTACAGAATATTCAAAGATCTTAACTTCAAATTCCACCATAGTCTGTTGTTAGTCTGCTTGACCATCCTCTAGAGCAACATTAATTCTTTGTAGACTTCGGCACACATCACCAACTGTAGATGCTTCGTGGATTTGAAAAACTTGTTTGGTTCCTTTCCGACGAGGGCAGTGTTTAACATATTAAGGCCGTCCACAGCCCCAGCATTGTACTGGGGGTCTTGCTGTCCCTTCATTGTCTATTTTTCCAGATTGTTCGCTAATTCTAGATTCTATGGGTGGCTTTAATATGAGCGGGTTTTTTTTGTAGATTTCTGTTATTCTGCCCTTTGATAGATCCTTTATTAGCATTACGATAGTTTCCTTAGAGTTTCCGGTCACCTTATTGCCACGCTTGTCAACCAACCTCTTTCCTATGATTTCTCCCTTCTGTTTACTTTGTTGATAACAAATTCTGGCTTTTCGTCTCACCTCTTCCATCTTTTTTGGGTTGTCAATCTCAATTCTCTCCCTCATCGCCAAGGGTAGGCTACTAACAAACCGTTGCACCTTAGCTTTCTCCTCCCGTATACAAGGCACATAGCGGAGTAACGAGGTGAATCGGGTGATAAACTCTTCCATAGTCTGCTTTCCAAGTCGCAGATCATGGAATTACCTTGATTTCTCGTCGTAAAACCACTCAGTCTAATACCTTTCCTTGAAGTATTTTTTAAAATGTTCCCGTTATATTTTGTTCACTGACCCCCCGTACAATCTTGACTTCCTCCCACCAGAGGGTGGCTTTTCCTTGCATTTGGAAAATGGCCAGACGCGCCTTGAGATTGTGATTGCATTCGTATAATTGAAAGTATTTATTCATGTTAATCAACCAAGCTTCGGCTACCTCCTCCAGCTCTCTATCGAAGTATGGTGGTTTAATTTTCCCGAACTCCCCTTGTAACTCTATACGCAGTCTTTTCGATGTTTGATGCTCGGAGGCATGGTCCGACTTCTCCTTTCGATTCTCTTCCCTTACTTCTGACTCTTCTGGATCTGTACGATAGCCTTGTTCTTCTAACACTCGTGGCCGCTCAGGACTGGGATTTAGAGGACGTTGATTCTACTTATCAGAGAAACTCTTCATGATCCTTTCCTGTTTCATAGTTAATCTCACATTGTCTTCCTATAAACGGGCCATCTCATTTTTCAGTTCCCGCGTCGACTCTAATATCATTAAATTCGTATTGCACGTCTCTTCTCCTACTGTACCCATATCTCAGGTTTAGTTTCTGGGCTTGTTACGGGTCCCCGTCCGATCACATTTCTGTGTGGAAAGTTGTCCATTCTTAATCTGCTGTTGACTATTTCTTGAGCTTTACATAGGTAAAAATAAAATTATCACACTGTTTTTTTTGTTATTTTATTATTTTATATTAATTTTGGTAAATTGGTTGAAGAAAAAAACAAAAGAATGACACAATTTTGTTGGTCTTCATTGGATATACTTGGCAGAGGCCGCATTTTTTTAACTCGGCTCTGATACCACTTGTAATGACTCCACCTAAAAAAGAAAATTCTAATATACAGTCACATTAAAAGAATTCTAATATACAGTCACATTAAAAGAAATTACTGTAATTAATAACTCGTCTACAGTGCTCTTTTAGATATATATGCAGGTCTAGCATTTACATTTAATATTGTTGTTCCAATGTCATTAATACTCGGTTTAATGTCAAAGGGTTTGATTTTATGGTTGCATACCATGCGGCTTGATTTCCAATACCGATATATGTTTTCCTTGTCGCTGTCATCACATGGCATGACATGTCTGATAAGGTTGATATTAATTCTTCCTGCCCATCCTGTACGTGGCTCGGGCAGGCCGTCTGTCCTCACTTGCTCCACTTGGAAACCCTGCCTCATCAATGGAGCAGCTCATTCCTCGTGATCCGATGGTGGAGCTCTTCTCGGGCTTCCTCTTTTCCGGATTGCTATGGGATTGACCTCATTCGCTATGTCGCTCCCTAGTGGACCCTGATCGGATAAGGGCTTTCCTTCCGTAGCTTCGAACATATGGATGCTCAGTTCAACGCTGATGAAGCCTTTACTGTTGTTTTCTACCTCAGAGTCCGACAGTGGATAATTATCTACAGGTAATTAGTTTGTTTCTTTTTTGTAACAGGTTATTCTTTTCTAACTTAACATTCTTAGGTGTATGCGATATTTACCTCGCCAGACCCTCTAACTGATTTTCTTGTGACTGCATTTACCATGCAGGTTGTTTGGTTGCAAAAATGTGGCTCTCGGACTTACCCAGTGGGAAAGCGCTTTTTCAACGTGGGTCTTCATCCACATCTAGGTAAGATCATACTCCGGTTGGGTGTTCTCTAGCTAAAAGTGGAAGACTTAGAGCGTAGGTTTGGCCTCAGCCTTTTGCTATTATTATGGTGTCCGCTAGTTTGACAGTGTTTTGGTCTTTTAAATGTTAGGGCTTTAAGGGGTTTTCCCCCTAGTTGTATATATCTTGTACTATGAGGCTACGACCTCGCTATTATCTCAGAGTTTGCTACTATTCAGGACAATGCAATTCTCTTGTTGTTTTTATGTTGTATCATCTGAGGGTTTCATTTATAAATGTTTAATAGTTTGCTATTCTATTGAATGTTCTGGCACACGAGTGAAATAACACTTGCTTGCTTCGAGCTTTGATTCCGTTATTAATATATTTATGATTTTGGGTTTGGCATTCTTTGGTCTTCCAAGACAATTATATGATGGCATATTTATTTGGTTGTGTTTCTGAAAACTTGATAATATGGTTTTGAGAAATATCTAATCTCACTAAGTTAACCAAATTTGCAATACCTTTCGGTATGGTAGTGAGTTGGTTACAAAAGAGATCCAAGTACGTCAACTGGTCAAATTGGTAATGCCCTCACATATGTGAGTGAATCCACATTCAAAAAGTTGTAAGTCAGTTAATTTGGTCAAATTGGCAATGGAATTAGGTATCCTCCCTGTGAGGTTAAAACCAAGAGACAGAGTGGAGAGGGGAAGTCAAAATTTTTCAGAGGGAATAAAACCGGAAATACTACAACTAGAAATGGATGGTTCTGAAAGTTGTGTCAAGTTGCCCAATTCACATGGAATTCTGCCTCACAAGCTGTTGTCGTCCAGATACAGGGACTCTAGCTTTTGGAGCAGGCCCAACTGGACTGGAATAGGACCGCTGAGAGTATTGCCTCCGAGGTCCAGGTGCTCTAGCTTCTTGAGCATGCCCAACTCGACTGGAATAGGACCACTGAGAGTGTTGACACTGAGGTCAAGGTACTCTAGTTCGTGGAGCATGCTCAACTCGATTGGAATAAGACCGCTGACCATATTGCCTCCGAGGTGCAGGTGCTCTAGCTTCTGTAGCATGCCCAACTCAACTGGAATAGGATCGTGGAGCATGTTTTCTTGGTGGTCCAGATCCTCTAGCTTTTGTAGCATGCCCAACTCAAGTGGAATAGGACCGCTGAACATATTGAATTTGAGGTGCATGTTCTTTAGTTTCTGTAGAAGGCCCAACTCCACTAGAATAGGATTGCGGATCAACATATTGCTTCCGAGGTTCAGGTGCTCTACCTTCTGTAGCATGCCCAACTCGACTGGAATAGGACCGCTAAGAGTTGAAACTGAGGTCAAGGTATTCTAGTTCCTGGAGCATGCTCAACTTGACTGGAATAGTACCGTTGAGCATATTCTCTTTGAGTTCTATGTCCTCTAGCTTCTGTAGCAGGCCCAACTCCACTGGAATACGACCGTTGAGCATATTGCCCCCGAGGTCCAGTGTTTGTAGTGCTTTGAGGTGGCCAAACTTTGCCGGAATTCCTCCAGTAAAAGCGTTACCTAAGTGAATCAATGTGCTCAATAATGAGAGGTTGCTAATAGACGAGGAAAGTTTATCTCGCAATGCTGCATCAGATACTACATTAGAGGTCAATGGCAACCACTCTTTTGGTGTTTGCCATGCAGCAAATACCGAACCATGAGCACATGTTGTCCGAGTTTTCCGCTGTCCAGTTGGAGAGCATGCTAGATGAATCCTTTGTGATGTCATTTTTAAATGACAAGAGAGCATGGAGGTCACTTTTATGGTGGGCGTCTATTGAAGATACATTGAATTCACGTTCCTCCACAAATATGCGTTCAAAATTAGAATGACCCAAGGGAATCCAGCGGCCATGTCCTCGTATGAACCAGCGTCATCTTCCCCATGGAAATTAATAGCCGTTGCTGCCGACAGAGGGGCAGCCATGATGCAGAGAAGCAATAATAATAATATCACAAATTGAACATCCATTTCTCTCTCCCACTAAAATCTCTCCTTAACAACCAGTGAGTTGTTTGTTCTACATGCATCTCTATATATATACAGGGTAGTCCTGATAAGGGTAGAAATCATGTTGACGATGGAGGAGGAGTCGACATCGAATGGTGTGGTGTCAAATTGAAAGAAAGTGTTGAACAACTCCTTTGAAAATAATTTGTGTGGTATTATCAATTCACTCACATTTAGCGTTATCCTCATGACGGTCGTTGGTCTTTCTGCAAGTTAAAAGAAAAGGATATATATGGAGTTAGTGTGTTTCTCAGGAAAAAATGCAGTGGTCTTGCTACAACGTAAAAGAAACAGATATATGAGGAGTTTATAAGATTTAAAAAGCAAAATAAAATATCCTTTTCCCGGATGCTTAATGATATATTAAACTTTAAATTTAAGTGAAAATTGTTATATTCATTTATATCATAAAAAATTACGGAGGAGTTATTGTAAAAGTTTGAAATAATAACCAAACGAGAATTAAACACTAGTCGAACATATATATATAAATTGGTATTTTCTCTTTAATAAAAATAATATAACATATATATAAATTAATATTTTCTCTTTAATAAAAAATAATATAAATTTCAGCGTTAGTGATATAAATTTAAATGTCATTATTTGATTTCATATTTTTGTATTAATTTTTAAAAATATATACTTTACATTAAAAAATAAAAACCCAAACATATTCCAAAATGTTTTGGAATTATATGCTTTTATATATATATATATATATATATATATATATATATATATATTTTGTTGTTTTGTTTTATTTATTTTCTATTTATATTGTTTTCTTGTTTTGTTTTATTTATTTTCTATTTATTGTTTTGTTGTTTTGTCGTTTTAATTTGTTTGTTGGTTTTTGGTTGTATTTTAAATAAAATTAATTATATTATTTTTTCCCAACTATATATATTTTTTCCCAACTATAAAAAGTAGTTCTTCATACTCTGCCACCATTTTCTCTGAGAGGGCCAAACAAATTGTAACCATGCTCTCTTGTATTCTAGGATATACCACTCATGAGCATCTAGATGAGCCTATACTTGCTTTCCTCTCTATTTTTTGCCCAGGAAAGCCTCCAGCTACAATTTTCAATTTTGCCCAGTTCTTAGCAGATAGAATCCATGGTCAATTGATCAGATTGCCAAATGAAAGAGTATTCAAATACTCTTCAACATTGTTCCATATGTTCCTATATTTCCAATTAGACAGGTTTCTAGTCAACATCCAAAAGCTAGACACTAAGGGCCATCCTAGATCTGTCATCTTTTGGACACCCTTAATCCAAAAATATTCCACTATTTTCAGCTACAAGGAGTTCATTGATTCCTTTGTTCATCCAATTGTTAATATGCTAAGCAGTAGCAATCAACCCAGGATCAATGATGAGATAAAGAGAGTTTTGCAGTTGTCTAAAAATAGTAGAATAGGAGACTGGCATTTATACCAGGACCACACTAAAATTAGGGTGTATGGATGCCAGCTCACTCCCTATAAGCTACCCAAATATATCCCCATGAGAATATTTGCATTAGAGTATATTAGGTAGATCATAAACTCAGATGATGTGAATTTTCTATCAGCTAGGAAGAAAACACAGTTCAAAATAAAAAAAACCAGCTTGGTCCTTTTATCCGTAATAATAGGGAGGCTGGAGGAGAAGCAGAAAATTGTTTACAGGAAATGAAGTTCAATAACAGTTTCAAATGGCAGTATGACCCTTTAGGAGTCATAAACAAACTAAGGCTCAAATTTAAATTAAGCCCTTTCATGCATGAGTCCAGGCCAGACATTGAAAAATATGCCAACCAGTCAGAGTGGTTGGAAAATACCTTAATAGATATGGAGAAACAAATAGATACTAGTTCCATTCTACATACTCTAGCCCTGTAGGACAAAAATGAAAAAAGGACCAAGGAAGAAGGTTCGTGCTCAAACATAGATACAACACATGACATATTTGAAATCATGTACAGGAAGAAGCCTAAGCTAAATCCTGTAAATGATCAAGAAGAGATAGTTGAGACAATTGAGACACTTCAAATAATTGATACAGGTATAGTGCTTAGAGAGAACGCAGCTCCAATAGTTTTAGAGGAAACTCATCGGCCTTCCACCTCTAATACTCATAGTATTCAGAAATAGCTTAACATTGAGGTCTCATCATCAAGCAAACCAGTGGATAAGGAAAAAGACATAAAGGAGAAGTATAAAGAGATCAAGTTGAGAAATGAGGCATTGAAATCTGAAACCTATGCTCAGTATTTCAAACAGACTCCTAGCAATCATAATAGGTTACTTATTGCTTTTGACATTAAAACAGGTAAAATGCAAATGAACTTTTTGCAGCCCACAATACAACAGCCTAAGTCATCAGCAGATTACAGAAAGACAAAATTTGAAGTTTTGGCTAGGGATGTTCATCCCATAGATCAGATTGAATTTCATAAGCAAGCAGGAGAAATGATATACTCAAAAATGACCAACAAGGCTATGAGTTTATAGAAACTTCAAAATTCTCTAAAGAACATCACAACATGGTTTAAGCTAGAGAAGGCATCCTCACAAGCAAAGGATAACCGAATTAAGTCATTAGAAGAATTGGTTATTGAGATTGGATATAATCCAAATGACATCAAGGCTGCAGAAAAGCTCATAAAAAAGAAGAATGAAGACATTGTTGCGTTGAAGAAGCAACTGAGGTTGCCTCCTTCTGAACATCCACAGACCAAGGAAGTTCTAGAGAGCCGAAGCCAGAAATATGAGATGATGGACCTCATTATCTAGTTAAATGCTCAATTAAAAGAAATGGAGAATTAAATGGACAAGTTAGTACATGAGAAATAGACCAGAATTGAAATAGCTACTGCCACAGTAGCTCCAGTAGCTACAACACTTCCAATTGCATCAACAAATACATCAGCAACAGGTTCAACAACAACAACAGCTCATCCTAGTGATGAAGCATCTAAACTGGTCAAAGCCATGGAGGATATGTCCATCCAAACCACTGAAATAAATAGACTTAAGGAACAAATAAAAATTCTAGAGGATGAAAAGAAACTGGCTCAAAGCATGCATAAGAATGAGACACAAAAGTCAAACAGGTTGAATGAAAGGATACAAAAGTTGGAGAAAGAATTAAAACTAAAAGAGCCACTAGCCCAAGAAAAACAACTTTTATGGGCCAATATCATTGACTCAGTCAATGATATTTGGCCATCTATACAGGTGATATTTGAGCAAAATGATTTGGTCAAAGGGGCTGGTGAGGCAATTCAAAGGGTTAGAGCCGAACTTGGAAATATGCCAGAAGAAGCCTCAAGAATAATCCAGTTCTTTAACTCAAAGAACAAGTATGAATTGTAGGATCTTGGAATAGCTGACAGAACTGGGACCATAATAGAGGTAAAGAAGGTAATCACCAAGAGGAACCTGATGATACAACTTGAGGAGAAGTGCCAAACAATGGAGCTAGCAATAGCCAGGTTTATGGTGAAATTTGATGCTTTGAGGCAGAAAGGTCTACCTAACCCATTGGTGATTAATGACAGGTTGATGCCACATGAAGACTATGATAAGAGAATCAGAGAAGTGGCAAAGGAGAAAGCCAACAGTTCCTCCATGAAAGGGATTCCTACAGGAAAAGTCCTTTACCAGACTTTTGAGAACCACTTTTACCTCTAGCATGAGGTAAAGCATCTTTTTGTAAACAAGCCTACCTTTGCAAAATATACAGAAACTATTGAAGTCTATAGAAGAATGGTAAATATTAAATTACCAGACGTAGAGACTTGGGAAAAGTTGAATGATTTATCGTAAAAATGCAATGTAAATAGTTAATACAGAGTAGTGAAGGTAAAATAGTAGATCATCTAAGTCAAAGAGTATCAGATGAAAACAAAAGTTTAAAGATGAAAGAGTATCAGTCAAAAGGCAGAGTAAAAGGACAGCCAGCGTAGAGAAACAGCCAAAGAAAGAAAGTTGCAAAAGATCAAAACAACAAACAACAAAATCAGTAAAAGAAGAGACGGCTAGCCTTTTAGTCTCCTAGGTGTGTCTATCTTCTTGCATGAAGATATTTTATTTTCCTTGAATAATTCCTAAAATAGTTTAGGATATTTTGTAACAGTTTTTTGTATAAATACTTCATAATTCAAAGTATAGAGGGTGGATTTCTGAACATTTCTATAGTTATATTGATCTAAAAACCTGAGGGTTTATTGTAGACATTTTCAAGTCAACAGACTGGACTGAGTAATAGAGGCATTGCATTACAAGATTCATGTGTTGGACCACTTTAGTGAAGTATACTTCATTTGTGAAATTGTTATTTTCTTAAGTATTTCACATACATACATGGTTTCCAATTTGAATGAAATAACTAGAATGTTACTACAGAATTTGTTTAAGTACACTCTGTCTTGAACAGTTATTCATTTTTATGTTTTCTTCTGATATCCAGAGTAGGGAATTCTTCATTACTCCCTAGTTTCGATTGACCTCTTTCATTTCCCTCATTATCCAGTTTGAGGAATCCTTAACTTCTCCTTGACCCCGATTGAAAAACCACTTCACCATCTAGCCTAAAAGATCTGAATTTACTCAGCGACGTTGCCCTGTGAACACTATCTTTAGAACTTGATTCAGTCTTGTTTTCTTGACATTTGGACTCCATGGCCCAATGGTAAAAAGACGCTTATCTATCCATCTGAATCAGTGATTCCACCACCAAATCAAATCAAAACCCAATCAACTTATTTTTGTTTTCTCGTTAAAACCATTCTATTATATACATAAACAGATAACAGTTACATCATTACAAAACAGAAAGAACCAGCTGCCTGGAAGTAATGGCAGCCTGGAACAGCTGAGACTGCAGTGTCCGAGGACTTAACCAGACCAAAAATAAACCAACCCTCGCAGGGGCGCCAGTGGAGCAGCAGACTAATCCCGCGCAGGGGAGACAAACACTTCCCATCCACAGAAAAAAGATTCCAGAACCCAAACATAGACAGTTTGCCATCAGCATTGGCACAGAGACAGTAACATATATCCAAAACATAATCAAAAACAGCAAGAGAGGCCGAATGCCCTCACAGAAGTGCCACAGAGACCTGGAACGAAGGCGCATCTATTCTTCAGGTTCCTCCTCCACCACCCTGCACCACCCGTATTCCGCCACCTCCGCTGCAGTTGGAGCGGTCTCCATATTGACATCTTCTTTTTGGCTGGTCATCGCCTCCTGAGCCAGAGGGATTTTTGAGACATTCACAGGATCTGCAGAGGGCGTCTTCATGGCTTTCGCTGAGCCATCAGCTGGCTGCTTCCCCCGACTGTCTTTAGTATCGCTTCCATCAGGGGACTCTTCGATGAAGAGAACCGACACATGGGCGCTGATCCGGGGACAGTTCAAAGAACTGTTGAAATTGAAAATGGCAGAGCCGAAGGCGGGCGAGGAAGCGGAATCAGGAGCGCTAGAATCCAGGAATTGACTGGACTGAAGGGGGTTAGCTTCAAGGGTGCGATGGCAATGGCAATGGCAGCAATGGGGAGAAATTTCATCTACAGGAGGGCGCGAAGATCCTCCACGGGAGGTGCCTCGACGGCTGAGCATTCGCTGTCGAGGCCGAACCATGATTGCAGGGCCCAAATGTATAGAGCGCAGAGTGAAATTGAGAACCAAAACAGTCCCGGGGAGACCACGAACAGGCGGGGGGTTAGCCCAGACGGAAAGGCAGCCACTTGGAGCTGCTCGCAGCTCCAGAGGTTGCATAAACATACCCTGAGTTTGAACAATGAACAGACCGTAAGTATGCGCAGTGAAGCCCAACCCACAACTGTATTTATCATACCTGCCTGCGCCTCGAAGCCCGCCCGCCATTACTGCAACCTTCATGGGAGCCGAGGAGCCGGACCCTAGCTTGCGTACAGAGGTGGACGGAGCATTTAAGCTCCCCTGGTGTATGCCAAACAACCCACTCCCGCGCGGCTGATAACAGGCCTGCTCCCATGTGTGATCCTCGCTGTTGCGCATGGCTGGCAGGTGGCCACATTTAATCGCGCGTCTCATCCCGTTAATCACCCGCATCCGAGGAAAACCCAATCAAACTTAAATAACTAGCCTAAAATCAATTAACTCAACAAAGTTAAATCATTAAGAGAGAGCCCTCTATGAGCACTAGGAAGGCTAGATTCTGATCTCAAAAGTAGGTTTGTGGTTACCTCTATCATTTCTTTGAACACAACATGACAACCCTAGGGAAATTTTAGAGTGACAATAGCCCCAACAAGGCTATCAGAGCGTACGAGGGATACGAAGGGACATGTTTGGTTTAACAACATTGTGGGTTATGATGGAGGTAATAGAAACCAATCACTGTTAATGGGAGATGGTTGTGATATTCTTGGTGAAGATGTGGACATGCCCCAACAAGGCTATCAGAGCGTACGAGGGATACGAAGGGACATGTTTGGTTTAACAACATTGTGGGTTATGATGGAGGTAATAGAAACCAATCACTGTTAATGGGAGATGGTTGTGATATTCTTGGTGAAGATGTGGACATGTTTGGTTTAACAACATTGTGGGTTATGATGGAGGTAATAGAAACCAATCACTGTTAATGGGAGATGGTTGTGATATTCTTGGTGAAGATGTGGATGATTTTAAGACTGTAGTAAATGAAGAGTGCGTAAATTTGATGTCGGAGGCAAAAGATGTGTTGTTGTTGGATAACATGTTTCTCAGCATGCGATAATACTTTCAAATACTCCACATCGAATCCTTATCGCAATGTGAAAGTAGGAACTTATTCACTATTAGGGGGTCTTGGTTTGTTTATATGGAAGGAAAATAATATGTGCTTATGGTTTTAGGTGTATAGTGAAAATTTCAGGATTAGAAAACTTCGTAATTTTACAACAAAATAGGATTACTTAGTCGACCTATACATTGTAGATGGTGTAGTGATTGTGTATCTCTCACGTCACCAGAGTGTTCGAGGTTCTCTAGTACGATGTTGCCCCTAATATTTTGTGGATCGAGTGCTCAAGGTTCTCCAGTATGATGTTCCTCCTGATATTTCGTGTATCAAATTTTATGTGTACTATTTTGTCTTTTTTTGGCTAATTATGCATGTGTGTAATATTGTCTTTATGGTATTTTATGTGGATCATATTGATGTATACTATTGTAATTGTTACGGAAAATTATGCACATGATTATTGTTTAATAAGAGATTGTTTTATAAATTATGCATGTGTGTATTGTTATGTGATTCAAGTTGATCCCTTTTTCCAAATGAAACATGTGGGCTATATATGATTTTAGAATTAATTTACTTGTTTAAAATTTAAATTTTTATATTCTAAATTGAATTTTTAAATAAATAGTTAATAATTATTCAACATATTTTTAATATTAATATAATCCTATTTTTATTAATTTATAACAAATTTGTTCATTTGTAAATTTTTTAATAAATATATAATTGGTTTCTCTAATTAATTATATTCAAATTATTCATAATAATTTGAATAGCTCAAACAAAAACATGATCTATGGCAATTAGTTCCCATTAAGAGGTGAGTTATATGTATAACAGTTAATTGTATCCATTGTGTATCCATAACCTACTAGTTACATTGTAAGGCATTCCTCTGAGAATAATTCCCCTCCCATGGATAAAATGTGGAATTTCAAGCTCATATGTTGGAAGAGATTTGTCGTGGCCACGATGATAGTACCTTTTCTTCGATTTCCACACCTCAACAACATTCCCTTCTCTCTCCTCTTAACATCTTCTCCCCACGACATTAATCATCCCCTCTGCATGTCTTTGCAACACATCGTCATACTCCGTACCACATTTATAGCCCGTTGCATGTATGATGATAGTGGAAAAATTAAATTTGTTGGTTTTCATAGCCAACGGGGAAGATTATGGTGTTGTATGTTCTCGTTATATCAGGAGTTTTCCATTTCGGTAAATATATTAATAAGCATACCATTAAAGATATATTTATTTTTAATCTTTTTACACTTTCACCTCAGAGTAGTTTGGATACATACCTCGGTAAAGTGGATTTGCATTAGGTTTATTTTTAATCTTTTTACACTTTGTCTAGAGAATGGTTTGGGGACGTACCCCAATAAAGTGTATTTACATTGGCTAGGGTGTTAATCCAGTGAATCAAATGTTTGTTGGATGACAAAGTAGTATTTATAGGTCTGACATGTATAAATTTTATCATCATGTTGTTAAAGTTATCATGGTCCATTGAAAGGTTTAGTCCTTTCTGCGATAATGTTTTGGTATATAATATTTATAAGTAATCATTGGTTTTTTATTCACTCTTTGTTTAGTCAAATCCTTTTTAAGTTTATGGAATTAATTGCATTCGGCATAGAGTTAAACTTTTAAAAGAACCATTTTCTTTTGGATTTGTTTGTTTAGATTCAATATGGGGTATATTTTTATTTGTAACATGTAGAGATTATCCATGGTAGTAATGATTGCAATTGGCGCCGAAAATTGTGAACTTATATAATGTATGTATGGAGCATGGAATGTAGAATATTATTTTACCATGAAACTCATTTTTTGTTTGCAAATTTTCCATTTTTTTTTTTAACTCGAGTATACAAAATAAATTATCACACTCATCATTGTTCAGGTTATATGTAAATAAGAAAGAAGTAGCAAATATTGGTAAAGGAAAAAATCATCCAACTACTTGGAAAACAATGTGTCCATCTTACTAGGTCTACATAGAAAGTGCATGTGCAAGAGTAAATTATTTTACAAATAAATTGGGGAGAGTAATATCTACCTGACCCATTTATTTCGATGCATCCTATCTAGTAATATGGGCACTAGGAAATTCCTAAGGCATTAACGAAACATGGAAACTCGATATACATTCAAAAATTAATGTATATAATAAATTGGTCCTAAGTATTGAGGATAAAACAGAAATACAATGAACCCTTGTTTTCTTCCACTGTAATTGTAGATTCGTTGATATTGCTGACAACAAGGCACCTAGTGGCATCTTCTTATGCTCCGATACAGTTCATGTTAATTTTAGGTTTTAGAAAGGCATAGTCACCAAACATTAGGAGTATCCATTAACAATGGGTTGATGTTGCTTCATTATTTTTTATAACTAAGTAATGAAAATGCGTGCCTAACAATCCTTTGCAGTCGAGCATTCCCAGACAAAAGAAACAACTTTAGGAACATTATTGAGATTTGTTTCAAGGTGGTGTCCAAATCCCAACATATGCCAAGAAGGATCAATAGTATGAACAAAACCATTAAATCTAATCAATGTTGGCAGTAGAGTCCCTAAATGCCAGAGAGTTTGATTGGAATTTAGATTCTACAAAAATACCATGCTTGTGAATCAAGGATGTTCATTCCATATGCCCATACACATTTCTCTAGATCTAAATTCTTTGATATAATGGGATGAAATAAGTTCAGATAAGTTTCTTATACAATATAATTAAACCATTTGGTCATCATAAACCATAAATTTAAAATGAAAACTTAAACTTGAAAATAGAATTGAACAAACTAGAATGTAATATAATCCATGACACATAATCACAAGTTATGAACACTTACATTTCTAAGAATTATATACTAATTGATGATAAAATAGGGACACTCCACCCAACCATAGGTTCCCTGTTGCACCAACTCTCATTGTAATAATAGTGAAACCTTAATCTAAAACTATCAATCTGTGCTAAAACAATGGGTCGATGTTGATTTAATATTTTTTATAACTAGGTAATGCAAATACATGCCTAACAATCTTTTGCAGTTGAGCATTCCCAGACAAAAACAACAACTTTATGAACATTATTGAGATTTTTTTCAGGGTGTTATCCCAATCCCAACACATGCTAAGAAGGACTAATAGGATGAACATGACCATTAAATGCAATCAATGTTGGTGGTAGAGTCCCTAAAATCCAGAGAGTCGTATTGGAATTTAGATTCTGTAAAAATACCATGCACATGCTTAGCAACTTGTTAACTTGTAGATCTAGATATAAAATATAAATGGTAATCCAAAATTTATAAGCTAATCTAAATCAAATATTTGAAAAAACAAGGAAAACATTCGACTTACTTCTTTAATCCATTAATGATAGATCCTGAAAAAATACATGTGCATGATTAGAGAACTATTAACTTATATAATTGATCAAAGATTTGAAAAAACAAGTATAACATTCAACTTACTTCTTAAGCCAATAATGATAACTTTCATGGATGTTTGTATTTCTCCAGACTTGCAAATCAAGGATGCTCATTCCATATTCCCATGCACATTTCTCTAGATAAAAATTACTTGATATAAGGGGATGAGAGAAATTTAGATAAGTTTCTTATACAATATAATTAAGCAATTCCGTCATCATAAATCATAAATTTTAAATGTAGACTAAAACTTGCAAATAGAATTGAACAATTACATTCCTGGGAACTATCTACTAATTGATTGTGAAAAAGGGACAATCCACCCACCAATAGGATCGCTATTGCGCCAACTCTCATTGTAATAGAGGTCAGCCCCTAAGCAAAAACTATGAATCCATGCTAAAACAATGGGTCGATGTTGCTTCATTATTTTTTATAACTAAGTAATGTAAATGCATGACTAACAATCATTTGCAGTTAAGTATTCCCAGACAAAAACAAGATCTTTACGAACATTAATGACATTTGTTTCAGGGTGCTATCCCAATCCCAACATATTCCAAGAAGGATCAATAGGATGGACATGACCATTGAATGCAATCAATGTTGGTGGTAGAGTCCCTAAATTCCAAAGTGGTGGATTTGAAGTTAGATTCCGTGCATGCTTAGTGAATTGTTAACTTGTAGATCTAGATATAAAATACCAAATGGTAATCCAAAATTTATAAGCTAAGCTTCAAAAAATATTTGAACAAACAAGGATAACATTCAACTTACTTATTTAATCCAATAATTATAGATTCTGCAAAAATACCATGTTCATGCTTAGCGAACTGTTAACTTGTAGATCTAGATATAAAATACCAATGGTAATCCAAACTTTTGAAGTTAAGGTTGATCAAATATTTGAACAAAAAAGGATAACATTCGACTTACTTCTTAAGACAATAATGATAACTTTCATGGATGTTTTTCTTTCTCCAAGCTTGAAAATCAAGGACATTCATTCCATATGCGCATGCAAATTGCTCTAGATCAAAATTCTTTGATATAAGGGGATGAGAGAAATTCAGATAAGTTGCTTATACAATATAATTAAACCATTTTGTCATCATAAGTCATAAATTTAAAATTCAAACTTAAACTTGCAAACATAATTGAAGAAACTGAAATGTAATATAATCCATGACACATAATCACAAGTTATGAACACTTACATTTCTAGGAAGAATATACTAATTGACTGTGAAAAAGAAACACTCCAACCAAACATAAACTCCTTGTTGCAACAACTCTTATTGTAATAGAGGCCAACCCTTAAGCTAAAACTATGAATCTAAGCTAAAACAATGGGTCGATGTTGCTTCATTATTTTTTATAACTAAGTAATGCAAATACATGCCTAACAATCATTTGCAATTGAGAATTCCTAGGCAAAAATAATAGCTTTAGAAACACTATTGAGGTTTGTTTTAGGGTGGTATCCCAATTGAAACATATGCCAAGAAGGATCAATAGGATGAACATGACCATTAAATGCAATCAATGTTTGTGGTAGAGTCCCTAAATGCTAGAGAGTTAGATTGGAATTTAGATTCTAAAAAAGTACCATGTGCATGCTTAGCGAACTGTCAACTTGTAGATCTGGATATAAAATACGAATGGTAATCCAAAATTTATAAGCTAAGCTTGACAAAATATTTGAATAAACAAGGATAGCATTCGACTTACATCTTTAAGCCAATAATGATATATTATGAAAAAATACCATGTGCATGCTTAGCGAACTATTAACTTGTAGATCTAGATATAAAATACCCATGGTAATCCAAAATTTTTAAGTTAAGCTTGACTAAATATTTGTGCAAACAAGGATAGTGTTCGACTTATGTCTTAAGACAACAATGATTACTTTCATCGATGTTTGTCTTTCTCCAAGCGTGCAAATCCATGATGTTCATTCCATATGCCCATTTACTTTACCCTAGATTAATATTATTTGATATAAGGGTATGAGAGAAATTTAAATAAGTCTCTTATGTAATATAATTAAACCATTTGGTCATCATAAATCATAAATTTAAGATGCAGACTTAAAATTGCAAATAGAATTGAACAAACTGGAATGTAATATAATCCATGGCACATAATCACAAGTTACGAACACTTATATTTGTAGGACGTATCTACTAACTAATTGTGAAAAAGGGACACTCCACCCAACCATAGGCTCCTTGTTGCACCAACTCTCATTGTAATAGAGGTCGTCCTTTAAGCTAAAATTATAAATCCACCAATTTGATTTAACTATGGTTGAGTTAAAATCTCTTCATATAGTCCAATTCCCCTATTCATAATCAATTCTCAACCTACAACAACTCCAATCCATAACATTCTTTCTTGTCTACTTGTAATCCAAGGAATGGGATCATTTTCACCAATCAACAATCCATTAGGCTAATGAACTTTCTTTTAGGGCTCCAACATATGATGGCTAAAAATTTTCACTGTTGGAATTCCAAACATTTTGAATTGTAGATAACTTTCACAATGATATCAATTTTCATTACAGGTAGTCTTTATTACATTCATAAATATTGCACTATAACTCAACATAATTTCTACATCAAATATATGGTTGGTTATATAGTCAGTTTGTTATGTCCTTAAGTGGATATACTCTATATACTATCTGCTTTCGCCTTAGGCTTTAAAAAACTAGATTCCTTATCCAAATTATTCTCCCAGCTTAAAATTTCTTTTTAAATAAAATAATTCAAATTTATAATTTAAATATTCAATTAAACAGCGTAACATATACTCTTTCCTATGCTATAGACTTAAGGCGTTTCTTTTGTAACATATGGTGCAATTGCTAGTATTAATATTATTTTTTTTTCTACGCAAGACTATGCTATTTATATTACAAAATATCAAAAATTACAACATTTTTTACATCAGGGCCGTGGCCCTGCATCTCCAAAGAGATTGGCATTTTCCCCATATTGGACCTTTCCAGAGCAACACAGTTACAAAAATTGGATCAGCTTACCACCCTTACTAGCATTGCGACCTTTTACGGTGCATAGTTCCGACATAGACAGCATATAAATCGACACAATAGACATATAAACCGACATAGTGGACCCATAAACCGACAGAATGACAAACAGACATAGAGAGCAGAAGAGACGAACAGAAAGTTGCGTTCCTTTCTCGGCAGCGAAGATCATATTGATGGCTGAGCTATTCATCATCAGTTGTGTATGGCTCATCCTTCATTTTACATTTGAGCTTCTGGGATTCGTCCGAGTCCGAGAGCAAAGTCCTCTGCACCGACTCACTGGGGCCTGCATCAGTTGCTTGTGTGGCTGGGGGAATGTCTGCTCTGGTTGGCCGCCTCATATCTACCAGAGGAACTTGCATGTCAACCACTGGCACATTCAGGTCTTCCAATTGCCCCCTGAGACTGTTGCAATGTTCCACCGAGACTGAGACAATGAGAGTATTGTTCTCCAGAGTGCATGGGATCCGGTAGCGAACAACCGGATGCTCCACATGACAACAATCCATGATTTCTCCCCGCCCACACACATTGCTGCGGCCTGCAAGTCTGCTCGGGTTCCTATTCTGCTCAGAAGTGGTTTCCACCGAGGAGGAAGGCGAAGTGACTGGCCGCTGTGTTGCGGCTCGACCCCTGGAACCGCCACGACGACTGCTCATTCTGGGCCTTTCTCTCTGCATCTCCCAATTTATCTCCAGACAAGAATTCCTCTGAGAAATCTTACGTTAAACCAGAGAATGTTCCTTCTCTGCCAGCGTTTGCTCGGACAACTTGAGGGAATGCAGGAAAGCGGCAGGGGGTTCAAGTTTATGGAGCGCCATCATCCTCGCTCTCTGCTGCGCATTGAATGCCAAATAGACAGGCCTTAAAACCCAAATGACTTCACCTTCCGGCGTATTAACTGTGCCAGCGTCCTGGTTATTCGTGGCTCGTCCGGGCTGACACCTGCCCATGTGACGAGCCACATGCCTATCGCACAACGAGATCACCCGCATCCGGGATGCTAGTATTAATATTATTAGATTTAATAACTTTGGATTAATAATTTGAGGAAAGGTTTGTATCTACATGGATTTAATCCCTTTCTAGGAATGATAGATTTGTGGTTAGATGGATCTAGGCTCGTTTAAAGACTCTATTAATTAATATTTATCACATCTTCAAAATATATATATATATATATATTCTAAGTAAGATTAATCTATTGATATAATACAAAAAGTAGTTACAGAGTGTCCTGGCCGTAAAGGGACCCGGCCTTAATCAGCACACAGCCATGAACATTGTCTAAGACTGCCCCAACAAAGGGGAAACCAGTCTGAAAGAGAAGAAGAAGTCCAAAAAAGACAACAGAATTAACCACAGTTTTCTGAAGAGACTACCCTGTCAAAAAACAATATTACAAAACCACCTAGAAAACAACATTTTGTCCGGACTAGACCGTCAACCCTCAAAAAAACTCTGAGGCCACAAAAGACAAGACAGGACTAAACCAAGAACTAAGAGGAGTGCCACCTGGCAGACGTAACGCACGCGACAAATTCCTCCGTGGCGGGTTCCTCCACAATTGGACAAGCCCAGTCATCCGGGTTGTCCGATTCGCCACGTCCCCCCACCTGATGAGCTCCCTCCCTACTGTCGGCTTCCACCTGCGGGCCCGATGTGTCCTCCATGTGGCTTTCCATGGCATGCGTGTCACTTTGAAGGCCCAAGTCATCATGCGAGCTGCCAGCAATGGCCTTCCCATGCCGTCTGTTCCGACCACCATTACCACCTTGTTCTTCGTCGTTGCCTTTGTTCCGACTTGGACCAGCTCTGTGCGTCTCCTCCATGGAAATTGTCATGGGGATGTGCTGCTCTGTCTCTTCTGTGATGGAGATGGAGACGGTGGCAACAATGACCGGGCAGTTCAGAGAGCTACGGAACCAGAACTGAGTCGTGTGAGGGACCTGGTGCAGAGGCAGATGAAATGGCGCAGTGCGAATAGCCACCTCTTCGCGACCAGAACAGTGGAGACTTGCTCTGCCACGACCACTTCTGGTATTCGGATATTGGGGATTTTCAGCAGAGGAAGCCGGGGAAGCCGAATTACGTCGATGCAGAGCCTGGGAGCGAGAGCTGCCACCGCGTCTGCTACGCATGCGATGGCGAACCATGGTGGAAATAGGAGCAGAGAAAGAGTCAGGGGAAGCAGAAGGAGAATAGACAGAGGAATTTTGCGCAGAGGTAACAGAATGCTGGAGAACAGGAGCTGAGTTACAAAGATTTGTTTGGGAATGGTGGTAACCATTGCCCAAGTCAAGGCAGCTTACAATCCAGTAGCGGCGCCCCGTGCTGGTTCTCTCAGTTGGCTCTTCCGCCTGCGAAGGACAAGCACAGTGAAACAGGGGCAGAATGACTGGAATGTTTTCTGGCACCATGGTTAAACAAGGAATGGCTCTGCCTCGACTGTAGCAGGCATTTAATGCCGCCTGCGAGGTGCCCTGAGGATCATTTACTCTGATCTTGGGATGGTTGCAGAGGGCCATGTGGCCACCCCGTCCGTCGTCGCCTAGTCTCATCACCGTAAACACATTAATGAACACCCGCATCCGGGGACATCTTCAAAATATATTAAAATAATAACATTCATAAAATAGAAAATCATTTCTTTGATAAGAATAATACATATTTATGTAAACCACCAAATTCCGAGTCCGAATCTCGTGTGTCAAACCAACAAAGAATGTAAACATTCATAACTCATAAATTTTATATATGTCATTACTTATACACATCAATTAAGAAAGTTTCATATAACGTTTTTTTAATTAATCAATTTAATTAAAATAATGAAAAGAATATAACTATTTTTGAGATAAATCTCAATCTTTTATTTGTGACTATTAAAATATTTTAGAATATTCCAATGAGGTTTCAAATCTCTATCACCCACCTACTTATTATTGATAATTAAATTAAAATTTTCGATGCCTTATTCTAAAATAAAAAAATCTCATAAAATCTCCACTTATTCTCTAAAATATGTGAATGGATGGTTGTTGAACTACCCATTACAATAGGTATTCTAAAAAACAAAGTGATTTCTTTTCAAGTTGGGATATCATAAAATAGTAGAATTGGATCTTGTCAAAATATCCCAATTGCCTCCCCTATCACTTAAATTCTCCAATATTACATAATAAAAACTTTATATTAAATCATTTGCATAATTTTGTAAATTTAACCTTAATATAATTAAAAATAAAAAATTGAACTCACTCCAACTCTTCTTATTAAATTCTACAAAACATTCCAAAAATATCCTACCTCTCTTTAATAAGTAATCCAAAAAAATCCTACCTATCTTTAATAGGCAATCCAAGGAATACAAATGGAAAAAAATTAATACTTACAAATTCAAAAAGGAATTAAATCAATTAAAACTATTTTATTTCTATCTCCCTTATAACGTATTAATTAAAACCCCTAAATTGTACAATTAATGATGAGAGGACGTTGAGAGCGATGTATGCTTATTGATTCAAGGAGTTAACCTAGTTTAAAACTATATTATAATACATATATTAAATCTTTTAAAACTATATTAACATATATATGAACCAATATTGAATTTATGTTAAGTATTTTTCTTATTTTCATATCTGTATACTTGATAAATAAATTAAAAGATTATATTTATTAATTAAATAAATGTAATTGCATAATTTCTAAATCTTTAAAATATATAGTTTAGTTTAATTTAATTTAACTTAATAATTATGAAAAAAAATTAACAAATAAATAGTATGCAACATGGATCTAATTTTATTTTTATTTTTTATTATTTTATGTATAACACCACATTTGTTTTTCAAATATTTTTTACAATATTACATGGACCTAATTTTTCTTTTATTTTTTATTATTTTATGCATAACACCAGATTTTTTTTTCAAATATCTCTTACAATATTACACTGAAATTGACATAATTAAAACTCAAAACAGTTATCATTTTCATAAATATGATAATTTTATATTTTAATATTATATGCTTAATTAACTATAACTTTAAATTATACTCTATTATTAATAAATATTTTTTTTATGCAATTATTTATATAAATTTATTATAAAACATTATTAATAAAAAGTATTCATTATATTTTAAAAATAATATTAATAAAAATTAAATATAACTAAACTCAAATCCAAAATTTTATTAATATATCAATTTAAGAGCCCTATAATTTAGGTTAAAAGACAATAAACTTGCAATAAAATACATTATTTATATTAAAACATAAAACAGGTACATTAAATTTTGAAAACCTGAATTTTATAATTTAAATTTCCTAAAAATTTTACCAAATTTTATTAAAATCTTACCAAAATTTACATTATTTTTAAAACAAATTTGAAACATCGTTATACTAATCCTACTACTTGGCGATTCAATTATAACAAAATGGAAAAATAATATTCTATGCACCGGGGATAATAATAATGAAATGCATAAAAAAAATTGAGATAATCTGTCGAGATAAAAGTGATAACATTACTTCATGCACTGTGGCTGTGGATTTCTGTGGAATCGTAAAGGACATGTTTGTTTCTTTAAAAGACTTAGGATTCGATGGACACTCAACTTCTTCTTACGATTGTCCATTAACGTTGAGTTCAACACTGTAATATTTTTTTCAGAGAAAAATCTTTATATATGGCTGAAGCTTTCAGATTACAATATAGCCAAAGCCAGTCAGAATACGGCCGAAGCCAGAGCCAAAACCAACTTATTTTACGGCAAAGCCGTCACAATGAGGCTAGGGGTCCTCCGCAGGGATCGAACACGGCTGGGGGAGCGAAAGCCATTCACCCCAGCCGTCATATCATGCACCCCGGGTGCAATTCGACACTCTAATATAGGTTTTGTGTGAATATGTTTTTAGCCTAGTTTATACTATCCACAAAATAAATTAGAAATTTTGGTAAGATTATAAAAAATTTAACAATTTTGAAAATTTAGATTATAGTTGTTAAATTTCAAGATTTTGGGTGTCTCGGGTTTTTGATAGTGCTGAATCCATTTTCGCCATCATAAAAACTCCAGCTATCTGATTTTTTGAAATTTGTTTTGCCAAATTTAACAAACAAACAAAAAAACTGTCGTCAAGACTATTTTGTTACGTGGGTAGACAACGCCTCTATTTTGAAATAGAAAACGTAATAGGTCATTTGTTTTGTGATTCATATTTGTTTTTTCAAGAGAATTTTTCAAATTTATGAATGTGTTGATTCAACCTTTTAAATATTTTAATTTTTTATTCATCTAACACATTTTTAATCCTAAAAAATATATAGCTTTAAGTCTTATTGATTGAAATAACTAATACGTAAATCATAAGTCTTATTGATTGAAATAACTAAAACGTAAATCAATAACTAATACGTAAAATTAATGTAGTGAAATAATTTATTATCATAATTAAATATTAAATCAATCTAGTTAATAAATAAAATTTTCCTTTTACTTAAATTTTAGAGGTAAAAAAGCTATTTTTACCTATTAATTCCTGTTTCAATTTTAAAATCAAAATCTTTTAATTTTATTTTTTAATGTTGATAGATTTACTTATATATCAATATATATTAATAAAATAAATTCACATATTATTTTATTTTATTTAATAAATTAAAAATAAAATAAAATTTATTTAATTAATATATATTATTATATACTAATTAATCTACATAACAGAACTTGATCGTTTTAAATATTTCAAAAAAAAATCTTACTTTTAAATTAATTAATATAATTTTATTTGTTCGATTTAAATAAAGTTTTATAAAAAACCTTTTTTTTTTTTAATCAAAATTTCAAATAAATAATTAAAGAAAACTTATTTTCCTCTTTTTATATTTCTTAAATATAAAATGGCAATTTTTATAATTTTATGATATATACAAAAAACACAGAGTACTCCAAGGTGAATTCAAAAGTCATTATGATATATATTTTTAAATGGGGAGGGCAAGGTCTCCTTAAGAAGCTCTATTAGGCCCAATATACAATATACATTATGTACAAGTGTCCATCACATCACAATCAAATCCATATACAAGCTCAATTAATACATCATGCGCTACAAATGGGCTCGAACAGGGGCCGGATGATGATATATATATAAAGGCAGAGTATTCCAAGTTGAATTCAAAAGTCATTATTTATAAATTATTATTGAAAAAACTTGTCTATGCAGATCCTAATACTGGAGTTTTTAATTTTTTTAATAGTAAAAATAGATTCACCATTATGAAGAACTTTTAAAAAATTTAAAAACCTAAAATTTAACCACTATAATTTAAAATTTCAAAATATTCTACAAATTTTATCATAATCTTTCTATAATTTCTCTATTTTCCAAATTAATTTATAAATTATTTAGATTAAACTTACCACTGATATCTCTAGTTCATGAAAATACCTATCCCATCAATATAGTTCTGCATATTCATACCTTTCTCATCAAATTAAATTTGGAATTTGAAAACTCTCATAAAAATAAGATGGCATGAATCCCATCGACAAATAAAGACGGTTTGCTACACAAATACCGTAAGCCAAACGGAAGAGGCACTGCCAGCCAATCGGTCTGATCCCATGAGTCTAACGTATCAGGCTTCTTAATTAATCTCCAGCAGAAATGTATGATCAAAAGAAAATATGATTGCATGATAAATCTCAAGTTGATTTAATAAAAATATAACACTAACATTAAAAAATTATGATTGTACAATAAGATTCAAGCTGATTTAATTAACATTAAAAAATTATGATTGTACAATAAGATTCAAGTTAATTTAATTAATTAGATACTATAAAATATATATATATATATATATTAAAAAATGAATGTTACAAATTATGATTCAAGTTAATTTAATTAATTAGATACTAAAAGATAAAATTATATATATATTAAAAAATGAATGTTACAAATTATGATTTGATTTTAATTAAATGAATGATTAATAAAAAAATAGGTGCCCATTATACTTACTAATAGGGGATAAATGATAGGTTGAATATATTTTACCATATTTAAAAAAAAAAAAAATTTAAAAAACATAAAATTTTATTAAATAAAGTAAATTTAATAAAATTATTTTTTATAAAATTTTATTAAATAAATAAATTTAATTAAAAAATAAATAAAAATAACATATCAAAATTTTTATCATTATTAAAATTCACTAAACCATCGGTTATCCGTAACATAACACACAAAATTAACGGTGTAGTCTCATTATGCTATGAATTGGCTTTGCCGGCTATCGTTTTTCTCAGGTTCTCCGGCAACACATTGACTCGTTCCATATACAACTCAACCATTAAAATTTAATTCCAGAAAAAATATCAAATATTAAGTAATTGCAGGTCTCATCTCTCCTCGCAATTAATAAATTTCGAAAAGGTATTTAAAGTTGAGAGATTTATTAATTGTAATCAGCATTGATAATTTATAATTTTCATTGTGATTTGATTTTGTTATTTTATTTAAAAAATATTGTTAATTACTTTTTTGTTTGTTTGGTTAAGTTATGTGAGACTTGTGATTACTCACACATTTAACTTATGACTTGAGTAATCGGAATCAGGGGCAATTAAGTCATCAAAATCACCCAGTAATCCTAGCAGATCTCGGCCACAAAAATCTTTAGCATGGCTAGATTTTTGCCCACATAATTTTGAATCAATGAAATTTACACCAGAAAATGCTTTAACAAAAAACTCCATAGAAATCTACAATAAACCCTATGGGAAAAAATAGTAAATTATTAATAAAAAATAAATTAGTATTTATTTTTCTATTTTCTTAATTCTTAATCAATACAAATACATCTATCTACATTAGTTTTATAATAATTAACAATTTTCAATAAATATAATAACATTCTTGTATTGAAAGAAATTATTAAACTCTATTTTATATTCTTCCACAAAGCTAGATAATTTATGTCAACATCCAAACACCATATTGTTAAGTAACAATACATGGTATATGAATAAATAACATTCAAGTTATATTATTAAGTGGCATTACATACATTAAAATACTGATTTATACATACAAGTTTTATTGAGCTATGTAGGGAATCAGTAGAGGCCATAAAAGGGCCTTCTTATGTTGTTGGGAGGTAAACCAAGTACCCAATACCTTGCCTTATCCCAAACAATGAACATAGCAATAACTGCCCCAAACCCTATCCCAATTCCCATCCCTAATGCTATCAAAGACATCTTCTCATTTACATGGCTCAACCATCCTCTCTTGATATTACTTTGACTGCCACTGTCTCCACTAGTTGTCTTCATATATTTTTTATTGCATCCTGGAAGAGGATATCCACATAAGCACTTATTCCTTTGAAATGAAGACTCATTAAAGGTGTAAAATTGTGTCCCTCCTGGAATTGGTCCACATAGGTTATTAGATGAAACATCTAGATAAGCCAACATTGATAATTGAGAGAGCTCTTGAGGAATTGCTCCATCCAAATTATTTTTGGACAAGTCCAACTGCTCCAAAGTAGGTATCTCACTAAAAGACGATGGTATTTTTCCTTCCAATTGGTTCCCAGAGAAATTTAGTAATCCCAAGCTTCTCATGTTGCCTATGCTTTTGGGGATTTCTCTAGAAAGATTATTCCTAAACAAATCAAATATAACATTTGTAATCAAGATATATGACAGATTATACTCAATCCCTTTTATGTATTCTTTGGTTTGGAAATAAAGCTCAAAGAAATAAAATTGATGTATTGCAAACCCTTGCAGTCTTTCAAGATCATATGGCATGCTTCCATTAAAATCATTGTCTAATAAATCCAACAAAAACAAGTTGGTAAACTTTGTGATCCATTGGGGAATAATACCTTGAAAATTATTATAACTAAGACTTAAGAATCCCAATTTACTCAAATTTGCCAGGGTTGAAGGAAGCTCATCTCTAAATCCACAATTCTTTAAATCCAATATTATAAGTTGGGTGCAATTTGCAAATGATGAGGTTAAAGTCCCAGAAAAATTGTTAGAATGAGTGGAGAAAATATTTAAAGAAGTGGAGTTATAGATGCAGATACTAGGAATAGGTCCCTCCAAATTGTTTTCTGATAAATATAATGCATTAAGCGAAACCAAATTATTAATATTATTAGGAATCTTCCCGGTGAAATTGTTTGAATTTAAATATAATTCATTCGAAGAATGAAGGTCTACTATAGCTCTGGGAATTGTCCCTTCAAGATTGTTGTTTGAGAATTTTAAGTATATAAGCTTCTTTAAATTGACAAGGGTTTTAGAAATTTGACCTATGAGTTTATTTTGAGACAGATCTGGGTATGACAAATTAGTCAAATTGAAAATTATTTTAAATATTTTACTGCTCAGATTATTGTGAAAGAGATTTAATTCTGTCAACTGAGATAAAGCGGCAATGTTTTCATTAAAGTGAGTGATGTTGTTTTTAAAAAGATCTAAGTACTCTAACTTAACCAAATTGGCAATTCCTTCCGATATGGTAGTGAGTTTGTTACTAGAGAAATCTAAGTCAGTCAACCAGGTCAAATTGCTAATGCCCTCAGGTATGTGAGTGAGCCCACATTCATAAAGTTGTAAGGCAGTTAATTTGGTCAAATTAGCAATGTAATTAGGTATCCTCCCTGTGAGGTTAAAACTAAGAGACAGAGTAGAGAGGGGAAGTCTAAATATTTCAGAGGGAATAGAACCTGAAATACTACGACCAAAAATGGATAGATCTGAAAGTTTTGTCAAATTACCCAATTCACATGGAATTCTACTTGACAAGTTGTTGCCATCCAGATACATGGACTCTAGCTTCTGTAGCAGGCCCAACTCCACTGGAATAGGACCGCGAAGCGTATTGGAGTTGAGGTCAAGGTACGCTAGTTTCTGTAGCACGCCCAACTGGACTAGAATAGGAGCGTTGAGCGTATTGCTGCTGAGGTCAAGCTCCTCTAGTTTCTGGAGCAGGCCCAACTCGACAGGAATAGGACCGCTAAGCATATTGTCTTCGACGTGCAGGTGCTCTAGCTTTTGTAGCATGCCAAACTGGACTGGAATAGGACCGCTGAGCGTATTGCTACTGAAGCCAAGGTACTCTACTTTGTGTAGCAGGCCCAACTCCATTGGAATAGAACCATTGATCGAATTGTTGCTGAGGTCAAGGTACTTTAAGTTCTAGAGCAGGCCCAACTCTACAGGAATAGGACCGCTGAGCGTATTGCTGCTCAAGCCAAGGTACTCTACTTTGTGTAGCAGGCCCAACTCCATTGGAATAGAACCATTGATCGAATTGGTGTTGAGGTCAAGGTACTTTAGCTTCTGGAGCAGGCCCAACTCGACAGGAATAGGACCGCTGAGCATATTGAGGCTGAGGTACAGGTGCTCTAGCTTCTGTAGCATGCCCAACTCAACTGGAATAGGGCCGTTGAGTATATTGTTGGTGACGTCCAGTGTTTGTAGTGCTTTAAGGTGGCCAAACTCGGCCGTAATTCCTCCACTGAAAGCATTAACGGAAAGAATCAATGTGTTCAATAATGAGATATTGCCGATAGACGGGGAAAATTTACCTCGCAATGCTCCATCAGATGGAGAGAGGTCAATGGCCACTGCTCTTTTGGTGTTTGCTCTGCAGCGAATACCGAATCGTGAGCACATGTTATCGGAGTTTTCCGCCATCCAGTTGGATAGCAAACCGTCGGGATCATGTCAGGATCGTGTGTGATAGCATTTCTGAATGACAAGAGAGCATGGAGGTCACTTTTATGGCGGGCGTCCATTGAAGATACATTGAATTCATGTTCCTCCACCAATATGCATTCAGAATTAGAATTCCTCCGCCTCGGTAGACGACTCCGAAGAAATTGGGCATCGCGATTTGCATGCAAAAAAATTGGTGAATAACTCCATTCAAAATTATTGGTGTGGGTAATCCATCCGTACACGACGGCTGTAATGAAGAAATTGGGCATCGCATGCAAAGAAATTGGTGAATAACTCCATTCAAAATTATTGGTGTGGGTAATCCATCCGTACACGGCAGCGGTAATGAAGAAATTGGGTATCGCATGCAAAGAAATTGGTGAATAACTCCATTCAAAATTATTGGTGTGGGTAATCCATCCGTACACGGCGGCGGTAATGAAGAAATTGAGCATCGCATGCAAAGAAATTGGTGAATAACTCCATTCAAAATTATTGGTGTGGGTAATCCATCCGTATACGGTGGCTGTAATGAAGAAATTGGGCATCGCATGCAAAGAAATGGAGTAGTCTAACAAGGTGGAGGAATTGCCCGGTTTCCGTCGCCGCCCGAAAAAACGTCCGGCTCCGGCCATCGGCAATTCCTCCGCCACCCTTCACCAGCTCCGCCACCGTTCTACATTAATTGCTGATGGAATCTCGTCTGACAGATTTTCGGAGTCCACCAGATTCTATGATCCTTTCCTTTTGAATTTGGACCAAACCGCGGGTTCTGCAGCTCCCCTCACCAGCTCGACTCCCGCAGAAACTCCATCCCCACTCTGCAGCTCACCAATTGCCTCCGCGTAGAAACTCCATCCCGCGCTTTGCATCTCACCACCATTGACTCATCACCAGGCGACAAACAGGCAGTAAACCAAGCTCCCCATCACTAGGCGACAGACAAAGGCAGGTTCAATCATCTGGTTCATTTTTCTGCTCTTTTTCGTTGTGTGCATGTATGATCGAGGAACAGGGTCTTACTCTTTTGCTTAATTCCTAGTGGATTGTTGTTGCTGTCTCAGCTTCACGACTTCCATCATTAAAATGATTTTGTCCCTTCTAAGCCCTTCAATTTCTCCTAGCATACTGTCCAACCTCAACGCAGGCTCCCATGCCCTGCTGCTGGTCCTGCTGGTGATGATGATGAACATTATCACACTGAGGTACCAAATTGTTCGACATAACAGCGTTGCAATAAAATCACTAAACCCCAGAAGCTAAAAACTAATTCAATAATTAATTGTGTGGAGGGGTTCGTAGGAAAATGATCTGTCGAGGGTCTAAAACTAACATTTGGAATTAGGTAACTTGATGATTTGCAACGCTCTCCCTTCAAGCAAGATCTAAAGCCATGTCGATTGGTCTAGTCTGTTGATTCGAAAAATCTTATCATATGTGTGTTTTATTATATATAACCTGTCGTTTCCAAGGGTTAAGGAAAATCCATCTCGCTATCAAACTATCAATTTTATGTAAGCAAGTCAATGAGGCAGGATATGCAAACATTGGGGACAAGGAGAAGGCACTTGGTTATTTTGTTCGAATGCTGAGGGCAGGGATGAGGCCGGACCGGATCAATTTTGAAAATATTCTAAATTGCATGGTTTCTTTTATCAAATCCAAAAACTATTGAGGAGGATAATGCCCTACTTGATGGATACGATTAAAAGTAGACAAAATATTCTACCAAAATATTTGAGCAAGTCTTTTGTTTCCTATGCAGTGGCTGTAGCTTTATTTCCTAATAGGAAGGCTTCTTTTCATAGTTGTCACTTTCACATAGGTGCGGCCAAACATGGTTTATCAAATATCTAGTGATTCTTGTAGTTTGATTTATTGCCACTACCTGGAAAACTATATTATTAGAAGATTTTTACTGCAGACCTAGAGCACAACACATTTTGGGGGTTACCATCAGTCACATGACCTGGACTAGGGAAACGACTGGGCAAAGCCAAAGAGTAAGAGTTTGAATCTGTCAGGCCATAATAGGTAACTCCATGATGGTCTTTTCATTAATGTGCAATCAGAGATATACAATGGTGCAACCCTTTGTTTCATTTTCAAAGGGTCCCTTCATCTTTGCATTCTCCTACTTTATTTATTTACAATTTTATTTATAGGGAAGAAATCTCGGAAGATTATGTCCAACATAATCGAATTGTGAAAACTCAAGGCTAACATGAGTTACCTTCTTCACATAAGAGTACCATAATACCAGTGGAATTGGAAGGGATTGCCTAGAATTATATTGATGAGGAACAATACATTTTCAATACATCCAAAATTGAGGTGAATTTCAGGAAATTCTAAAACTCAAAAACAACTTAAAATAGGTAAATGTTGGTTGAACATAGTCAAACTTGCTGAGTAAATTGCGTAAGATCAGTCAAACTTGTTGAGTTCTGGTGACTTTGACAAGACTTGGATTGTTTTGGAGTTGAGCTGAGTGAACTCACTGAACAGTGGACAAATTTGACAATCTTGTAAAATTGGTTAGCATGCAACATATTGTACAGAATCAACCCCAGGGAGTATATTCATTAAGCTAATGTATTGTCTGCACAATGTAGAACCTTGGATCATCAAAAAAAGCAAAATGATTGATTGCTAGAATCCAATCTTCTTGTGGAGACCACCTTCCATAGGTCAAACACCATGTTTTCATAACTAATAAATCAAACCGGCAAGTAGCTTGACATGACTAGACACTCCACCATATAACCATGGGCACGAGATGACTCTTTGATGCCTTACTAGCACTGAACACTTAACCTAGCTGGAATTTCATGCTACCTGTTATGTAGCAAATGGGAGCAACAAATACAATCATATATCAATTTTTGGCACATGTGTGGGTTGGCCCTATATGAACTTTGTGGAAAAAAATCAATTGCAATAGACCCACATCAATTTCGACTAGCTAGGTGGCCCATGTGATTAGTAGGGATATTACTATGATGATTGATCTTCCATGCCCGTAATATATTTTGAACTTAATAGATCACCCCAGGGACTTTCAACCATGGCGCATAGTGAAGCATGATGGATGCAAGAAGTCAAAGTGAGATAATTATAATGGTACCAATAAATATTAGCACATGGTGATGATGATGATGTCTACATCCGTACGCAAGAACATGGAAATTAGACACAAATGAACCATACAAGTAAACAATAAGTAAAGCGGAAAGAATAAAACAATAGGTAAACAATAAGTAAAGGGGAAATAATACCCACTGTTTCATAAAAGGTTAAATGCTAGAATGTTGAAGAAAACTGAAATATTATCGTTCATATCTACAATCATCTCTCCATGTTGGATTTATGTGGTTGCCATTGCAAATTTGGCTCATCTGAAACTGGTATGTCTCATTTTAACTTCAAATCTTATGCACGGCCAGAGAAATTCCATGTAAGTCTACAAATATTCCCAGGTATCCATAGAAACCGTGTTCTAGCTCATGTAAAAATTCTAGATCTAATTCAATTATTCAGCCCATAAAAATTACTAAGATTGAAAGTTCAGTTCTGATGTCCTTGCATATTGTTTGACCAGATCAGTTCAAAATGGGAAAGCAAAGAAAATGGCAATATATCATGGATCTTGAGGTGCAAGACCTCTAAGGAAAAATGACATTCTCTAGTAAAGACTTGGTTTGGACGGAAATAAATAGAAAAAACAATAGTATTGATCGAGTTGCTGTAATCCCATTACGATGAGTTGCTGACTTTATCAAAGGAGAGGAAGAAAATCCTATTGCTCCATGCAAATTCATATGAAAAGCAAAAAAAGAACCAAAAGAAAGAGCTACCGCTGCATTGCAATATGAGATGTGAGTATTTAAAATATGTATTGTTTAGATCTTTTGAAACCACGGTTATCTTTCTTTGTATGTACTAACATTTTAAATTTTTTGTGTAGTTATCACTGTTCATTTGGCCCAGAGGGCAAAAGAGGAAATCTTCCAACTAAACAAAGGACGTCATTTGCGCAGAAGAGGGGTTGCCAATGCCACTTTATTGTGAAAGTTATGCATGAAATTCTTGATAGAACAATATTAACTTTCAATATGTATGAACCTGAAGATGGAAAAGGTTGGGCTTGTCATGGTCAATGTGACACTTCAGGTGAGACCAAGACCTTGCATAGGCAAAAGCTTTCAAGGGACGTTGTTGCATATGTAGAAAGTTGTTTCTTTTTGGGAGTCCCTGTTGATGTAGTGTATAGAACCCACATTAAGAGACATGTGGACATCGATGTGGCAGCTCGAGATAGAGATTTCTTCTTATGCAAGAAATATATTGTAAACATCTATAATAGGTTGGCGAAGGGAAATTATCAACTTCACAAAAAGGATGAAATGAGTGTAAACCTTTGGCATCAAAAGCATCGGGAAGTTTTTTTTTTTACCAAAAGCGAAATGGTGTGGAGGTCCCTTTTATAATAGGGATTCAAAAAAAGTGGATGTTGGAGACAATGGTCAAGCTATCGCACAATAGCTTAATAGCCATGGATTCAACATTTAACACAAATAAATACGGGGTAAGTCAGATGCCAATCATTGATTGAATATATTTATTTAAGTTGTATACATTTAGAATGATTAATAACTTGTATTTGACTTTATGTAATGTTTAAAATGGCGGTATCAGTTGTATACACTTGTGGTATTTGATGAACAATAAAGCGAGGTGCTTGTTGCATGGGTCGTGGCATCACGAAACACATTAGATGATATTGCAATATGGTTGGAGCAGCTCATGCGTAAGTGTTTCCAAACCCATCCTTACTGGAAAGTCAATGCTTTCATGGTTGATGATGCACTGGCTGAAATCAGTGCCTTGAGGTAACTTTAACATTGTCATGATATAACCAAACTTGCATTGTTTTCTAAAAATAGCACGCCAAAATGCATTGAATATAGCAGGAGGATCACAGGTTGTGATGTGATCTTATGCGTTTGGCATGTACGGAGGGCTTGGTTAAAAAATGTCAATCGGTTGGCCACTAGTTCCATAAAAGCCAATGAGATGTTTAGTGAGTTAGGTTTCATCATGAAATACAGTCTCAATTATGAAGTGGAAGATGCAATCAATCAATTTTTTTTATCAAATTTGTAGATGAAGAGAAGTTCTTAGACTATTTCAACAAGAATTGGGTCACTCGAGATAAGATTCGTAATTAAACATTTTTTTCGTATTATATGCATTTTTTTCTTCTATAAATGTAATATAATGAGATTGACATTGTTCTATTTGCAATTAGGTATGTGGGTGAAAGGTTGTCAGGAGTTTCTTCATGCAAATCAGGAGACCAATAATGTTGTTGAGTCATACCATTGTTACCTAAAAACAACATTTCTATCTGATAGAAGGAAAAAATGTGCTCGAAGGATGGATTGGTTATTGCATATGCTACTAACAACAGTTGAACCTTGTTATCGGTTCAAGGAAATCTTAAAAGAAGAAAGATTTCTAAACAACTACAAGAGAGAAAAGTAGCTAGAATCATCAGTGGAACGAGTAAGAAAAATTCTGGATACTGATTGTTGTCCTCATGAGAGCATAACCCGTGCTTATTGAGTGAGAAGTGAGACAGATCGAGGTAAAAAATACCTTGTCACCTGGTATCGTACGGATTTTATAACGTGTGAATGTTCATGGTCTATCTGTGGAAACATTTGCAAGCATGCCATAAAGGTTAATTGGTTGTATTTCCACTCGGATAATTCAAATCCATTGCTTCATCAACGTGCAGAGGATAACATATGCAATGACCCACTTAAGATGAATATAGAGCCTCAAAACCATGATGTAGATGTCGATGTTACTCTTATGGCCACAAATATTGTTGATGCAGATGTTGAGGCACTTCATTTGGCAAGGGAGGAGTTGTTTAGCTATACACATCTCATTTTAGATAATCCTCCTACTACTTTGACGAACACAATTCAGTTGACTGGTATGCTTAAAAAAATGTTGGATGAAGCCAATAATTTGCACGTTAATGATTTTGACTTCACACCTGGATTGGGTTATCTTGATCCATCTTTGAAGAGGAAGAAGAGTTTCCTCAACCCCACAAAGAAAAGAAGAAGCAACAGAAAAAAACAATGGTTTGGAAATTGATTTAAATGTTGATCCATCAGAATATGAACCATTTGAGTTTCGATACCTCAATAAGTGAGAACATCATCGATCAAATAATGCCCTGTCTATGGTTCCAGGTTAGTTTCATGTGTTGAATAGAGTCATGGTTTTATATTTAAGTATTTAATCATCACCATTCTTTAACATGTGGTATGTTTATTTTTATAGCAATGCAACAATCCCCAACCATGGCGATAACCCAAGACCAAAGAGAGATGCAAGACCATCCAACTTTACCTCCCATGCCAGGTACATTTGACACTCTTTCATTGTGTGTGCACATATACCTTGATGCTCTAGCGAATTTCTTTGCGATAATGTTTGACACTTTTCTAGATAACTATAGAATAAGTGGAGAAGCATCATCTTCTACCATGACTGATTATTTATGGAAGGAATTCAACTCTAGTGGGAATCAATGAGGTATGCACAAAGAATAGATAAGCTAGGTTTTCATGGCCTCGTAAGGTGGGTTGCCCTTTTTCATATGCTAAGTATATTTATGTTTTCCTATTGTTATGTTGTTATGAAAATACCTTTTTCATAATCTGTTCATGGTCACTGAAAAATTAGGATTGCCAAATGTGGTCATTGTGAGTGCTTATGTTTCTTCCCATGCATTTCTCACTGAAACAAAGTTCAGTCGTCAACACCTTTCCCCCACTAAGGTGTTAATTGTATTTCCTATGCCAAAGTCATGGGCTTTACGTGCCTTTTTATGCTTGTTCATGGTTGAGGAGAAGGACCATCATATGGGTTCATTGCTCATGTTGTTATTTTTTCCCTATCCATCATGTTGGCTGTCAAATATAATCTCTTTACTTATTTATGTTCACGCAACATGTTTGATTTTTATACTTAAACATGTAGTTACTATGTTCTCATACCTATGCTCATGGTTCGGTGTTTATTAGATTTATAGATCTTTATATTTTACATCTTTATAAATTTATGGTTAGATGGTTAAAGGCCAATGAGGTTTGAACCTTATCATTGGGGTTTTTTTGTTGGATTTTTGATTCCTTGCCTCCAGTCAGAGATCTCGTTGGATTTTCATGACTTCATCAAGCTGATTTTGCCTTCATGGAATAGTATATGATAGCGTAGTAGATTGTTATGTTATTTTGAACATGCCCTCTTCATGATTTGTTGATGTTCATTGAACATTGTTCTATCCTTTTATGCCTGCAATAAAGTGTTAACTGTCCTATTGCCCAAATCAATGTCGGTTGTTATCTTTTAGTTGTGTGTTCGGTGAAAGTGTTTATTTAGATCTTGTGTGCTTGTGTATATATGCGTGTTGAAGTTCCTGGTCACATATAGTTTATGGTCTGCTAGGATAATGATGGTGTTGATTAATTTTCAAAATTTTAACGTGGATGCTCTTTTTTTTTCAAGTTGTTCTATAGTTCTGCTTCCAACCAAGATTGTCCATGCATTGAACCTCAATGTGGAAGACATAAATTCTCAGCCAAGCACACAATGTGGTATTTTTCCAAGCATTCAATTCTCATCCAAGCACACAATGTGGTCTTTTGCCAAGCACACAATGTTTATCTATGCAAATATTTTTTGTTGTAAAACGCATCATGGAAGTGATGGTCATGGTTGAAGGCTTGTATTTTATCTAGTCCATGGTTTTCCAACTTCCAGTTGTACAGCAATTGATAAAGTTGTGATAGATTAATTTATCTTTTGTATAAGCATCATTACATGAAATGATGCTCTAGAAGCACGAGGGAAGTATTATTCAATACTGTGGCAGTTTCCACAGTCTTGAGGAAACAATTATAGCATTTTGTAATAAATTGAATATAATGAAATCCATTGCAGTGAATTTCTTGCTAGCAATCTATTATATTTCCAAACTTTTGATGTTCAGCTCCACTCCATTTTGGTATCTTCCTTTTTATGCCAGTAAAGCAGATCCGTTGCAATCACTATACTTATCATTCCAATGGTAACCCCTTTAAATTATTAATTAACCAATTTAAGCTAATAAGGAAGATCCTTGCAAGTGTCCACTCTATTCCATCTATGTTCCTCAAACATGCCAATGAAAACACTGATTCATTCTTTGAAATCTACTACCTTCACCATATTTCCGTTGTTGATCAAATTGTTTTTTGATGCATATAGTAATGACAGTATTCCTATACCCACCTGTCCCTGATAGTTGAAAGGGCTTAGGCATTTTCTAGGAACTACAAAATCCCATGTTACATTACACTTTATAAATGTTCCAAGAATTTTTGTCCTTGCTCATTTCCCTTAACAGAATTTATAAAATTTGACAGCATTTAAAAATATCGATGGGGTTCAATTATTTGAAACAAAGTTTTAGGTTCTAGAATTCCACAGAAGGTATATTTAATGAGCTTTTTTCATCATTTTTTTATATTCTGGAGTACCCAAAAATGTGACATTTATGTTGGATTCATTCTAAATCCAAATGAATCCATCTTCCCCAGAATAATTAGTCTCGGGGAAATCATAGACATCTCTGCATTGTCATGAATTTGAAATGGCTTAGGCCTAGAAATGGCATTGGTTCTAACAGAATTTATAAACTTTGCCATGCCCACAGTGCACAATAGACAAGTAGAATCCCCAAATATATGGATCCTATGATCTAATCACTTCCAGAATTGTAAAACTCTTAGCCACTTCATAAAAGCAGAGTCTAACTGTTCTATGTGTTTACCCTTTTATAGGCATATTTTCTGGTCATTTACAATATGCTAGTTGTAGGATCCAAATACAAATCCATCATACTAAACCCATCTTTTAAGCTGCAATTTGTACAACAGATTTAGATTCAGTGTAATACGAAAAGATATTGATGGAGAAAATGATAATGGTATTTAATTATTCATGTCCATTTTCAAGACTCAAAACTAAAACTACATGCCTGGAATATCCATGAAATCTTCCCAGAGCATCCCTGAAATGGCCAGTAAGTCCCTGAGTCCCTGATGAAGTTCTCAGCAGTTTGTGTACATTTACTAGGGCTCCCCAAGTGCCTGAAATGCCAGAACAGCGGGTAACCGGTTTTTTTTAAGGGGGGCGGGCAGGTCCCTGTTCAACATAATGATTAAGCTATTAATTCTTTCAATGAGTTCAGATGTCAACCAAAATTTGTTTAGAGATTCTGGAACAACTCTTGTTGCTCAAGAAGCTAAGCATCACTGTTAGACCATTTGTAAACAAGGGGTATCTCAACCAGCCTATGAGGATGCTCTTCTAGAACCATGTCTTCATCGAATGCGGTGACACAACTTCGTAGAGGAATTTCATATCTCCTTTCACTATTAGCTTCTGATATCTTCTTTCAATGCCTAACTTTAGACCCATAAGGAGGCCTTTTGTGACTTGTCTTTACCACATTTTTAAAATTTTTACTCAGGCATTGATAAAAAATATGTGTCCCTCCTCTCCTCCTTTAGGAATTTCCTCCACTCTCCAACTTTCCCCTTTGGTGCTTTGTCACATTTTAATTTTACTCAATTTGCTCGGTGATTTCAAATGAAATCCTTTCTGGTTTATGAGAACCAAATTTTTTCGACCATAAGCATAAATTGAAAACAGCTTTCCAAGATCTTGTTTTTTATGAGATCCCTTTCTGCCTTCTCCATGTGCCACATACCTTTGATACATTCGTGTCTTCTATAGTCTCTCTAATCACTACTTTTATTTTTAGCTTCACTTGTTTCTCTGAATTACTCTGCCCTCCAAAGAACCTATGATTATCATTGAAGATCTTAATGGATGCTCCTTGAAGATGCTTGACCTGATTCATTGCAGTTTATTTTTTTAATAATATATGCTTTCCCTTTTTCAAGATGCATCATTAAAGATTTGTAGTCTCTTTATCCTTACATAAGTACACGAAAGTCTATTAACTTATGTTCTCATGTCCCATTTTTCCTTCTGTTGACTTTTCAAATAACCTTAGAATTTGGGAGAAGGCTTAACTAGCCTAATATTTTTAATAATGTAGATGTAATGTTGTTTGGAGAACATTAGTTTATAACATATCCAATTTTGTCTCGCCTGGCCTGAAAAATTAACTGTTGTGATGTTTTTGTGAGCTGTAAATACAATGGAGCTCAGAATTGTTTGGAACATGTAACCACTCCTTATTTACGAGGGATTCTAATGGATTATTAGAGCTTTGGTTCCACATTTCCTCTTTTTTGGTTGTCCACGCTTAAAGTTTTTATATTCCTTTGAATATTTGGTCATCAGTGTAGGGCAATCTATGTTATGTGTGGAATTGCCTAATATATACAAGCATTGACAAATTAAAATGGTAATTTGTATGTCAACTACTTTATTGTAGATTGGCTTTTTCCTTAACTTTTTTGTTTAGGAGATAAGATAAGATTACAATAAGATAAAATGGGAGAAGGCAACAATTATTGATTGTCTTGAAGTTTCTTTGTTTATTCAATCATTGTACCTAAATGAATCTATTTATCTTTTAATTATGTTGAAATGGGACGAGACCAGATAGTTTGCATTTGGTGCATCTACATGCAGTTTATTGGGTCAAATCCTACAATATATTTTTGCATAGACAGATTTGTCTTTGTGGTCCTTTGATGACCACCTTGAATTTGCCTTGGAAACACCACAACTTGCTATTATTAGCCTTAAATATAGTTTTAGGGGATTGACTTAGTTGTGTCTCTCCATGAATGTCAATTGTTTTACTTTTGCTTAAACAACTCTGCTTAAATTATTGCTGTCTATTCTGTCCTTGCCTAACAACAAACTACTCTCTATCTCATATATTAAGGAAAAGAAATAAAATAACTAATGGTTATGTGTGTCTGTGTGAGAGAGAGAAAGAGTGTGTGTGTGTGATAGCCATTCATACTCTAACCCAAGAAATAACAAACAAGGATACAAATAATTATTGTTTTGTCATGAAGGCTTTTACAGGAAGTGAACTTTGGGCCTTATTATGTTGGCATGCAGGTGTCAAGGCTCAAGTTGCATCAATTGAACAAGCAACTGCTGAAACTCCTAAAAAGGTTGAAGCCCCAGTGGCTATTGTAATTGGAGCTTCGAGAGGAATTGACAAAGCCATTTCTCTGTCACTAGGTAGAGCAGGCTGTAAGGTGCATACTTATATCATTGCCTACTTAATAGATGCAATTACAATGGTTGTTTGCACTCATTTATGATAAACTGTTTACAGATTTATTTATTAGAAAAGGAAGAGGGGACAAATGATGCAACAATTGACGTGATGCAACTTTCTCTCTTGTTGCTTTCGATGAATATAATGCATGAGGAATAAGGCAAGTTGTTTTTGCACTATTAGGAGATGCAATATTTTATTTTTGTAGATGGTCTCTGTTTAATACATGACCTTTTTTCATTGTGTATTCATAAAAGTCATGTATGACATGACAAAGGAAATTCCTTGTAATTATAAGAAGGGAAAAGCAGAGCAGAGGGATTTAATGTAATACAGTTTATCATCTTGAACATCCACTAAGGTCAACGATAACACATGCTAACTGGTACCCTTTGAAGAAGTCCAAGAAAAGTGCAACAAAGAAAAGATGATAAGTTAGTATAAAAGCCTACCATCCCAAATTTTAATGTCTGATGTAATAAATGATGCATTGCTAAAGGAAGAGAGAATAATTTAGTAATCTTCAAGATTAGTTCCAGCAATGCTGTTTCACAATCTTGTAACCCCCCATACTGAATTCATAATATTTTTTTTTGGCAGGTTTTATGGGCCTTATTTATGGTACTTATTTACTACTTTCAATGTATCTTGAGCATGGCATATTGACTAGTTGTGGATTTCATTCTTTATTTGATTTGCATTGTACTTTAAATAGTCCAACAACTGACTTTTGTTAGGTGCGACTTGAACTTTTCTCTTAAGTTTTAACAGGCGATGTGTGCCATCTCCCTTTGGAAGATTGTATTCTTATATATGTCTGGGAAATTTCTTTTGTTATAGATATTGGGTTCATTTTTTTTAGCCCTACCATGTATGTACTTTTGCAATTTTCTTTTAAAAGTTGTCTTCAGATATTTTTATACTGCTGGGCAATTGTCTTATGTTATAAGCTATTGTATTATCAAATCTATTGCATTCAATGCCCTGTTTCGGGTAAAATTTGCTTGCAGGCATTCTTGATTAGGTAAGAAAACGATTTTTGCTTGTTTCTCTTTTTCTTTGTCATCTCCCTTTGGAGTCTGCATTCTTATATGTGGTCAGAAATGCTTTTGTTAAATATTTTGTTCTTTGTTAAACCTACCATGTCTGTAGTTTTGCATTTTTCTTTTGAAAGCTATCTCAAAAACTTGTGTTACAGTTGGATAGTCATCTTGTGTTATATGCTACTTAATTATCAAATCAGTTGCATTCAGTGCCCCATTTTTGATAAAATTTGCATGCAAGAATTCTTGATCACATAAGAAAGTGATATTTTTCCTGTTTCTTAATTTATATACCTCTGTTACAGGCACTGAGTGCTTTATGCTTGATTTGTTTCCTAGCGTTGTCATCGAACTTGTTTGACATGGGTTGGGTATTTTCTAATTGCTTGTGTGTTAAAAATCTATCTGTATGTTGACTACCTTCTACTGCTTAAATGAAAAGTTTAATCTTAGAATTGGGCAAGTATGTAGCAGTAAGTAGTGTAGGATTTTCTTAGTCTTTGATTTGCAAAATTATGTATCATATGTTTCGTCTTTTGAAAATGCACATGATGCATCTATAATAGTAGACTTCTTTCACTCAATAGACAAGTTCTTCCTCAATCTGTTATAATGAAATTCATTGTACTCCAGAGTCCATACACGAAGAAATACACATGGCAACAATGATATCATTTTGTTGATAGGCTAGGACCCCATACAATTGATTAACACGTTATGTATTTGTACCACTCAGATTCTATTCATATTGCTCCTACAACACAAGCATTTAAATTTAGGGTGCGGCTTCATACTTTGAACATATGAAAAATAGACACTCTGACCACTTTCAAGTACCATCCATTGAACTCAGTTACTATTGCTGAAGTTGCCAATTATAGTCTTGTATCTGTATGTTTCTAACATGGCATAGCTCTCAAGATGTTTGACATGTCATCATATGATATAACTTTTGATTGCAAGTGATTTCATTATGAACTTTGAATTATCATAATCCTACACCTACCATTTTTTAGATTAAAATGATTGCTGACCATTTATACTTAAGATGATAGTGATTTCTCGAAGGTATCCCAACATCCTGATCTCTTAAATAATAAAAACTATCCAAAACTCAAATCTGGGTTATTATAATTAGTGATCACTGATCATAGTTCTTATTCCAGTTTAAGAAGATGCAATATACACTATACTGTTAATATATCTCAGTATCTAGTATTAGCGTTGCCCATCAGTTTGTAACTTTGTATTATCGATGTGTGGTATCATGCTGTTTGTATGAATGTTTAACTTTTACCGTACTTAGATTTCGTTGTGTCATGTTTAAGGAAAATCTTTCATAACAGTCGTGTAGAAATGTGTCTTCTTGGTTTCATATACTTCTTAGTTGCAACTATCATGACAAGAAACAAACAAATTCATAATACCATCATTACTTTGATAAGTAAAGTGAGACAGCTCACAATTTTAATTCCTTTCAGTTCAAATGTTTTCTCTGTGAAACATATATTCACTTGAGTCCTGATTAATCATTTTTTTGTGAAGCTGGCAGGTTTCTAGCCTTTTAAATGTTCAATTGCATCACTTTACTCAAATACCTCTTCTTGAAAAAATATCAATATTTTGGATTTCTTTATAAGGCAACTCTCAGATCTCAAATGTTTATCACACAAGGCTTTACTATGTTATACTTGAAAAAACAAGTATAACATTCAGCTTACTTCTTAAGTCAATAATGATAACTTTCATGGATGTTTGTATTTCTCTAGATTTGCAAATCAAGGATGCTCATTCCATATTCCCATGCACATTTCTCTAGATAAAAATTACTTGATATAAGGGGATGAGAGAAATTTAGATAAGTTTCTTATACAATATAATTAAGCAATTCCGTCATCATAAATCATAAATTTAAAATGTAGACTTAAACTTTCAAATAGAGTTGAACAAACTAGAATGTAATATAATCCATAACACATAATCACAAGTTATGAACAATTACGTTCCTAGGAACTATCTACTAATTGATTATGAAAAAGGGACAATCCACCCACCAATAGGATTGCTATTGCGCCAACTCTCATTGTAATAGAGGTCAGCCCCTAAGCAAAAACTATGAATCCATACTAAAACAATGGGTCGATGTTGCTTCATTATTTTTTATAACTAAGTAATGCAAATGCATGCCTAATAATCATTTGCAGTTGAGTATTCCCAGACAGAAACACGATCTTTACAAACATTAATGACATTTGTTTGAGGGTGCTATCCCAATCCCAACATATTCCAAGAAGGATCAATAGGATGGACATGACCATTGAATGCAATCAATGTTGGTGGTAGAGTATCTAAATTCCAAAGTGGTGGATTTGAAGTTAGATTTTGTGCATGCTTAGTGAATTGTTAACTTGTAGATCTAGATATAAAATACCAATGGTAATCCAAAATTTATAAGCTAAGCTTGATCAAATATTTGAACAAACAAGGATAACATTCAACTTACTTACTTAAGCCAATAATGATAGATTCTGCAAAAATACCATGTTCATGCTTTGCGAACTGTTAACTTGTAGATCTAGATATAAAATACCAATGGTAATCCAAAATTTTTAAGTTAAGGTTGATCAAATATTTGAACAAAAAAGGATAACATTCAACTTACTTCTTAAGCCAATAATGATAACTTTCATGGATGTTTTTCTTTCTCCAAGCTTGAAAATTAAGGACATTCATTCCATATGTGCATGCACATTGCTCTGGATCAAAATTCTTTTATATAAGGGGATGAGAGAAATTCAGATAAGTTGCTTATACAATATAATTAAATCATTTTGTCATCATAAGTCATAAATTTAAAATTCAAACTTAAACTTGCAAACATAATTGAAGAAACTGAAATGTAATATAATCCATGACACATAATCACAAGTTATGAACACTTACATTTCTAGGATGAATATACTAATTGATTGTGAAAAAGAAACACTCCAACCAAACATAAACTCCTTGTTGCAACAACTCTTATTGTAATAGAGGCCAACCCTTAAGCTAAAACTATGAATCTAAGCTAAAACAACGGGTCGATGTTGCTTCATTATTTTTTATAACTAAGTAATTCAAATACATGCCTAACAATCCTTTGCAGTTGAGCATTCCTAGGCAAAAATAATAGCTTTAGAAACACTATTGAGGTTTGTTTTAGGGTGGTATCCCAATTCAAACATATGCCAAGAAGGATCAATAGGATAAACATGACCATTAAATGCAATCAATGTTTGTGGTAGAGTCCCTAAATGCCAGAGAGTTAGATTGGAATTTAGATTCTAAAAAAGTACCATGTGTATGCTTAGCGAACTGCCAACTTGTAGATCTAGATATAAAATACCAATATATTATGAAAAAATACCATGTGCATGCTTAGCGAACTATTAACTTGTAGATCTAGATATAAAATACCCATGGTAATCCAAAATTTTTAAGTTAAGCTTGACTGAATATTTGTACAAACAAGGATAGTGTTCGACTTATGTCTTAAGCCAACAATGATTACTTTCATCAATGTTTGTCTTTCTCCAAGTGTGAAAATCCATGATGTTCATTCCATATGCCCATTTACTTTACTCTAGATTAATATTATTTGATATAAGGGTATGAGAGAAATTTAGATAAGTTTCTTATGTAATATAATTAAACCATTTGGTCATCATAAATCATAAATTGAAAATGCACACTTAAACTTGCAAATAGAATTGAACAAACTGGAATGTAATATAATCCATGGCACATAATCACAAGTTACAAGCACTTATATTTGTAGGACATATCTACTAACTAATTGTGAAAAAGGGACACTCCACCCAACCATAGGCTCCTTGTTGCACCAACTCTCGTTGTAATAGAGGTCGTCCTTTAAGCTAAAATTATAAATCCACCAATTGTATTTAACTATGGTTGAGTTAAACTCTCTTCATATAGTCCAATTCCTCTATTCATAATCAATTGTCAACCTACAACAACCCCAATCCACAACATTCTTTCCTGTCTACTTGTAATCCAAGGAATGGGATCAGTTTCACCAATCAACAATCCATTAGGCTAATGCACTTTCTTTTAGGGCTCCAACATATGATGGCCAACAATTTTCACTGTTGGAATTCCAAACATTTTGAATTGTAGATAACTTTCACAATGATATCAATTTTCATTACAGGTAGTCTTTATTACATTCATAAATATTGCACTATAACTCAACATAATTTCTACATCGATTATATGGTTGGTTATATAGTCAGTTTGTTGTGTCCTTAAGTGGATATACTCTATATACTATCTACTTTCACCTTAGGCTATAAAAAACTAGATTCCTTATCCAAACAATTCTACCAACTTAAAATTTCTTTTTAAATAAAATAATTCAAATTTATAATTTAAATATTCAATTAAATAGCATAACATATACTCTTTCCTATGCTACAGACTTAAGGCGTTTCTTTTGTAACATATTGTGCAATTGCTAGTATTAATATTATTAGATTTAATAACTTTGGATTAATAATTTGAGGAAAGGTTTGTATCTAGATGGATTTAATCCCTTTCTAGGAATGATAGATTTGTGGTTAGATGGATCTAGGCTCGTTTAAAAACTCTATTAATTAATATTTATCACATCTTCAAAATATATTAAAATAATAACATTCATAAAATAGAAAATCATTTATTTGATAAAAATAATACATATTTATGTAAACCACCAAATTCCGAGTCCGAATCTCGTGTGCCAGACCAACAAAGATGTAAGCATTCATAACTCATAAATTTTATATATGTCATTACTTATACACATCAATTAAGAAAGTTTCATATAATGTTTTTTTAGTTAATCAATTTAATTAAAATGATAAAAATAACATAACTATTTGTGAGATAAATCTCAATCTTATATTTGTGACTATTAAAACATTTTAGAATATTCCAATAAAGTTTCAAATCTCTATCACCCATCTACTTATTATTGATAATTAAATTAAAATTTTCGATACCTTATTCTAAAGTAATAAAATCTCCACTTATTCCCTAAAATATGTGAACGGATGGTCGCTAAACTACCCATTACAATAAGTATTCTAAAAAACAAAGTAATTTCTTTTAAGTTGGGATATCATAAAATAGTAGAATTGGATCTTGTCGAAATATCCCAATTGCCTCCCCTATCACTTAAATTCTCCAATATTACATAACTAGCATTTGCACCAGATGTTGCAAAGGAAACGCCGTAAGGCATAAATTGAAAAATACAAATACAACAAAAGAATACTTTGATAAAGAATAAAAATATATTGAACGCTCAAATCAATGCCCCATTAACTGGAAGCACTTAGTAGACATATTTATCAACATTAGGATTATACACAATGATCAAGAAATTTCCCATATACAAACAACAACTTCCACAACAACCTTTTGTCACATCCACATTTTAAGAAATGCCTTGGAACGTGATCAGAAACTTCCATATTGCCTTTTTCATTATGTAGATAAATCTTCCATATTGCTATTTTCATCACGAATATTGTTAGTTCATTGTTGTAAAGTGTTAGTGTGTTAAATTCAATACTATAAGTTCGACAAGCGAAAAACATTCCTCAATTAGCATAATATGCATTTTTCTCTCACCGTGTATTTTTCAGTCAAAGAGCACAAGTAACATATTAACATGTATTTTCCCTTCATTATTTTCATCATAGAGCCAAGAAATTTGATCTATAAAGTAACAAAAACATTTTGAAATAAGTTTAATATTTCAAGCCAGTGTCTAACCTATAAAGTAACAAAAACTTTTTGAAATAAATTTAATATTTTAAGCAATTGACTAACCTACTTTAATAATTGAAAAATTCTCAAAGATGAATTATACTCCATAATAAGAGAGCCAACATTGGAGCCCATACTTTCACTAAAACCAAAAGAAACACAACCACTTGTTAAGAAGAAATTCAAGTAATAATAATAAAACAAAAATAATAAACATTAAAGTATAAAATGGTATTTCCAACACACAGGTATAAATATACATGCTCTATGTCCATTGTTAGATTAAATGGGTGTGGAGAAAATTAGTAAAGAACCCAAAATTGTATTTCTAATTAGGAGAGGGGTGGAGAAATGCTTTAAATGCGGGTTGTTGTCATTCTAATGAAACCCTTTGCAAAGGGGATGTTAAGATTCTGAGAGAGAAGCTAGGCTTCGTAGAGAACACCTTCCTTGTTAAACATTCCCCTATTGTAACCAAAAGGAAAGGGCAAGAGAAACAATAATTAGGTTTTTGTTCACAAGTTGTATAAAATATATAGGTGCTATTGATGTCTGAGTGAATAATGGGAGAGATTATTTATGAAATTGTGATAAGGCGCACCTAGTTTTGTCAGAAAGAGGCATATTAATGACAAGTACATCACATTTAAGTAGCATTTCATCAAGATTTGTCTCCAATGTTGCTCCAGTTTCCTTTTCCAATTTGGGTCCAATAGAAAGACGGTCGTGGTAAAGAAGCTTACAATTGAAGGGTTGTACAAAGGAACGCAATTCAATTCAACATCATGTAATGTTTATTATTATTAGGTTGAAATTTTGAAACAAACAACATGCATGCATAAGAATTATGGAGCACTGATTTTTGAAAAGAAGTTTGCAACATCATGAAGTAGTACTAGATCCTAAGAATGAATACCTTCAAACGCTTAAGTAGTTCTTTGCCAATACGCCCTGCACCAATAGTACCAATAGTTTTCCCTTCTAGATCATATGACCTGTAAGAAATTGTTGCCACTTTCCAATCACCCTCAACAAGTTGCTTATATCCAGGCACAAAGTTTCGCATCAATATGAGAATGTGCATTAGCTCATCTTCTGCCACGGACACCACATTACTTGCTGTAAAAATTGTTGAAGAAGGTGTCAGTTAAATTATGAAGAATCATTGCAGAAACTTGTTCATACCAAAATGTCCATAGCGTGAACAGGGCAGTGACAAGCGGTATAATTTCAGAAATAGTACCTGTAACTTGTGCGACAGTCACAGCAGCGGCTGCTGCAACATTTAGATCAATGTGATCAGAACCAATACCAGCTGTCAAAAGAAGCTTTAAGTTCTTTGCCTTCTTGATCCTGTCTGTTGTCACATAGGCCGGGTGGAAAGGCATAGAAATCAAAACATGTGCATCAGGTATGTGCTTTTCAAGTTCTGCAAAGGAAATTAATTGTGTAACTTTAGTCCGTAGTGGGTTACAATTCTCAAATGTAAAAGCAAGCAAGCAATACACCTATGTTGCAGGAAACGTGGGGTAGGAGGGCGTTTCCGTACGGAAACGAGTACAAAACGCTGAAACGCGTTTGGTACGGCCCTGAAACGCGTTTCAGGCCGTACTGCCACGTTTCACGAAACTGAAACGTGGCCAGTACGGCCTGAAATGCGTTTCAGGGCCGTACGACCCACGTTTCAGCTTGTACTTGTGTTTTTTTTTTCATTTTTTTTGTTTTGTTTTTTGTTTTCTAATCTATTCTTACGTTAGCCTAGTGACTTCTAGTTGCTTCCAGATGCCTGTCTAAAGTTATAAAAGTGAACTTTTGCCCTAGTGTTGATATGCAGTTCATGGTAATGTTAAATTCTTAAAGTAAAAGTGATATTCTCCTTTATTTTTCATTTTCATCCTTTTACTTAAATTTTTAACATTACCATGAAATGACTCACGATGTTTGAGAGTGGTTTCGCCCGCATTGGATTTCATATGGAGAAAGTAGAATTTTAGATCTCACTCAAAATCCAGCAGAATTATCTATTTTTCAGGATTTCAGGATTGGGGGGGATTGCAATGTTTCCATTGGATTTTATCATGTACTAGGGTATGGAACTTGTATTTAATCGAGAGAACAAAGCCCTCTATGCAGGGGAGACTCCCAATAATCAAGAGAATGTAGGGTACTAGGGTATGAAACTTGTATTTAATTAAGAGCACTAAGGTCATTCGACTATGTAGGAGGAGACTCCCAATCAAGGACGAGACAAAAAATTAGAAATTTCTCATGGCTGATTTTGGATATTTCTATTTTCATTATGTGATTATTCATGAGTAAATGTGATGTAAATTTAGATAATTATAGTTTATGCATTGACAATTGACAATTTTATCATAATGTAATAAATTAGAATGTCTCATATATGCTTTATGATTGCACATATTTCTTAAATGTCCTAATATATATATATATATATATATATATATATATATTCGCGTTTCCCCGTTTGCAAAATTTGGGGAGGTCACGTTTCGTTTCGCTTCCCGTTTCGGAAACTCGTACCCGTTTCCCCGTTTCATGCAATCTTGCAATACACTGATTTCGACGATCCATGGTAGCAAGAAGTAGGAAAGGGAAGGCATACTAGAAAAATAATAGATTGGATTGTGGATTAAACAACCACCCAACTTCAATTGTGAATAACCATAAGTCATTTATGACTTGTTCGACAAGATATATATTATGTAAATCTCTCTTTTTGAAGCAGCACATACAATACCATCTAGATTGATTATTATTCAGGATATGAGGAACAAAAGGAAGTCTAGGACATAAACTATTCATCCATGTCAATAACAACAACAAATAACACGATTTTATATCCCAAGGGGTGGGTGGCCCTTCACGAGAGCAAATCTCATTAAATACCTTGGGGTTACCAGCTGGTATTTCAGCGAGCAGTTGGTTACTACCCTTGTCGTCCATCCAGAAAAACTGGGAAGAGGGAGGAAATCTGCAAGGGGCTAGCAAGATGCTTGGAACGCCTAAACTGTGGGACAATATTTTTTCGGACCCGAAAAAGAAAGATGACACCAGGTGATGTGGAGTTGGAGTATGATGTTACTAGGTACCATATAATAATACCTCCCTCCCAGGTCAAAGAAAAAGCAGTGATGAAAGAACAAGGCTGAAAAGCGCTATGGGCTAGCAATGGCAAGACCTAAGGGTCTAGATTCATCCTCTCCTCTCCTCACCAAGCCTATATAATGAAGCCACTCCAAAGAGAGATAATTACATGCTGCTGAAAAATCTTAGAGAGAGCTTTCTTTCTGTCCCTTAGGAATGACTTCATTATATAGACTTGGTGAGGAGAGGAGAGGAGGATGATTCCAGACCCTTTGTCCTAGTGAATTCAAAGTTTAGTATGAGTTCCCAAGCGATTAGATGAGGTAATTGAAAATTCAAACCTCTTCAAAGTGATCCCCTAAAAAATGAACAAATCTAAAAGGTTGACCAGGTCATTGCTGCTGAAGGGCATTAGGCGATGCATTGCTCCTTGCAGTAAGGACAAGGGCGATGCATTGCTCCTTGTCAGTGTACAGGGAGCAATGAACCTGCTAATCTTTGCTTTTAAGGGAAGAAAAGTGGTGCTTCAACAAGGTGACATCGTGGGACCCATTTTAAAACAAATGAACCATATTAAATTTAATCCAAAAGAAAATCGAAAAATCTAACCTTAGATTACATCTTCAGAAGCTTACCTTGCATCATTTGTCAGTCGTTGCTCTAGTGGAGAGAGCTTGCAGTTGAGATGTTGAGTAAACCTTCCCTGCTGTTGTAGCTGATTTGGAGATGATTTCACAGGGGAAACCATTTCTGTCTGAAAATGACATATACATACTTGTACAGTTATCAGCAGAACCCCAGGATCCAATTTATAATTTTAGCTTATGACCCTGGAAATTATGCTCTACTGCGGTGTAACCTGAGGATCAAACTTGCAAAGCTCAATGCCTGTTAAATGACATTACAGGTGTCATGATGAAAGGTTCCAGATATTTTATCCTTAAAATGTAAAACTATCTTTAAATGTTTTCTGTTTTAAATGCCTTAAGAGGACCGAATCTGCAGAAATAAATATTATAGTTCTCCTCTCTTGAACAACCCACAATCTAAAGAAAAGCATTGTTCTTGTTTTAGCAATTGACAGAGTGCATTCAAAGCAATCTTGGATTTCAACTGTTCTCTTCTCCCATCTGAATTCTTGTTGATGATTTCTAGATCAACATTTCCTAGCAAGCAATTTAATCTGGGTTGAACTTCAGTGGTGAAATTATAATTCGTTGATTGGATATTTAAGCGTCATTTTCCATTTTGATTCCCTAGAAGGAGGTCTTGTCATCTATATCTGTACCTTTCTTCAGACTGTTATTAACTTTATCTAGCATGCAGGGCATTGGCATTGTGTTTTGGCATTTTCAGGCAATAGTTGTAAGCAACATGATGGGAAAGGCACACCTTCTGTTTGCATTCCTTGACTACAAGATTTGGAAAAGTGATTAGATCCCTTTGGGCTCATTAAGAGGACCCATAAAAGAATCTGCAACTGTATCAAAGGTAGTTGCATCCATGACCAGCTTGCAGACCTTTGAGAGATCTACAAACTTTTGAGAGGGGTGCCAGTCTCTTAGGGATATATATTAATAATCCAACTTTTAAGGTCACAGCCAACCGAGACATCAAATTGATGTATAAGATCTTTTTGTTTGTGCGACAAGGGACCTACCTTTAAGTAGCCATTGGATCCTTCAGGCAGCCATTGTACTACTAAAATATACAAAAGCATACATAATCCACACTACTCTGGATTTTAACAGGAAGAAACACATGTTCTTAAGTTCTCACTGATCTTCTTCTAGAGCTGTACGTGGTGTCAAGTTGGCAGTCGCAGCAATCAACCGCATTTTGTACACAAGTCACCAAAAAAGAAGCCAGAGTCCTGGATAGAGAAAGTAGGTTGGCAAGCAGTCCCTGAAGCATTTTCTCAGGGAAACGGTTAATTTCCTGTTTTCTTGTTTCACACAAAATGTAATACTCAGCCGTTAACCCTTTACATGCTTAATGACTCTTAAGCAGTTTGTCTACCAATGTTTTGTACTTTCATCTTCGAAGTTCGAACTACAACATCTGGAAAATTTTACAAGCTAGGAATCAAACCCAACCCAAGACCAAAGCTGCTCTTTGACCGTGCTACGTGCCATTTTCATGAAGACACGCTTAAGAGTTCGCTGTAGGAATGTGAATTGCATATTCAAAAATACCATCTTCCCTGCAATTTGAAGGCAGAGGAAAAGGGCCAACTTTTATAAAATAATATTAAAGAAGGGACTCAAGACACCAAACTTGATCATTGACAACCACTCTTTCAATAAAAGGACCATGGCATAAAACCATAAAGTTCAAAAAAGTTCTTGCTTTACTAAACTTTATTAATCCCTTTTGCATGATGAATCGTTTCTGCTCTTAAGACATTACATAGTTTACACTACCCCGTAGCAACAATAACATGTTGCACAAGCTAGTAGCCATGGAGCTTCAAAGCCTACGATGGAGACTCTTTTTCGACAGCCAGGGTCAACACTTGGTCTAAAGACAATCTCCCGTACATAGTCAGGGATTCTTACTCAAAGCATTGAAATAAGAAGCCATCTCTTACAGTTCTAGCTGTATTGTGTCTATTTCCCTCTTACATAGACAACCTGAACCTTTCTAGCTGTATTGTGTCTATGACTATTTCCCTCTTTCTTAGAGGCTGTAAAGCTTAGCTCATTGGATTTCGAGTAAAATTGACAAAAACCAAAACACTATGTTATTTGGATAAACTGGAAATATGCATTTGGGATTTCTGAAGCTAAACTGGAAATATGTATTTGGGATTTCTGAAGCTGCACACTGAGTCCAGTATCCATATTAAATCATAAATGTACCAAATGCATGGATTTGATTCAATACACGCTTGGTGGGAGCAGGGGGCGTGGGGCAGTGGACACAACTCAGGTTGTAGAATACACCTCCATTTTGTTCTTGGAACTATCAAGGGATTCGGGAACCTACTTAGCTTAATGGGTATTTGCTTTTCAAATCAAACAGGTTTTAACTACTTCAGTAGGTGTCCTTTGGTTCATAAGTCTAACACATGGAATTCAGGCATGTAAAATCAGCCAGGAATCACACCATCATTAAACACAATACCATAACCAAACTCAGGCAAACAAAATTAACTTGGTATGAAGGAGAAGAAAGAGGAACCAGGACGAGTATTACCAACAGTTGAAAATATACAAAAGCATACATAATCCACACTACTCTGGATTTTAACTGGAAGAAACACATGTTCTTAAGCTCTCACTGATCTTCTTCTAGACCTGTACGTGGTGTCAAGTTGGCAGTCGCAGCAATCAACCGCATTTTGTACACAAGTCACCAAAAAAGAAGCCAGAGTCCTGGATAGAGAAAGTAGGTTGGCAAGCAGTCCCTGAAGCATTTTCTCAGGGAAACGGTTAATTTCCTGTTTTCTTGTTTCACACAAAATGTAATACTCAACCGTTAACCCTTTACATGCTTAATGACTCTTAAGCAGTTTGTCTACCAATGTTTTGTACTTTCATCTTCGAAGTTCGAACTACAACATCTGGAAAATTTTACAAGCTAGGAATCAAACCCAACCCAAGACCAAAGCTGCTCTTTGACCGTGCTACTTGCCATTTTCATGAAGACACGCTTAAGAGTTCGTTGTAGGAATGTGAATTGCATATTCAAAAATACCATCTTCCCAACTTTCAGGTGATGACTCTGATATGCAAAATGATGAAGAAGCTATTGTCTATAGAGGGAGCTTCAAGAATGGATACAACATTGGAAATACTCCAAACCAAATTTATTGTAAAAATCCAAAGCATGTTTCGATGGATTTGACAAAAACTTATCATGTGGTTGGAGAATATAACCCAAATTCTTTCATAAGAAATGATAATAATGTTATAGTGCATTCATGGTCAACACAATATCCAACTCCTATTTCAAGGACTGTACCCACTCATGTAGGTAAATCTTCCTCATTGCAAAGGATTCAAACAACTAGTGTCATATTGTCTGCACTTGATAAGCCTATGCAGACATTATCTGTCACAGATTCTGGTCAACATGGAATGCCTTCTAATGAAACAAATGCAGGACAAACTTCATATTTTTGGGTGCAACCTAGCGATATTCAAGGTTTAAAAAGACAACTTGTCCACATTCTCAATATATATAGAGGAAGTATGCTTCTTGTACATGTTCCATCTGAATATCAAAAGGTCTTTGGCAGACCTCTATATTTATTGGAGTATGGTTCTTATAATCTAGTTAATTTGATAGAAAAGATGCATGATGTCTTCACCACATCATTGAAAGAAAAGGAAACAATAAGTTTGTGTCTTTAAGAGAGTTATCAAACAAGTTCATACAAGGTAATATAAAAATGAACTCTTCTACCAATGATTCAAGAGATGTGCTTAGGAAGAAAGAACATACTGGAAAGTTAGAGAAGGGAAAAGTTTAAAGGAGTCCAAGAATTCACAGATTTAGGTGCTTGTAATGACCTATGTGATGACTTTGATGCATATGGCATAGAAGTGAAAATGGCTTCACATTGAGATGGAGGTTCAGATGATGGAAGTTGAAGTGAACAAGATGACGAAGATGGGGATGGAGAGATGATCCTCCAAGGAGATTTGAATGTTGATGAATATGCAGCAGAAGCAAGCCTAGAAATATTCAAACGAGAACTGCATGGGATTTTGGTAAGCCATTCCTGTGCAATTCTGCTGCCAAATTTTTCAACACTGGACTAACAAAGATACACCGAAGATCTTGATTACAATGTATTTGGTGTTTAATAACTTGAAGCACTAATTCAAAAATTTATAGATGTTGCAATTGTGATGGAGGAACGCGACATTAAAAGGAAATTCGTTGTTGCTGACGGTGGTTCTAAAGTTTATTAAAATTAACAATCCACCGATGTTGCAGTCACCATTCTTTGTCTAGATGTAAGTATCAAATCTTAATGTCTCAGGATAGATGATTTCAAACTATTTAGAGCATTGTCAAAATACATTTTTTAAAGAGTTAACTAAGCAAGTAATTGACATCTTGATTCTCAACAACATTTTGAAGTTCTTGGCTTCTCAAGAGTTTGAAGCTGTTTCTAAAAAGAAAATGCTAGAGTTATGGAACAAAGCTCTAAATGATATTGAGAATTACAGGTTTGTAATTTATCTATAGCGACATATAAATATGCAGAGTAGAGGTTATGGTTTGCATTTTGGAAGATGTAATTTATATATTGTATTGAGGAATTCTTATTACAAATATATAAGATGAAATGAGAGCTTTTATATTGTGAGAAAGTTGAAGGCTGACATAATGATTTTGTTTTTTAGTCTCTTGTGATGTGATTCTAGCAACATGACTTGTTTGATTACTGATCAATTTTATTTCATGACTTGTTATTAACTAATGCAGGATGTACAGGACATGTGACCCCATAAAGATGATATTTCCCATTTTCTGAACAGATTATATAAACGTATTTGAAAGGAACAGAATTTCCTGATTTCCAAATAAACCTGGACTTTGACCTTCTGAGGATATATTTGGGGATTTTCTGTTTCAGGTCTCCGCAACATGGTTTCGGTTTCCTCTCAGTGCATAGGTCCACATTAGTATTGTTCTAGTAGTGGGCATGTGTTCATGAGACAAAATTGTCTGGGGTCAGCTTGTTTAAATGCATCTTTCGGGCAATGGCATTTTTGAATGTGCAAGATGCGTACAAGTTATATTGCAAAATAGATATGGCTCGTCTTTCAAGCTTGATGAAGTTCCTTAAGAAAATCGCAAATAATACTATACCATGTGTTACTGGTCACTGAATAAGTACTGGTTAATAAATTCGGAGGATATTTCTAAATTGGGATATTGAAAATTGCCCTATTCCTGGGGAAGTCCATCCAGAGGATGTAGCAGGTAATATTAGGATGGCTCTTGGGTTGCATCCAATGGTTACAGGTGTTGTCACTATGCTCTCGGCATTATGGAGATTTTAATAATTTTCCTCCAAGACTGAGAGAAGGCTGTCAAAAGACTAGAGTCAACCTCATTGACCTTCCCAATGGAAGGAAAGATGCAGCATATAAATCGATTTTAGTGTATATGTTTTCATTTTCTCTTGATAATCATCTTCCCTCTACCATTTTATTGATTTCATGAGATGTTTATTTTTCTCTTGCTTTGCACAAACTAGGGAAATGGGGGTATACAATTGTTCTTGCATTTCCAGATGGAGTGGGTGTCTCTTCTTCACTACACAATGATGGTCGATTTGTGTGGGATTAACCATGTTTGGCTTGAGGTGAAGGTCTTGTTCCAGCAAAATCCTTGTCTCTAGCACCCGATTTCACTTTTTATCATGTTGGTTGTCTTTCAGGTGATGACTCTGTTATGCAAAATGATGAAGAATCTACTGTCTATAGAGGGAGCTCCAAGAATGGATACAATATTGGAAATGCTCCAAACCAAATTTATTGTATAAATCCAAAGCATGTTTCGATGGATTGGACAAAAACGTCTCATTTGGTTGGAGAATATAACCCAATTTATTTCATAAGAAATGACAATAATGTTATAGGAATGCATTCATGGTCAACACAATATCCAACTCCGATTTCAAGGACTCTACCCACCCATGCAGGTAAATCTTCTTCATTGCAAAGGACTCAAACATCTAGTGTCATATTGTCTGCACTTGATAAGCCTATGCAGACATTATCTGTCACAGATTCTGGTCAACATAGAATGCCTTCTAATGAAACAAATTCTGGACAAACTTCATATTTTTGGGTCCAACCTAGCGATATTCAAGGTTTAAAGAGACAACTTGTCCACATTCTCAATATATATAGAGGAAGTATGCTTCTTGCACATGTTCCATCTGAATATCAAAAGGTCTTTGGCAGACCTCTATCTTTAGTGGAGTATGGTTCTTATAAGCTAGTTAATTTGATAGAAAAGATGCATGATGTCTTCACCATTGAAGGAAAAGGAAACAATAAGTTTTTGTTTTTAAGAGAGTTATCAAACAAGTTCATGCAAGGTAAAATATAAATGAACTCTCCTACCAATGATTCAACAGATGTGATTAGGAAGAAAGAACATAATGGAAAGTTAGGGAAGGGAAAAGTTTAAAGGATTCCAAGAATTCATAGATCTAGGTGCTTGTAATGACCTACGTGATGACTTTGATCCATATGACATAGAAGTGAACATGGCTTCACATTTAGATGAAGGTTCATATGATGGAAGTTGAAGTGAACAAGATGACGAAGATGGGGATGGAGAGACGATCCTCCAAGGAGATGTGAATGTTGATGAATATGAAGCATAAGCAAGCCTAGAAATATTCAAACAAGAACTGCAGGGGCTTTTGGTAAGCCATGCCTGTGCAATTCTGCTGGCAAAATTTTCAACACTGTACCGACAAAGATACACCAAAGATCTCGGTTACCAGGTATTTGCTGTTAAATAACTTGAAGCACTAATTCAAAAATTTAGAGATGTTACAATTGTGTTGGAGGAACGCGACATTAAAAGGAAATTCGTTGTTGCCAACTGTGGTTCTAATGTTGATTAAAACTTACAATCCACTGATGCTGCAGTCGCCATTCTTTGTCCAGATGTAAGTGTCAAATCGTAATGTCTCAGGATAGATGATTTCAAACTATTTAGAGAATAGTCAAAATACATCTTTCAAAGAGTTAACTAAGCAAGTAATTGACAAGTTCCCTGCAATTTGAAGGCAGAGGAAAAGGGCCAACTTTTATAAAATAATATTAAAGAAGGGACTCAAGACACCAAACTTGATCATTGACAACCACTCTTTCAATAAAAGGACCATGGCATAAAACCATAAAGTTCAAAAAAGTTCTTGCTTTACTAAACTTTATTAATCCCTTTTGCATGATGAATCGTTTTTGCTCTTAAGACATTACATAGTTTACACTACCCCGTAGCAACAATAACATGTTGCACAAGCTAGTAGCCATGGAGCTTCAAAGCCTACGATGGAGACTCTTTTTCGACAGCCAGGGTCAACACTTGGTCTAAAGACGATCTCCCGTACATAGTCAGGGATGCTTACTCAAAGCATTGAAATAAGAAGCCATCTCTTACAGTTCTAGCTGTATTGTGTCTATTTCCCTCTTACATAGACAGCCTGAACCTTTCTAGCTGTATTGTGTCTATGACTATTTCCCTCTTTCTTAGAGGCTGTAAAGCTCAGCTCATTGGATTTCGAGTAAAATTGACAAAAGCCAAAACACTATGTTATTTGGATAAACTGGAAATATGCATTTGGGATTTCTGAAGCTAAACTGGAAATATGTATTTGGAATTTCTGAAGCTGCACACTGAGTCCAGTATCCATATTAAATCATAAATGTACCAAATGCATGGATTTGATTCAATACACGCTTGGTGGGAGCAGGGGCGTGGGGCAGTGGACACAACTCAGGTTGTAGAATACACCTCCGTTTTGTTCTTGGAACTATCAAGGGATTCGGGAACCTACTTAGCTTAATGGGTATTTGCTTTTCAAATCAAAGAGGTTTTAACTACTTCAGTTGGATTCCTTTGGTTCATAGGTATAACACATGGAATTCAGGCATGTAAAATCAGCCAGGAATCACACCATCATTAAACACAATACCATAACCAAACTCAGGCAAACAAAATTAACTTGGTATGAAGGAGAAGAAAGAGGAACCAGGACGAGTATTACCAACAGTTGCAGCGTCATATGTAGTGGGAACACCAGGCAAGGACGGCACACTCATAGACCCCCTGATCACAGTCCTATCCATGCCATTGCCCACAAACATGATATTAGTCTTATTGGGAGGAACCCTAACGATCTCCTCATAAACCCCAGCCTTGATACGTATCACAAATCTCCGTTCAGAATAATCCGATGCACTGTTCACAACTTGTTGAATGCTCATGGAGGATTCATCCTTCGAAACAGTAACGCCGGAAACCAATTCATTTACCTCTGATACACCCAAAATTTTATTGAAATGATGGGAATAATCTGCAGTGCTAGATAAATTCAATGATCTCTCCGTTTTGGGAGGCCTCCATATGACCATATTCTTCCCGTAAGTATCCAGAGCATAGACCATGCTTAGAGCATTACTAGTGAAGTTCATAACTATAATGAGTTCTTGCATGGATCTTCCAACTGCCTGGGTAGTATTAACATATTTGAGAGCCGAATTGCAGTCATTCTGACGACTCAGCGCTGCGCTCATCCAGATCGAAACTCCAGCGTAGCCATCAATTCTGACGACTCAGCGCTGCGCTCATCCAGATTGAAACTCCAGCGTAGCCATCACTACTGTTTGCGAAGGGTTTCGAGCGGGTAATCTCTCCAGCATGAGATAAACAGGGAGTTCAACCAGCACATACAATGTTAATCGATTAAAATTCCTGTGTGGGCATGCATCTGAATCAAATACCCACATTTTTTTCCAGTGCCCTGTATCTGCTCTCATCTGGCACGATCTATCTACAGCTCACGGGTTTCCTCCACAGGTTTTCCTTTCTGTTCAAGAGGCTTTTCGGTGGTGGGGTGCTCAGCGTCCTCTTTGGCGATCTTTATTTATTTCCACATGTTGGTGCCTCTGGAAATGGCGAAACGCCTGTATTTTTCAGGACTCCAAGGTCCCTATAAGCTCCACTATGATGCATATCTCTGCTATGCTCGAATCTGCCTGTCAATGATGGCTCTTATCCCTCTTTTTGCTTCTTTGACAGATGAAAAAATCTCCATTTTTCAACCCTGCTTTCCATATCAGCTCTTTTTAATTAAAGTCTGACCGTGCTGGGGAGATGGCCGCTCTGATCGGCGTAGCTAGGATGATATGCATCCGACAGGTTTGTGAAAATGACTCGTGGAGAATGGGCGATGCCGGCGAGGATATTTTGGTTGGTCGAATCAACTTGAAAGGAGGAATCGATCAGCGTTTTGGAACTGCTGTTTGTATATTTCTCCAATCACAGTACTACCCTGTTTCTGGTATGCTTTTATTAGTTCTTCACATCTTATCTTGGAACGCTTAGCCTCCTCACAACAGAGAACAATTTTTCTTGGAAGCATAGCCTCCTCATATCAGAGATGTCTTTTGCTCTTTTGACGACATGCTGAAGGTTTTTTTAGGTCTTTGATTCGATCTTTGGTCGGTTTTTTCCTGTATAAAGCTTGGATAGGCACTGCTTATTGTTTCTGGCAGCTGCTATACATTTGGTCCTTTTGTAATGCCTATTATATCTGCTCAATATAATACCATGCTGATTTTTTCGTCTGAAAAAAAATCGATTAAAATTCCAACTATAATGATCTGATCCAATGGTACAATCTCTTTTAATCGTCTAACATATCAGATCAATGGTCGAAAATAAGACACGGAAGCATATAAGGAAGATCTTCCCATAAGGAAACGCCTGTTTCCTTACGGCGTAATAAAAAACTTTATATCAAATCATTTGCATTCTCCAATATTACATAATAAAAAACTTTATATCAAATCATTTGCATAATTGTAACGACTCCACCTAAAAAAAATTCTAATATACAGTCACATTAAAAGAAATTACTGTAATTAACAACTCGTCTACAGTGCTCTTTTAGATATATACGCAGGTCAAGCATTTACGTTTAATACTGCTGTTCCAATGTCATTAATACCCGGCTTAATGTCAGAGGGTTTGATTTTATGGTTGCATACCACATGGCTTGATTTCCAATACCGATTTGTGTTTTCCTCGTCGCTGTCATCACATGGCATGACATGTCTGATAAGGTTGATATTAATTCTTCCTGCCCATCCTGTACGTGGCCCGGTCAGGCCATCCGTCCTCACCTGCTCCACTTGGATACCCCGCCTCATCAACGGAGCAGCTCGTTCCTCGCGATCCGACGGTGGAGCTCTTCTCGGGCTTCCCTCTTCTCCGGATTGCTATGGGATTGACCTCATTCGCTATGCCGCTCCCCAGCGGAGCCTGCTCGGATAAGGACTTTACTTCAGTAGCTTCGAACATATGGATGCTCAGTTCAACGCTGATGAAGTCTTTACCGTTTCTACCTTAGAGTCCGGCAGTGGATAGTTATCTACAGGTAATTAGTTTGTTTCTTTTTTGTAACAGGTTATTCTTTTCTTCCTTAACATTCTTTAGCTGTATGCGATATCTACCTCGCCAGACCCTCTAATCGATTTTCTTGTGACTGCATTTACCACGCAGGCTGTTTGGTTGCAGAAATGTGGCACTCGGCCTTACCCAGTGGGAAAGCGCTTCTTCAACGTGGGTCTTCATCCACATCCCGGTAAGATCATACTCCGGTTGGGTGTTCTCTGGCTGAAAGTTGAAGACTTAGAGCGCAGGTTTGGCCTCGGCCTTCTGCTATTATTATGGTGTCCGCTAGTTTGACAGCATTTTGGTCTTTTAAATGTTAGGGCTTGAAGGGGTTTTTCCCCTAGGTTATATATATCTTGTACTATGAGGCTACGACCTCGCTTCTATCTCAGAGTTTGCTACTATTCAGTACAGTGTAGTTCTGCTGTTTTCATCTTGTATCATTTGAGGGTTTCATTTATAAATGTTTAATAGTTTGCCATTGTATTGAATGTTCTGGCACACGACTGAAATAACACTTGCTTGCTTCGAGCTTTGATTCCGTTATTAATAGATTTATGATTCTGGGTTTGGCATTCTTTGGTCTTCCAAGAGAATTATATGATGGAATATTTATTTGGTTGTGTTTCCGCAAACTCGATAATATGGTTTTGGACCTGCGTGTTTTCTGTTACCATCTATTTAATTTTAATATATCAGAAATAAGGTTCTATGGTGACCGACATTTAGGGTCTTAGTCCTTCCACTTAACGGCTGAAGGAATTTGTTAATTTATTACCAGGATTAGGCTTATATCACTCTTCGGAAGCTAATTCCATTGTAAATTTAATATATCAGAAACAAGGTTCTATGGTGACCGCCATTTAGGGTCTTAGTCCTTCCACTTGACGGCTGGAGGAATTTGTTAATTTATTACCAGGGTTAGTCTTATATCACTCTTCGGAAGCTAATTCCATTGTAAATGGCCGCCCTTGATACGCTGAATTATGAAGAGTTATCAGCATAGGGTTTCATCCCTCAGCAATCTTCTGGTTCGACGTGTAGAGTTCCGAAGAGGTTTATCAGTCTCTGAAAAATCCGAGTCCCTTCAGGGTTCTATTCTTTTGCACTTAATTTGTTTTTTTTTTTTACATGCATGCAAATCTGTTGTTTATTTTCAACTCTTTTCCAGAATGCACGAAATATTTCTTTGGGTTACAGTGGATTTATTATTTAGAAATTCCAGAACAGGGTCCTGTCATTCTTTAGCATTCAACCGTCTTCTTTTCTTCGATTCTTGTGTGGTTTAGCCAGGCGGTCATTAGCACGTTCTGTCACTGTAGTCCTATTTAATTTAGCATTTTACAGAACTAATTTTAACTTTCTTAACACTGAGAATATCTGTCATTCTACCTGTTCCTAACCAGAGCTGTAACAACATTTCTATATATAGATTGTCTGTCAGACTAAACTGTAAAATTATTTCCTTTTTAAGGCGAATTGACGATACAGAACTGAAATGTCTTTTTTTTTTTTTGTAATATCTGTCTTTTAAAATCAGTACAGATTTGTAATATCATTTTCTTTCAAGTAATCTGTCAATACAGAATTAGAATATCATTTCCTTTCATTAACTGTCAATACAGAAATTATAATATTATTTTCTTTCAAAGCTAACTGTCAATTTTACCAGCTCCTATAAAGATGACAGTACTGTGTTTTTTTACAATTAACACCACCAGAATTCACAATGGGATAATCCCACCTTGACAGTTGTTTCTTCCTCTAAAACCCTTACGTTGAAGCAAACTCTGTAGTTAAATGCAACTGAGTTCTTCTATAAAAATATATATATATTAGCTTAAGAATTTTTCGAAAAACTATTTGCTTGCAGAACTTTCTTCTAACACAGTTCAATAATATCAACAAAACTTCCAGAAGATACCTGATACCTGAGTTGCTTTCAATCAAGTAACTTCACAGGAAGAGGTCACCTCTGGTTGTAGCTAGTCAACCACCCAACCATGAGATTGTCAAAAGAAGAGGTCACCTCTGGTTGTAGCTAGTCAACCACCCAACCATGAGATTGTCTTTTGAGACCAAATCTCCCCCTAGCTTGTTCACAAGACCTTCAGTCTTCTTCAATTTGCTTGCTAGAGGCCGCATTTTTGTAACTCGGCTTTGATACCACTTGTAATGACTCCACCTAAAAATTTTTTCTAATATACAGTCACATTAAAAGAAATTACTGTAATTAATAACTCGTCTACAGTGCTCTTTTAGATAGATATGCAGGTCTAGCATTTAAGTTTAATACTGTTGTTCCAATGTCATTAATACCTGGCTTAATGTTAGAGCGTTTGATTTTATGGTTGAATACCACACGGCTTGATTTCCAATACCGATTTGTGTTTCCCTTGTCGTTGTCATCACATGGCATGACATGTCTGATAAGGTTGATATTAATTCTTCCTGCCCATCTTGTACGTGGCCCGGGCAAGCTGTCCGTCCTCACTTGCTCCACTTGGAAACCCCGCCTCATCAACGGAGCAGCTTGTTCCTCGCGATCCGACGGTGGAGCTATTCTTGGGCTTCCCTCTTCTCCGGATTGTTATGGGATTGACCTCATTTGCTATGTCGCTCCCTTGCGGAGCTTGCTCGGATAGGGGCTTTCCTTCAATAGCTTCGAACATATGGATGCCCAGTTCAATGTTGAAGAAGTCTTTACCGTTTCTACCTTAGAGTCCGGCAATGGATAATTATCTATAGGTAATTAGTTTGTTTCTTTTTTGTAACAGGTTATTCTCTTCTTCCTTAACATTCTTAGCTGTATGCGATATTTACCTCGCCAGACCCTCTAATCGATTTTCTTGTGACTGCATTTACCACGCAGGTTGTTTGGTTGCAGAAATGTGGCTCTTGGCCTTACCCAGTGGGAAGGCGCTTCTTCAACGTGGGTCTTCATCCACATCTGGGTAAGATCATACTCCGGTTGGGTGTTCTATGGCTAAAAGTGGAAGGCTTAGAGCGTAGTTTTGGCCTCGGTCTTCTGCTATTATTATGGTGTCCGCTAGTTTGACAGTGTTTTGGTCTTTTAAATGTTAGGGCTTTAAGGGGTTTTTCCCCTAGGTTGTATATATCTTGTACTATGAGCCTACGACCTCGCTTCTATCTTAGAGTTTGCTACTATTTGGGACAATGCAGTTCTCTTGTTGTATCATCTGAGGGTTTCATTTATAAATCTTTAATAGTTTGCCATTGTATTGAATGCTTTGGCACACGAGTGAAATAACACTTGCTTGCTTCGAGCTTTGATTCTGTTATTAATATATTTATGATTCTTGGTTTGGCATTCTTTGGTCTTCCAAGACAATTATATGATGGAATATTTATTTTGTTGTGTTTCCGAAAACTCGATAATATGGTTTTGAAAAAGATCTAATCTCACTAAGTTAACCAAATTGGCAATACCTTTCAGTATGGTAGTGAGTTGGTTACAAGAGAGAACCAAGTACGTCAACTAGGTCAAATTGGTAATGCCCTCACATATTTGAGTGAGTCCACATTCAGAAAGCTGTAAGTCAGTTAATTTGGTCAAATTGGCAATGGAATTAGGTATTCTCCCCGTGAGGTTAAAACTAAGAGAAAGAGTGGAGAGGGGAAGTCTAAATATTTCAGAGGGAATAGAACCGAAAATACAACAACCAGAAATGGATAGATCCGAAAGTTGTGTCAGATTGCCCAATTCAAATTGAATTCTGCCTCACAAGCTGTTGTCATCCAAATACATGGACTCTAGCTTCTGGAGCAGGCCCAATTGGACTGGAATAGGACCGCTGAGAGTATTGCCTCCGAGGTCCAGGTGCTCTAGCTTCTTGAGCAGGCCCAACTCGACTGGAATAGGATCGCTGAGAGTACTCTAGTTCCTGGAGCATGCTCAACTCGACTGGAATAGGATTGCTGAGCATATTGCCTCCGAGGTGCAGCTGCTCTAGTGTCTGTAGCATGCCCAATTCAACTAGAATAGGATTGTGGAGCATATTTTCTTGGAGGACCAGGTCCTCTAGCTTCTGTAGCATGCCCAACTCGACTGGAATAGGACTGCTGAACATATTAAATTCGAGGTGCATGTTCTTTAGTTTCTGTAGAAGGACCAATGCCACTAGAATAGGACCGTGGATCAACATATTGCTTCCGAGGTTCAGGTGCTCTACCTTCTGTAGCATGCCCAACTCGACTGGAATAGGACCGCTGAGAGTATTGAGACTGAGGTCAAGGTACTCTAGTTCTTCGAGCATGCTCAACTCGACTGGAATAGTACCGTTGAGCATATTCTCTCTGAGTTCTATGTCCTCTAGCTTCTGTAGTAGGCCCAACTCCACTGGAATAGGACCGTTGAGCATATTGCCCTTGAGGTCCAGTGTTTGTAGTGCTTTGAGGTGGCCAAACTGTGTGGGAATTCCTCCAGTAAAAGCATTACCTAAACAAATCAATGTGCTCAATAATGAGAGGTTGCCAATAGACGAGGAAAGTTTACCTCGCAATGTTGCATCAAATACTACATTAGAGAGGTCAATGGCAACCACTCTTTTGGTGTTTGCTATGCAGCGAATACCGAACCATGAGCACATGTTGTCGAAGTTTTCCGCTGTCTAGTTGGAGAGCATGCCAGATGAATCCTTTGTGATGTCATTTTTAAATGACAAGAGAGCATGGAGGTCACTTTTATGGTGGGCGTCCATTGAAGATACATTGAATTCACGTTCCTCCACAAATATGCGTTCAGATTTAGAATGACCCAAGGGAATCCAGCGGCCATGTCCTCATATGAACCAGCATCATCTTCCCCATGGAAATTAATAGCCGTTGCTGCCGACAGAGGGGCAGCCATGATGATAATATCACAAATTGAACATACATTTCTCTCTCTCACTAAAATCTCTCCTTAACAACCAGTGAGTTGTTTGTTCCACATGCATCTCTATATATATACAGGGTAGTCTTGATAAGGGTAGAAATCATGTTGGAGATGGAGGAGGAGTCGGCATCGAATGGTGTGGTGTCAAATCGAAAGAAAGTGTTGAACAACTCCTTTGAAAATAATGTGTGGTATTATCAATTCACTCACATTTAGCGTTATCCTCACAATGGTCGTTGGTCTTTCTGCAAGTTAAAAGAAAAGGATATATGGAGTTAGTGTGTATATATGGAGTTAGTGTGTTTCTCAGGAAAAAATGCAGCGGTCTTCCTACAACGTAAAAGTAAAAGAAAAGGATATATGAGGAGTTTATAAGATTTAAAAAAGCAAAGAAAGTATCCTTTGCTCGGATGCTTAATGATATATTAAACTTCAAATTGAAGTGAAAATTGTTATGTCCATTTATATCATGAAAAATTACGGAGGAGTTATTGTAAAAGTTTGTAAAAGTTTGAAATAATAAGTAAACAAGAATTAAACATTAGTCGAACATATATATATATATATAAATTGGTTAGTCGAACATATATATATAAATTGGTATTTTCTCTTTAATAAAAATAATATAACACATATATAAATTATTATTTTCTCTTTAATACAAAATAATTTAAATTTCAACGTTAGTGATATAAGTGTAAATGTCAGTATTTGATTTCATATTTTTGTATTAATTTCTAAAAATATATATTTTACATTAAAAATAAAAAAACCAAACATTTAGTATTCCAAAATGTTTTGAAATTATATGCTTTTGTTTATATTAATTATTTATTTTTTTTGTTTTTGTATTTTTTTTTTGCATTTTTTAATTTTATTTTCTTATTTTTGTTCTATTGATGTTTTGTTTCTATTGTTCTTTCTTCTTTTGTTTTAATTTTATTTTTAGTTTATTTGTTTTCTTTTAATTTTTATTATAAATAAATAAATTATATTATTTAAATAAAATTAATTATATTATTGTTTCCCAACTAAATATATATATATATAGATATATATATATATATTTAATGCCTCTTACACACCTTTATATACAATGCGATTGTGATAAAGGAAGAGCCGTGTGAATAGATAGAAGTCACGTTGAGGATGGAGAATGAGTAGTAGGACGGCGGCAGTTGGTCTTCGTCGCACGAGAGAAGGAAAACAAATTAAAGATCCATCCAAAGCACGTGAGCTGCGTGTTCTTGTTGATGTACACGACGGCTGTAATGAAGAAGCCGTGTAAGTCACGTTGAGGATGGAGACGGAGTGGGCATCGCATGGAATGAAATTGCGATGCCATCAATTCAATCCATTCAAGAAATTGATGTATAACTCCATTCAAAATTATTGGCGTGGGTTATTAATTCACTCGTATAACGTCAGCCCCACGTTGGCCGTTGGTCTTCGTGGCACCACAGAAGTGAAAAATTCTGCCCTTCTAGAAAAGGGTGTGTGTCTAGTTTATAAGTTTAAAAAAGGAAACAAAATATACTAATGACGATTAATCATTTTTCAATTTAAATTTAAATAGGTATATTATTACCTATTATTTATTATTATATTAAATTATATTTTTTATATATATGAATATTAGATTTTAAAAAATTGATAATTTCATCTACTATAATAATTATTTAGAGAGATTTTTTATACAAATATTCAAATATTTAGAGAGATTTTTTATACAAATATTCAAATATTGACATTTATTAGCTCAACTAGAATTGTAGTATTGACAAAAAATTATTGAAGGATGAAAAATTTATTATGAGGTTTGGAGCAAAAAATGGTTTTTCTTTGAGACTATTGTCACAAAACTATAGTGACCTAGGAATGCTTCTTTCCCTTTTTTTTTATCATAGAAATAAAATATCAAAGAGTCTCAATTAATCTCTTATTTTCTTAAAGTTCAATAGACCACATTGATTAGACCACATTGATCTTTAGTGGATGTTAACATCATTATCATGAATTAATTATCTCATAATAATTTTGAGGAGATTTAAAATGTTATAATAATATTTACAAAATTAAAATAATAACTAAAAAACAATTAAATCTATATAAAATAAATAGTATAAATTAATTTATTACAAATATTATACCTTAATTTAATAAATATTATAGATTAATTTATTACAAATATTATATATTAATTTATTAAGTTTTATTTTTATTCAGCAATATGATTTAATTTATTTATTTTTAAGTCATTTTAATTGATTTGAATTGCATCCATGAAGAGTTATTAGAGAACCATGACTCTATCAGATTGGGATAGACTTCAAAGAATTAAGAGCAGCGATCAGAAACACCTCTAAATAGTGGCAGTTAGCAGCCAACGTGGAACGACAAGGATTTCGGTCGAAGCGCGCTGACTAAGGCCCATGGACACTGTAGAGGTTGCGAAACTAGCCCTGGGAAAGCCCATCTCGCTCTAATCGTCGAGCAAGTCAATCGCTCGAAATGTGAGAATGACGTCGGATCTGGAGGGCCCCAGATCTAACAGTTAAGAATGTGTCCGATGGGGAGATCGGATTTAATAGGGGATTACGCTGCGGCATAAAGAATTTTGAAGTCCGATTTGACTGCCAAGGTGGCGGATGAATCATTCCATGACGTAACTAAAAAACTGAACCGATGAAGCGAGCTGGCACAGTTGCGGGAGGACAAGTGGCCACTCCTTGTGAGCCTGATGTTGGCGCCGAGACAGGGAACTCCAAGCGAAGCTGTAGCAGGTGATCTGACGGAGGTGGAAGGGGAATCAAACAGCCATGAGACCGAATGGCTTTAAAACCATGAACACACAAGGCAGAAGATATTGAACATGAAGAAGAAGAATAGAAGACAGAAGAGAGAGAAGAGAAGAAACAGTGAAGCAACAAGCAGCAAGAAGACAGAGGGTCGAGCTGACTAAAGGCAGCGTCAAGCACCAGAGAGCTTGAGAGATTCGAGCCATCCCTGAGAGGATCTATCAGGACTGAGCACCACATTGGGCTCCTTCCATTAAAGATCAGAGAGGTCAAAGAGTTGGTAAGGAAAAGAGTCTGTACACTCTAGTGGCTTGGGGAATCCAAGAACCACCTTGCCAAGAAAATTCTGTTTCATGAGACACATATTGAGCTCCTTCATTGTAATTCTCTGCTTAAGACACCATAAAATCAGGCCACCATTGAGAGCTAGACTGGAGATGTAGCCCTGGAGGATAGGGTGAACTCCTTATTAATTTCTTGTGTCCTTGTATTTGCTTACTGTATTTCTCTGCTGTTTTCCATTTCAAGTGTTTGTGTATTTGCAATTTGATCGATCTGTTACTTAAATAACATAGACACACACCAATGCATGAGTTTGTATTACCTTCATTCAAATAAATCTTTAACTGAGATCACTAATAGGGTGATTTTCAAATCAAGTGGTATCAGAGCTTTAGGCTGTAAGGTTAGACAAGCTTGTGTTGGTTTAGCTGTGGAATGCTCACTAGATCAAAGCTCAAATTAGGAGGAGAGTTGGTCAAAACTAATCCTGAAATTGGGAGAGTCTATCTTCGGAAGACAATGTGAGAGGAAGGTTCTATGGGGCTAGACCCTCAATTCATATAAAGTTCCCTAGCCATAAAGTCCATGGTAGAAGAAATGTATAGGGACTTTAGAAAGCATAAGGATGAAGATTCATCAAGTTCTAAGCAAGACAAAGAAAAATATGAGTCTCACTTCCATGACCGCTCAAAAGGAAAAGGGAAAGAGGAAAACTTTCTCACACCTTCTAATAGCCCTGTGCATAACAAGAAAGCATCTTTGATCAAACTAGATGTTAAATTTGATTTGCCTATATATGATGGAGAGTTAAACTCTGAAAAGTTGGACAATTGGATTAGACAAATTGATGTTTATTGCAGAGTACAGAACATCAACTAAGACAAGATTAAGATTCAACTGGCAAGCCTATGCCTAGGAGGCACTACTTTGGTTTGGTGGGAAGGCAGAACACAAGCTGGCATGAAAAGACATGGTAAGACTATCTCTGTCTGGAGTGAATTTGTTTCTGCAATCAAAAAGCAGTTCTATCCATTGGCCTACATGCAACAAGCCATGATTAGTTGGCAAACTCTTCGGTAGTTGAAAGGGCAAAGTGGCAAGGGTACACTCAAGAATTTAGAAAGAGCACATTGATTCTTGGAATCTCATTAGACCCACCAGAGACTCTTTTGAAGTACATTGGTGGTCTACACAGCTACATGAGGCATACCATTCTCATGTTTAATCCTACTAGTATAGATGAGGTATTTGTACAAGCTACTCATCTAGAAGCTAGAGGAAAGAATGGAAAACCAGAAGTTGAGGGACCATCCCAACCCACTACAAGCAAGAGCAAGGAGAAAAGAAAGCAGAAGTGGAAAGCAAGGAATGTTAACACTGCACAGAAAAGCAAAGCTTCATGCATTCATTGTAAAAAGGATGGGCATGTTGACAAGCATTGTTGGATTTCGCATCCAGAGCTGAGACCTAAGAAGTTCCAGGGCAAGAAGAAGAAGACTGTTGCAGCTATTCAGAAAGATTCGGGGTCAGACTCGAGAGATGAAACCACCATTGCAGCCATAGGTATAGGAGGTAAGAAATCTGAAGCATTTACTAGTAATTCTGCTCAATCTATTATTGATGAAGAACATGAGAGAAAAAGACATGGGCTTTTCCATATTCGAGTTGTTTTTTAAATATCAAAAGATTGATACTTTGTTTGATAGTGGTTCACAAGTAAATCTAATTTCTGAAGCAATTGTAAAGAAATTGGGATTAGCAACTACACCTCACAAGAAACCATACCCATTAGGATGGTTGAATGATAAAGCACAACTACAAGTGACTAGACAGTGCAAACTCAAGTTTTCTTTTGGGTCAGCATTTGTAGATGAGGTTGAGTTGGACATAATTCCTTTGGATATATGTGGAATTGTTTTAGGAAGTCTTTACTTGTATGATAGAAAAGCTATTTTCTATAGAGTTGAGAACAAGTATCTACTTGTTAAAGATGGAATCGAATACTTTGTAAGAGCTCATAAGTTCAAGAATAATTATACTCTCATAAACTCAGGGCAGATGAAAAGAATGATAAATTCATGCAAACAATTCTTACTGCTGGTTGTAATAGAAAAGAAACTTGATAAAACCAATGTATTTGAGGGTTGTAATGCTAAATAGCAAGTTGATATAGAAAGGTTGTTTCAAAGTATGATGTCTTGTTTCAAGAACCTAAAGGCCTGCCACACAAAAAGGAAATAGTACATGATATTATTTTGCAACAAGATGCTCCATTGCCTAATATTAGAATGTACATGTTGTCTGCTTTAGAGAATGTTGAATTCAAGAAGCAGATGCAGGAGTTGCTCGAGAAGGGGTTCATCAGGCTTAGCACATCACCATGTGGGTCACCAATCGTTTTGGTGAGAGAGAAAGATGGCTCGTGGAGAATGTGCATTGACTACTGAGCACTGAATAAGATAACGATAAAAAATCGTTATCCCCTTCCTCGCATAGATGATCTTTTAGATCAATTAAAAGACGCTGTTTATTTCACCAAGTTGGAATTGCATAGGGGATAACGTCAGGTCAGAGTTGCAAAACAAGATGCATGGAAGATTGCTTTCAAAACAAAGCAGGGATTGTATGAGTGGCTCGTTATGCCTTTTGGCTTAACTAATTCTCCTGCAACTTTCATGAGATTAATGAATGATGTACTCAAACCCTTTCTTGATGATTTTGTTATTGTGTATCTAGATAAAATTCTGATTTTTAGTAAAATGTGGGAAGAACACTTGAAGCATGTTAAGCAGACATTAGATGTTTTGAAAAGAGAAAAACTTCATATTAAACTCTCAAAATGTGAATTTGGCAAAACATTTCTAAATTATTTGGGTCATATAGTAGGGGGGTGGTGAATTGAAAATAAATCCCTCTAAAGTGGCAGTGATTGTAAACTGGCCTAAACCCAAGTTTGCTACAAAAGTGAGAAGCTTCTTAGGAGAAACACAATATTGGAGGAAGTTCATTTCTAACTTTTCCTCAATTGCACCTCCCTTACATGCTTTGACAGGATTGAATAAGGTGTTTCAGTGGGGAGGCAAACATTAGAAAGCCTTCGACACCTTGAAAGAAAAGATTAGTACATCAACTGTACTAGCACTGCCTGATCTGCAAAGACCATTTGAGATCCAAACAGAGGCTAGTGACTATGCCATGGAAGCAGTGTTGACACAACACAGTAAACCCATATGTTATCATTCTGAGACTTTTAATCCTACAGTGGTTAACTATCCTACATATGATAAAGAATTGTATGCATTAGTTCAGAGTGTGAAAAATTGGAAACATTACTTAATGGGCAAACAAACAGTAATACATACTGATCATTAACCACTTCAATATCTACACTCCCAAACTAAGTTGCAGCAATGAAGACACTACATATGGATGGGTTTTCTACAACAATTTCATTTAGTCATCAATATAAAAAGGGCATACATAACAAAGTTGCAGACATGTTATCTAGACCCATTATAAATGCATCTACTATACTTGCAGCAAATATCCTAAGCTTTGGGATGAACACTTGTGTTATGTGCAGCATGCTTACAACATAGCAAAACATTCTTCCACACAGAGATCTTTTGAGACCTGTTTTGGTTTCACACCAAGGTCTCCTTTGGATTTTGTCTTTGGTAAAGATACCACAGTAGATGGACACAGTGATGTGAACAAGGCAACTAGGTTCATTGAACAAATCCAAGAGATCCACCAAGCAGTACAGGAACAGCTGGAAAAGAGCCAAGCCAAATACAAGGCTAGGCATGACAAGCATCGGATGGAACATAGTTTCCAAGTTGGTGACCAGGTCTGGCTGTATATCAGCAAGGACAGAATGCAAGGTGAAGGTAAAATGCTAAAGCCTATCAGGTATGGACCCTTCAAAATACTTGAGAAGATTGGTGAAAATGCTTTTTGCCTTGATCTACTAGCTTACATGCACATTTATTCAGTGGTAAATGCAAACTACTTGAGATTGTTTGAACCTTCAATTATTGAGGATCCCAAAGAGCAGAGTCAATTGCCTTCTATTGATGACCTGCTACCTGAATATCTTAATGAATTGCAGGAAGACATAGTGTTGGACAGGAAGGTGAGGACAACGCGCAGAGGAGATGTTGAGTAACTCAGAATTGGGCTCAAATGTTCAAAGCCGAGCAGTGCAAAGTGGATTGAGATTGGACAAGTGAGACAATAGTACCCTCACTTAGTCGATGTTTGAAAACCAACTTTTGGTTGTCCAAAAGCTTTTGTTAGTGGGAAGGTCGTGATCCGAATTGGATCCATGAAGAGTTATCAGAGAATCGTGACTGTATCAGATCGGGACAGACTTCAAAGAATTAAGAGCAGTGATCAGAAACACCTCTAAATTGTGGCAGTTAGCAACTAGCGTGGAACGATGAGGACCTCGGTCAAAGCGCGCTGATCGAGGCCCATGGAGATTGCGCAGGAGACGAAACTAACCCCTGGGAAGCCTGGATCGGGAAAATGAGGCACTTTTTGATGCGGTTAGCGCTAATCGCACATCGTTGGGCAAAACCCTTCAAGAAGGAGAGGCCTCGAGCGCTCGGTCGCATGAGAGCCTGAAAAATCGTGAGGAAAAAGGCTAAAGGAAAAGGTGGGACCCACGCTCCAAAAATCGGTTGTATATATCGGGGGCACCCTTGGGCGGTAACCAGATTTGGTGAAAACAAAGCGATTCCACTCAACGCCCGAAGCGTGGCAAGCGGAGGAGAGAGAAAATCGCCTCCCATCGCGCGCTAACAGTCGAGCAAGTCAACCGCGCGAAATGCACGAATGGCGTCAGATCTGGAGGCCCCAGATCTAACCGCTGAGAACGCGCCCGATGGGTAGAACGGATTTAACAGGGGATTAAGCCGTGGCATAAAGAATTTTGAAGTTCAAAACGAAGCAAGTTGGCGCAATTGCAGGAGGACAAGTGGCCACTTCTTGTGAGCCTGATGTTGGCGCAGAGACAGGGAACTCCAAGCGAAGCTGTAGCATGCGATCCGACGGAGGTGGAAGGGGAATCGAACAACCATGAGACCGAATGGCTTTAAAGCCATGAACAGACAAGGCAGAAGACACCGAACATGGAGAGGAAGAACCGAAGACAGAAGACATAAGAGAAGAAATAGTGAAGCAACAAGCAGCAAGAAGACAGAGGGCCGAGCTGACCAAAGGCAGCGTCGAGCACCAGAGAGCTTGAGAGATTCGAGCCATCCCTGAGAGGATTTGTCAAGACTGAGCACCACATTGGGCTCCTTCCACTAAAGATCAGAGAGGTCAAAGAGCTGGTAAGGAAAAGAGTCTGTGCACTTTAGTGGCTTGGGGAATCCAAGAACCACCCTGCCAAGCAAATTCTGTTTCAGGAGACTCATATTGAGCTCCTTCATTGTAATTCTTTGCTTAAGACAATAAAATCAGGTCACCACTGAGAGTTGGACCGGAGATGTAGCCTTGGAGGATAGGGTGAACTCCTTATTAATTTCTTGTGTCCTTGTATTTGCTTACTGTATTTCTCTGTTGTTTTCCATTTCAAGTGTCTGTGTATTTGCAATCTGATCGATCCGTTGCCTAAATAACATAGACACACACTAGCACATGAGTCTATAATACCTTCATTCAAATAAATATTTAACTGAGATCACTCATAGGGTGATTTTTAGATCATTAATAGAGAAAAAAATGACGATGGTACTTACCTTCACTAAAATTTCCTTCAAAATTATTGAGTAACTCCATTCAAAATTGTTTGTGTTGTATCAATTCAACCCTATATAGCGTTATCTTCACGATGGTTGTTGGTCTTCATGGCACGGGAGAAGGAAAAAAACGTGTCTTTATCAATAGAGGTTTACGAGAAAATGAAAGGGCCACTAGAGTATAGAAAAAATGCAGTGGAGTTTATATCGCAAAAAAAATTATATCATGTGTGGATGGATATTATATTTATGGTATTATTTATTTAATTTGGTTTTGATTGTTTTAGTTTGTTTTTATCAAAAATTTATGTTATTTATTTATAGTGCAGAATTCAATTATTTTATTTATTATTATTTAAGTTTCTTTATTTAGAAGATGATTGACTGAGATCTTATTATAGACTCTTTAATAACTTGTAATTCTACTAGGTACTAATTTTTTGTTTTTAGTTTTATTTCCCTTTCAATTTTAGTTTTAACTTTTCTATTTTTAATTTTTTCATGTTTATATTATTTTTATTTTTCTCCATATTTTCAATTGAAAACGATTTATTATATATATATATATATATATATATATATATATATATATATTTCTTTATATATAAATGTACATGTCATGTTTTAAAATTTCTTGCGATAAAATTTAGCAATATAATATTTTATTAATTATTTTATTGTTGTGATGAACTTTTTGTCATTATTATTTTTAGTTTAATTAAATTATATTTAAGTTAAACAACAGGTACTAGCTACTATATAGTTTTTGTTTATTAATAATATGTTAAAATTTGAGTGAAAATTGTTATATTCATTTATATTATAGATTATCTAAATTATTTAAAAAATTTAAAATAATAACCAAATAAAAATTAAATTAAGACAAAATTAATATATATAGGCATTTTCTCCTTAATAAAAAATAATATAAATTTAGATGTTAATGATTTTTTAAAAAATTGAATATATATATATATAAACAAAAACTTATTGTTTTGAAATGTTTTGAATTTATTTCCCAATCATTTTTTTTTTCCAAAAATTCGATTAGTTAATGTTGAGTTTATATAATTCATATATTAAGATCTATGTGAAAAATATTAGAAAAAGTTTAATTTATAAATAAAAACTTATATCTTCTTTCTACTATAGAAGGTTTATAATATTTATGTGACTAAAGTGATGGAAAGTCAAGAAGAAAGTTTTTTATGTAAAAATGAAATCAATTTTATATTTTATATGCGGACATAGTGAAAAATGATAAAAATGAAAGTATGATTTAATCAAAAAGAGTTATTTGTTTCCATAAGGATTTTCATGTGATTATTTTTAGGCGTTTTTTTAATGTGAAGATGAAATCAATTTTATTTATAGTGAAAATGTAAAAAAAGAAATTGATTTAATTAAAAGAAAGAAGTTAGTTATTTCTAGAGGAATTTTCATGTTAGATTTTAGATTTTTGTAATTCATATTGATAATGAGATTGCTTTTTAGAATAATTATATTATTGAGATTTGGTTGAATTTTCTAACATTTATGTGAGATGTTAGCTTTAGGGATTCTGACCCAAGTTTGGAGTTAGTTGTGCCAAGCAACAAAACCCTACACTACTGGTCCTTTTGGCAGCAACCCAAATAGCACAAGCTGCAATCTCACTTGAAGTAGTACGGGGCGATGCAAGTACCAAGTTTCTGCATCCATAGACTAGTGTGATGTCTTTTAGCGCCTTCGATCTTCTTTCGCGCAGATCGATAACCTCTTATGGCACGTTGCTGCAACTACATTAAAATAGCATTAAGACCTTCGCGAAGGTCTACGATCAGTCCTTGTGGACCTTTATCAGTTAAATTGCCTACCTACGCACATCAGAGAGTAGTCTTATACTAGTGTTCACACAAATTTACTTAAAGTTATTAGTAAACATAACAAAATTCATCAGAGTCTTTGCCAAAGTACTTAGACATGCATTGCGTACATCATTGACACTTATTCAAGAGAATCGTGTAATATTCAATCAATATTCCATAAAACACGTCATTCATTGAGAACATATAACATTAACAGAGATAAACAGAAATACGCAAGAATTCTTTGCAAAATTGTCTTTATTGATCTTCAATTTAGGTTACAGACTCAAAACTGCCCTGTGCACACTGCTGCAGGGGTCCGCGCACTCAGCTGCTGACTCTACCTAGGCGTTCGTGCACTCAACTGCAGAGCCTTTCTTCTCCTCTCTTACCCGCTTCTCCTTCTTATCACTTACTCCTTGTCTCTATTTTCTTCGACTCTCTAAGAAACACCTATTTATAGTCTTTTTCATACAATTCCATGGCCCACAAACCATGGGTTAATCTCAAAACTGACTAAAACTTTACATAAGACAAGGGGCTAAGCCCCTATGACTCTTATTCATCTATGTGCTCTACATCCACAAATCACGGAGAATTTACATTATTTACAAAATTGTATCAAAATTTGGGTTAACTTAACCCCAAACTAACCCAGGGGACCCCATCCCAACAGGTCCGTAACACAAATAACGTGACACACCCTTTAGTCACTCTTTTGACGCGGCGATCTTACTACGAAGAACCCCAACTCTATCTGGATTACTGCAACTTCAACAATGCTTTGTGTTGTTGCTTGTTGAACTTCCTTGACTAATCTTTTAGTGGTTGGTCCCTCTATTGCCAACTTCATCATTTGTTGTGTCTGTTGTACTCGCTTACGCTTATCCTGAATGGTAGTCGTGATCTAATAAGCCTCCTCCAACTAAGGCACCAACTTCATCATTTGTGTGTCTGTTGTAGTCGCTTACGCTTATCTTGAATGGTAGTCGTGATCTAATAAACCTCCTCCAACTAAGGCTGCAACCTGGACTTTAGAAAGGCCTCATTCTTCTACGCTTCCTCCACTTGTGTCAGCCGCTGTTTTCCTTCCTGTAAAATGGCAAGGCACTGTGCTGGTGCTAAGGAGCGCGCAGTCACCCTGACCTCGTTATATCAACGTTGCAACTCCCTTACTTCTGTATTCAATGTCTGCAGGTTTGGATCCTCCTACAGAGAGGTCACTAGCTCCATAGCCTGCTCAAACAATGTCGCACAGCTAGTGACTGTGGCATCCAAGGTATCCATGCCTTCCTTTGTTGCGACTCTACGCTGCTCCTAGACCTCAAGCGAAGTCGTGGGCTGAAACTTTAACTACAACTGCACGATCTTCATGTTGAACTCAAACGTGACGCATCCAACCTCGGCTTTTTCTTCACTCACACTAGCGGCTAGTTTTCTGATCTTGGCTTCTGGTTGGGCATCCTTTGGGATGTGAAGTTTAGGCACTGTCTTACATGCTTATGCTGTTGTTGACTCCATACACGAATTATGTGCCTGTAGCGCCTCATTTTCGTTAAGAGCCTACGCCTTTTCGACGAACAGTTGATGATTATTGACATTGATTTCACTGACAGCAGAGAGTGCTCGTTGCTCTCTGATCCTGAGCTCATTTGCGACTCCATGTAGTAACTTATTCAAAGATTCAAGTGATAGCGCAGCAAAGTTCAATCCCATTTTTGTGACTTTGTGAAGCAGTGTGCGTTGTTCATCTATGTTGGCTCGGACTGGCCCTTCAGGCAAAGTGAAGACTCTCACATCTTGCGGCTGGGACATCTCCGCAACTATATTCTATCATCACGCCAGACTAGCTTACGCGCTGCTCGTCTCCCCAACATCCTTGTGGATTCTAGTTGCTTGGAGTTGCAACTCTCGCAGATCCTTCTGAACACCTCCTAATGTCTGCATGCATTGCTGCTCGAACTGTTGCAACACTTCTGTTGCGGTGTCTTGAATTTTGTCGCAGATCTCGTCAAGATCGCCTTATGTTAATACCATGGGATCAACTCGTGTTCTCTCGGATTTTGGCTTCTTTCACGTTTCTTCCTGCTGCTCCGTGCCACGTCTTTTCAAAATGAAGGGGGTGCTCTGCCCCTCATCACCTTTGCCTCCTTGTCCTGAAAGTTTTTCTTCCTCTGTCTCCGGCGAGGGTGGCTTGTCACCTTTTTGTGACTCGTGTTGTACTTTTTCTGTCTACTCCTTGTCAGCGTGTTCTGACTTTATGCGAGCCTTTTCTGCAACTTCCTTCTTTTTCTTCTCTGCTAGGTTATGCGCAACTTTCCTAGTAGCCTCATTTCATTTTTGCGCAGTTGAACTTTTCGCCCCCATGCTTGCTCCAACATGTAAGTCTGACGGGGAGCGCCACTCTGTAGGCCATTTCACTACAACCTGATGTACGCCCGTTTTTGTCACCAAATATGGCAACTGGTGCGCCCGTTTTTGTCACCAAATATGGCAACTGGTGCCATTTTTGCTTTGGATCCTTCCGCGCTTGGATATAGATTCTATGGAAGTCGGCCTTGAATGCCGCTTAGGCTGATAGCTGTGTGAACAAGGTTGGGGACAACCTTAGATGTTGATTGATTGTCATACAGAGATCCATTTCCATAAGAACGCAAAATTCCTTTGTCTCTGTAATCTATGTGACATCCTTTGTAGACCATAAGGAAGTGAATTGTTACCTCCGGTAATCCTTCCTCGAGCAGAGGAAATTATCTCTCCTCCGGAAATATCCATGCAACGAGCATAATTAACAACAACAACTAAGCAGAGTGGAATGGCTTAGTTTCATCCTGAGCCTTGTGGCAGTTTGCTAGGAACTCCTAACAGAGGTACCGTGCCCAATTAAATTGCACGCCCTTCGCGCACTGCGTAGTAAGGGAAACTACGAGTGTTGGAACTTCGTCCGCGTGACATTTTCTCGTCACCTTCCCTACCAAAATGTGGGCATCTAATTGAACTGTTGGGTATGTTATGGAAATAATGGAATACCCTCACGACTTCTTGAGGAGGCTGTAATCCCTCTTCATCCTTTTTGCAAGGTCTTTCTCCCCAGTCTTTCGGCCAAACTCTCTTTCGGCCAAACTCCTTAGCTGGGTTCAGGCCTTTTTAAGGCAGTTGCGTGATTCTGTGAATTAGCATGTCTATAATGAGGATAGGTTCCCCTAGCCACAAACATCCATCGTGCACTAGTGTGGGAAGCTAGCGCACACATATCACATTAATAGGGGTGCGGTGGTAATGTGGCACCCATAGCAGATTGAGTAACCCTGATTGCTCGACACTGTAGACCCATTCCTCCATTTCCAGTGTTGGAACGCTTGTTTCTTCATAGTAGACACTCCACATATACTTGTTTTTTGCCAAGTGTGGAAACTTACCGTGGTCTGCAAGGTCCTAATCCTCCATTTTCAGCGGCGAGACTCTTGTGAGTCGAGGGCCTTCAATAGGGACCTGCTCAGGTATCAGGGGCTTGGATATTGTAAACTTCTCGACATCTGGTTCCTTTGTGACCTTTGCTTTTCCCTTCTGCAAAGGGATATACTTAGGGAGCCTTGTTAATGTCCTCTGTTCCCTAGGCTTCTTCCACCTCTAGGTCTACTACTTTCGCTGGCTTCTTATATTTCTTCTGCTTCTATGTCTCGGTATGCTTCCTTGGGGATGTGCGCACCAACACTGGATTTTTTTTCTTTTCCTTTGCTACAGGTTGCTTCTCTTTAATGGCAGGTTGTTTGTCTTTTTCCATGGTCTGTTTCGGCTTGGGTGACCTCGGCACCGTGAGCATCGCAAGTGTAGCCTATACACTTCACACCTCTAGTCCTCGTGTGCCGGACACAGCTACTTCTGAACTCAGGGCTTCAGTGGGGTTGGTGGCAGTCATTTTCTCCATAAACAACTAGCGGGCTTAATAAGAAATGTTTGTTCGCGATATGAATTCTTCCCAAAACGCTTGACTCATAGGCGATAGATAGCAAAATTCACTAACAATTTTGAGAGCGCAAAGTGTTCTCTGTTGGAACGGCACGCGTAATTTATAGGAAGTTTTGAATTCCAATCTCACTGTTCCCCCCATTTTTTGATAATAAATGTTGTTTTGGTGGAAGATATTCAAAGATTTTTGCCTTAAATGCAGCCACCCCGCTCCACTTAACCGTCTTCTCGTTGTTAAGTCAAAAACAATAACTTCAACAGTGGGTTTCCTTCTGTGTTGCACGGTACCTTCCGTCATGGCACAACTTCCTTAGCGGTGCTTCATAGGTTGCATCTTCGTCGCTCTTTGCGCAACCTGCTCGTTGCATTGTCCTCCAAGTGGGGTAGTGTAGTTTATAGTCCCGCGCTCCCTTGCAACTTCCTGGATCACTAAGACTATCTTGTTGCCATATAGTCATTGTGCAGGATCGTCTGTATACAACTTCAACCTGCTCCCATTCACTCTTCTTGGGAAGGATTCCCCATTCAACTTCACAAGCTGAACTGCGCCTCCATCTGTAATTTCTTTGACAACATATGGCCCTAACCAATGCATCTAGAATTTACCCGGAAATTTAGTGCATTTACTGTCATATAACAGGACAAGATCATTTACCTTGAATGTGCGAAGCTTGATGTGGCAATCATGCCATGCTTTTTTGTGTTCCTTCTGTAATTTTTAATGGAAGCTCGCCAAAAATTGATCTTCTTCGAGCTCTATCAGTTGCGCGAGCCGTTCCTCCAAGGCCTCATGATCTGCCATACCCGTGAGAGCTTTTATGTGTAGACATGCACAATGTACTCCATCAGCATTACGGTTTCGACCCCATATACTAGTCTGAACGACATTTTCCCTGTCAGCTTCTTACAACTAGTCCTATAAGCACATATTACTGCAGGTATGCGCACATCCCAGTCATTCTGCTGCACATTGCAGATCTTCGTTAGAATTTTCTCCAAAATCTTATTAAAGGTTTCCACTATTTCATTGGCCTGAGGGTGATATGGAGTACTCTTCTAGTGGTAGACATGGAATTCTTCAATCAACGTGTTGATCGTTTTGTTCAGAAAGTGCGTACCCTTGTCACTCATCAACACTTTCGGGCAGCGAAATCTGGTAAATACATACTGAAACAAGAAATTTTTAACCGATTGTGCTTTCGCCCATCTGGTTAGATATTTCGTCACAGTGATAATATAGCGCACACTTGTTTTCTTTCTCGGGGGCTGAATTGGCCCAACAAAATCGATCGCCCACTTCTCAAATGGCTGCAGGGACACCTGAGGATTTAGTGGTAACTCATCCCTTTGCAAGGGTCTTCAAGGGTCTTCTAGTTCGTTGACATGCATCACATGCCTTACAATACTCCTTGGAATCCTTGTGCAGAGTTGGCCACCATAGACTTGCACACAAAATCTTTTGCGTAGTTGCCTTGCTTGCATAATGGCCTCCCACAGCGCCCGCATGAGCTTCAACAAGAATTGTGTCCCGCTCAATGTGTGCCACATATCTTCGCAATATTTCATCAGCCCCTAATTTATACAAATGTCCTGCAATGATTGAAAAATCAGCCATGCGCACTACCAATTCCTTCTTTTGCTCGCCTATATATCCTTCCTGTGCCATCCCCATAGTCAAGAAGTGAATAATGTCTGCAAAGTGGTCATTCGCTACATGCACCGTGAAGAGTTGCGCATCTGGCATCCCTTCCTCTAGATTATTAGGTTCCTCCCCTGTTTTGATCCGTGACAGATGGTTAGGTCTCGCATTTAACCTTCCTGGCTTCACAATGACTTCAAAGTCATACTCTTGAAATAATAAAAACCATCTGCAAATATTCCCCCCAACACAGGCTTGTTGACCAATTATTTCAAGGCAGAATGACCTGTGTACATCTTGAAGTGCCCTCCTTACACATAATGCTTGAATTTTTGCAGCGTGTACACCATAGCCAATCCTTCGCGCTCAGTCGTTGAATAATTTTTCTCGGCCTTCTATACATTCCTACATGCGAAGGCTATAGGATGGTCCATTTCTCCTTCCCCTGCTTGTGTTAGTACTGCACCCAACGTAATGCAAGGGGCACCCACATGTACGTGAAAATCCTTTTTCCAATCAGGGAATACCAAGATTGGTGTTGTGACCATTTTTTCTTTCAACACATCTAAGTTGCATTGGCATTTTTCGTCCCAAAAGAATGCTACATCCTCCTTTAGTAGTTTTTGAAGGGGCGCAGTAATTTGAGCATAAGCTTTGATAATTTTTCGATAGTATCTTGTATGTCCCAGTGTCGCACGCGGTTACTTAACGTTCCGAGGGGCCTCCATATTCACAATTATTGCAATATTTGTAGGGTCCACTATCAATCCTTGTTTGTACACCACATGACCCCGCAAGATTCCAAAAGGAACACAGAATATGCATTTTTTCAAATTCAGTGCGATCTGGTATCTACAACACGTATCCAACATCAGGGGCAAACTTGGTACATGGTTGTTCACTAATCCAAACACTGTCCACTCATTAAAGTATACTTTAGGAACTTATGAATGAACTCGTTGAACACTACTATGACTATGCGGGAAATATCGCAAGCGCATTCTTAAGGCCAAATGACATCAAAGTGTATTGAAAACAACTCCACGTTGTTGCGAAGGTCATTTTGCTCCTATCCTTTGGCGCGATCTTGATTTGATGATACCCATAAAACCTGCCAGTAAAGGAATAGGCCTCCTACCCTCCAACATTATTTAATACCACATCTATAAACATTGTTTGGAATGGGTAGTGAACACACGCATCATTAAGCTTCTACAAATCTACACAAATCTTTTTTTCACCTTTTTTCCTTCTCCTGAACCACCATTGGGCTCACCCAATCAGATTCTTCAACCGATTCTATGATACTCGCCTCCAACATCTTATCCAACTCTTGGCGAACCTTTTCCTTGTATTTAGGATTAAGGTGATACGACCTCTGTTTAATAGGCTTCGCGTTCGAGTGATCCTCATAACACCCACATCACCAACAATGCCCTTCAAATCTGAAAACTTAGTGCGGAAGAGATCCTTGTATTCGCAGAGTAACTCAACAACTTTATCCATGGTAGCGTCGTCCCAATAATCTACAATCTTTGCGAACTTTGGTTTTGCTTTAGTGCCAATGTTTACTTGCTTTGTCTTCAACGATGCAGAGATGTCTGAGTTTTCTATTTGTGGGCCTTTGACTTTGCGATGCCCTTCTGCCTTTGGAATATTAATGTTTCTCTGATCTTCATCTCTCTTCAGTGGCTACATTGTAGCATTCCATCGCATGGCGCAGCTAGGTGCTCTATCCTGGTTGGGTCCATTCCATAGGTTTCGTCAGCGTTCAAAAGATAACCACCTTAATATCTTGCAACGCTTCATCAATGCTTGGGAAGCCATCTTCAAAGATGAACTTCAATAAGAACCCTTCCCTCAACACATCTTATTCCGCGGTACCATGGCCGAGCTCTGTTTCCAGATACCAGTTCATGGGAATAATATCTAAAATATGGAGAAATATGGGTACCCATTCCGGCTACAGTTCTGTTCCCCATGTTTTATTCCATTTCACTAGGTGATCGCGTGGATCGTCCCTTCCATTATATTTCTCAGTCATTCTGGTGTTAATATGCCCAAACCGAAACTTCATCATTATTCTTTAATCTTGCCATCTAGCAAAGTTATCCTTATGCGTTCCCCACCATCGTGTAGGCGTCACTTACAGTGCCAACTCTAACGTTTGGAAGCGGCGATCCTCGAGGATTTTGTGCTAAAATTTATCCAAAAATAGATCTACATCAGTTAAACCATCATGATAGGTTAACTTTCTTACCTCCAATGAAACACAGTGTAGCGACTTAGTCATCATATTGCATCATAGTGTAGATGCTTCATGCAAGCAATTCTACCAATGCTCAAATTGTTCATTTGAATGAGAGGTGCAGGAACATTCCCGATCCCATGCAATCCTCCCATTTGTTATCAGATTGATCCAATCCTCATCTTGCGCTGTTATTTTGTAGATTTGATCCAGTTCATCATCACTTTCGTCGTAATTGCGGACTGGTTCAGTATAGCGTGCCCCTTCTATAGGATCTAGTGGCACTATAACTCGTAGCGACTTTCTTTCAAATGATATTGTCCTCTTCTTCAAATTAATTATCCCATTCATATCAACAACCCAATCAATTCCCAAGAGCGCAGGGTAGGGATTACTGTCATCAGCAATTTATATAACTTCAAACTCTGCTACTGCGCTCGCACCTTAAATATCAATTGTTACTCCATATAATTGTCCCATGGGGATGATTTTCTGTTGGTTCGCCATTCTGAGTTGAATCGAAGATCACTGGAGCGCAGGTCTCCCCATTCTTTCCCATGTTTGTTTCGGTAATACGATTACATCGGACCCCAGATCCAAAATGACTTGGTCTGTCTCATAATCACCTATCTGCGCGGTGAGCCTCATCTTGCGCCCTGTTCGTGCTTGATGTTTGCAAATTTTTCTGACCAGTCAGTGTCCATCAGGGACTTTCTCTTTGCTGGCACATTTATTTATTAATTCCTGAAGGCCTTCCACAACTTTGTTTTCATTGCAACACTTTTATGCAGGTCTCCAAAAACATAGTGAGTACAAAGGCATCAACCTCTGCAGGCGCGTTGGTTTCTTGCACCTTGTCCTGGCTTCGTGAGGTGGAGGCCTCAACGAAGCTCTTTTTGGCTTCCATAAATGTTTCCTTAGCGTGATCCAAATCAAAGCCGACTTCTTTCTCTTGGGCCTTGCAGACCCATCCGTCCTCTTCAGGATGTTTACCTTTATCATCGCTAGTCGTTATTGCACTTCTCAACACTATATTCATGCTTTGATCCTCCTCGCGGAGCGCAACTATCATTATCTGTAAGTTCTACGTAGGTTGTTGAGGCTGCGCTTTCTTCTCCTGCATCTTAGCTATCAACAATGGGCATTCTTCTATACCATGTTCAAATTGGCTACAGTATTGACATGATGGGCGGATTTGATTCTAGCACTCTCGTGCATAGTTCCCCGGTTGTCTGTGGTTGTAGCAGATAATCTCGCTGCGACTTCTACCAGGTCCTCCTCCCTTGCAGCCTTGTCCTAGACCCTGATATCCGCTGTGCGCTCCCCCGACGCCCTGATATGGAGATCGAGTTTCTACTTACATCTAGTATGTAGGCGTCCTTTCCATCATCAGCTCATAGCTTCGACAGTGGCGCTCATCGTGGCCCACAGATTTGCAAAAGTTATAGAATAATTGCTGGGGTGTCTGGAAGAATTTTTGAAGTAAATAACAATTGTCCGTCGTATGTTGTCCAACAACTTGACAAATAGTACACCATAGTGCAGCCCCCACGTTCAGCGTTGCTGGGTCTTCAGGTTTCAGGGGAATTTCCCCCACTCTTGCAATATAATTTGTGTATACAGGACAATGATATTTATCATGCCCCTGCCCCTTTCACTTCAAACACCAGACTTCAGCGCACACTTTTGGTTTAGTGTCCTTGTCTTTCTTCAAACTCTGTAATTCTAGGTGTAGGCGTTGTAACTGAGAGTGGATTTGTTGTATCCCCAAGGTCACATGCTGAATAGGATGCATGCAACCTCATCGTGATTTCCAAGGATTTTGCCTGTGTTTCTATCTTCTGTTGTGACAAAAAAATTCTCAGATGGGGTAGAAGCAAAGCTATGCTGACTATCTTTGAGCTGCATGTTAGCTTCTCGAATCTGACACTTCAACCTTTTATCTAATTCCCAAGTCGTCTCATCGACCCTCATCATGATTTCTTTGAATCCAATTACAGAGTGTGAGTCAGATTTAGGCTTACTAAACTCCTTGTTTAAAGCTGCCTTAGTCTCTGCTAGCATTGCAAGTGGATTAGCATTGTAAGTGGATTATTGGAACAATACTTAATATACTAGGTTAGCGCATTATCTTGCAGAGAGGTAACCAATTATGCCTTATTTATATTGTCATAAGTAATTTGTTGCACTGTCCATACAACATTCGCAACAAACCAAAACTACTTTGCATCTTCACTCCCTATGCCCTTGAAAATCGGTAGCTTCATCGTGTTCACAATGTTGAATGGTGGTGGTTTAGGTGGAGGTGTGGGTGAAGGTGTATGCAGTGGAGGCGAGGGTGGATATGGAGTGGAAGGATGATTTTCTCGAGGAATCCCCTGAGTGATTAGCTGAACAATGCTTCGCGGCGGAGTTCTTTTCGCCCCTTCGTCGTTAGTTAAAGGAGGTCCAATCAATGGACTATACTCAGGTCCTGATCCTTCACTCTTTCTAAAGAGTCATCCACTCCACATAGCTACGAACATCAAGGTAATGGAATCACCTTTTTTTCACATAACAACATTTTAATCCAAGTATTCAATGATATTAAGTACTTACATCACGGTCCTTTGAAAAATCTTCGCTCCGCTTCGCTATAGCTGACTGAGGTATCAACTGCAAATTTTGTAACAAATCCTCTTATAATTCGATCAAGCCAGTGATCGACAGCCCGCGTGATCTTGTTTTTAGAGGCTTCTACCCGTCGCACTAATTCTGGAGTCCACACTATAATATTATCGAGCTTCCACCTTCCTTGGCTATTTATCAATTTAGCCAACCATTGATACAGTTCAATGGGGAAGTTGCAGAAGAAGATCTTGTGTATCTCCGTATACAAATACCTGTTCAACCACTCTTGCTTTGATAGGTGCGGATTCTTGTTTTCTTGTGCCGCAAATTCGTGAATCTTTCGATCCAACCAATTTTCAATCTCTTTCTTGGTCAGATTCCAATGATACGACATCACACATCTTCTTCAAATAGATCCGAGTCCTGGCAACGGATCCATTTGTTGGCTTAGGGGGTTTTTACCCAGGGTTAGAGTTAGTTGCGCTAACTAAGAAAACTCTACACTACTGGCCCTTTCGGCAACAACCCACGTAGCGCAGGCTGCAGTCTCACGTGAAGAAGTATGGGGGGATGCAAGAACCAAGTTTCTATATCCAAAGACTAGTGTGATGTCTTTCAGCGCCTCATATTTGTCTTCATGCAGATCGATAACCTCTTAAGGCACATTGTTGCAACTCTGTTAAAATAGCCTTTAGACCTTCACGAAGGTCTACGATCAGTCTTTGCGGACCTTTATGAGTCAAGTTGCCTACTTATGCACATCATAGAGTAGTCCTATACTAGTGTTCGCACAGATTTACTTAAGTTATTAGTAAACATAAGAGAATTCATCAGAGTCTTCGCGAAAGTACTTAGACATGCATTGTGTACATCATTGACATGTATTGAAGAGAATCGCGTAACATTAAATCAATATTCCATAAAACACGTCATTCATTGAAAACATATAACATTAACAGAGATAAAGATAAATGTGCAAGAATTCTTTAGAAAATTGTCTTTATTAATCTACAATTCAGGATTACAGACTCAAAACTGCCATGAGCACACAGCTGCAGGGGTCTGTGCACTCAGTTGCGGACTCTACCTAGGCCTCCGCATACTCAACTGCAAAGACTTTCTTCTCCTCTCTTACCCGCTTCTCCTTTGTATCACTTACTCCTCGTCTCTATTGCCTTCAACTCTATAAGACACACCTATTTATAGTCATTTTCATACAATGCCATGGTTCGCGGACCATGGGTGAATCTCAAAACTGACTCATACTTTACATAATACAAGGGGCTAAGCCCCTATGACTCTATTCATCTACACGCTCCGCATCCACAAATCGCAGAGACTTTACATTATTTACAAAATTATATCAAAATTTTGGTTATTTGAATCCCAAACTAACCTACGGGACCCCATCCCAACATGAGATCACTTTTACATTTATATATAGATTATTTATATACACATAAGTGAAGAATTTTAAAAAGGTTTTGAATTATTATGAAGAGTCATGCATTTCTCACAACATAAAATATTCACAATATTTATTGCTACAGCTAAAGAATTCGAAGGAGGAGGATTTCTGTGTGATTATGAGATCACTTTTATATTTAGGTATAGATTTATTTTGTTTTGGAAATTTGGTAGGACCTTTCCATTAATTTTCTATTAAAAACGAAGGTTACATACACATGTCTCAAGGTTAGGTGGTCTCAACCTGCCCTGAGGGAAACTAGGTTTGTTAGCCACTTGATAGCAAAATAAGCTATCCAAAAAATTAAAATAAAAGTCTTGCTAGTCACACTATATATGTTTGAGAGCCTTTGTTCTTCCTACTAGCTAGATACCTATAAACATAACTGCTAATATGCCTAGAAATTTGGAACTTCTTCATACAAAACTAAAACTAGGGGTGCACTGTCACTCTACTCGTCATCAGTGGAATCAATAGGGGTAGGGTCCTTCATAGTGGAACCTCGCATCTTCGTGTGGGGAATGCATGGGATGTGTTTCTCAATGCGGTCGAGGCGTTCATTTTGCTAATTGAAATTGGATCTTTCGAAACTCTTTAATATAATCCAAGAGCCCATGGGAAGACATGAATGTTTGGTGGAAATTGCTCCAAGGCTTTATCCAGAAGGATCTTCATCATCCAATATAGGTGGACCGTTTTCTTGTATTGAGTAGATCATTCACGGGTATGACGAGGGTCAGGAATAAAAAATTTATACTCATCCAAACTACTTTCAAAACTTTCCTCTGTCTATTTATTCTCCTCTTCCCAATATTCTCTGAGCTGCTTGAATGGGTTCAAACTGCCCAAATGATATGCTTGAGCAACTTCCTGGATAATTCGACATGTCGATTTATAGTTCCCCCAAATGAGCTAGGTTCATTGGCCTGGTAAGGGGATGCTTTCCTCTTTTTCCCACGGTTGCAACCTCCCCGACTATTCCTTCCCTTACTAGAGGCATGAGCTATTTTTCTACACCTGCAAATCAAATAATGGGTTGTCTCAAAATATGGAGGTTGACCCAAACATAATCTAGGCTCAAAAGTAAGACACTTCCGAGGGTTGCTCCAACCCTGAATACTTGCCAACGAAATTGCATAAGAAACCAACAAAATAAGGAGCCAGTTAGAAAAATTTCTGTCAACAGACGACCGCAAGGAGTTAGGGTCCCACGTCTACTATTTCTCCACCAATTCCTGAAATCGGGCCTATACAGACAGACTGAAACATCCACATGAAGAACGGGAGAGTGGGCCACGTGAATCTTATCTCTAATTAATTTGAGCAACAAAACTATACGTCGGATAAAGAAAGAATAGTTGAGTCGTGACCTACCCTTAGACCAGGATCCACACACAACCATGCGTCGGAGCTATATGCAATATACCGTTACCACATGGACATGATTAACACAAATCAACTGAAAATGATTAGTGTGGTATCAATTCACTCCTACATAGCATTGGTATCAAGAGGTATATGTGGAGTTTATATTTAAATGTGAGATGTGCAAAAATGTTAACACGTTTGAGTTGTGTGTTCTACATGGACCTCTATATATACACTACATTCCGATCAAGGAAGAGTCGTGTGCGTAGAAGTCACGTTGAGGATGGAGAACGAGTGGGCATCGATTGATGTGCCATGAAATGGAAATAAATGGTTGAATAACAACTCCACTGAAAATGATTTGTGTGGTATCACTTCACTTCTATATCATGTTAACCCCACAGCGGTCATTGGTCTTCGTGGCACGAGAGAAGGAAAACAAATTAAATATCCATCCTCTTTGTTTCTAACCACAGAGTCTTCCAAAGCACGAGCTGTGTGTTCTTGTCTATATACATGGCGGCTGTAATGAAGAAGTCATGTAAGTCACATCGAGGATGGAGAAGGTGTAGGCATCCATTAGTGTGGTATCGCATCTAAATAAATTGTTGTATAACTCCATTCAAAATTATTGGCGTTCTATCAATTCACTTGTATAACGTGAGCCCCATGGTGGTGGTTGGTCTTCGTGGCATGAGAGGTGAAAAAATAAGTGTCCGTTGGCCTTCTAGAAAATGGTATATGTAGAGTTTATAAGTTTTAAAAACAAACAAAATATACCAAGCAAGGATGGTTGATTAATCATATTTCAATTTAAAATTTAAATATGTATATTATTATATATTATTTATTACTATATTAAATTATATTATATAGTCAATATTAAATATATGATAATTAAATCTAAAAAAATTAATTATGATCATTTCATCTATCATGATAATTATTTGGAGAAAGTTTCTTCATACAAATATTCAAGTATTGACATTTATTACATTTATTAGCTCAACTGGAATTGTAGCATTGACAAAAGGATCATTGAAGGATGAAAATTTTATTATTAGCTTGAAAACAATTGTAAGTCGACTTATCTTTGGGTTTGGAGCGACAAATGGTTCCTCTTTGAGACTCTCATCAACACTATTGTTTTATATGGTTGTGAGGTTTGGGTTGTAGTATATCTAGAGAATCATGGAGGAAACTCGAGTTGATCCAAAAACAATTTATAACCTACAACCTCAATATGAAAGGAAATACTTCATATCCTATCCTCTTGATTGAAGCTAGTTTCTCCCCATTGAAAGCATGTCCATGGTTAGGTATCTAATGTATAAGAAGAAGCTTTACAAATGGATGCCAGGACGTTCCCCAAAACTACTTCTAGCTCTAGCTAGAATCCCCACCTCAAGATCAAGGGAGGATGGCAAAAGGATGCCTAGTCTTAGCTCAACCATTGGGGGATAAAGGAGGAGCTAATCTTGGAGAATAAAGATAATATAAAAAATATTATTCTTCCAAATTTAAAGATAAGTTGTGGGATGATAAGGAGATAGAGGGGAGAAGGAAGCTAAGGTATTACAAGGAGGTGATCAAACCACTCTTGTTAACCAAAATTATCCTTTTTTCTTGAGCAATGTTAATAAGAAATGAACATTGTGAAGATAAGAACTAATTCTCATGACCCCCCAACTGAAACTGGGAGTTGTTCTATTCCCAAAACACCTTAGGATAAAAGAATCTGTCATCTTTACAATACTAAGAAAGATGAAAATCGTTTTTTCTTGTATTTCTCAGCTCTTACCCACATCCCTTCTCATTAACAGAACATTTGCCACACTACCAACTTTCTTGACTTATTAAGTCAACATAACTATAATGACTTAGGAATGTTTATTTCCCTTTTTTTTATCATAGAAATAAAATATGAAGGTGTCTCAATTAATCTCTTACTTTCTTAAGGTTTGATAGATGACGTTGATCTGGGTGTTAATCATCAACATCATTATCATCTTCATAGATTAATTATCTCATAGTAATTTTCATAGACTTTAAAATGTTACAAAGATATTTACAAAATTAAAATAATCACTAAAAAATAATTAAATCCCCATGAAATAAATATTATAGATTAATTTATTACTCGTTATTTTTATTTAGCAATATGATTTAATTTATTTATTTTAAGTTCTTTTAATAAAAAAATAAAATTGATGATGATAGTTAGCGTTCACTAAAATTTTCTTAAGAAATAATGATATTGCAAACTAAAGATCCATTTCTCTCTCTCCCACTAAAATCTCTCGAACGTCGTGTGAGTTGTGTGCTCTACATGCATCTCTATATATACACAGCTTGTACTTATAAATGTACAAGTCACGTTGAAGTTGAAGATGGAGAACGAGTGGGCAATTCTTAAAAACAAGTCACTAAGCCAATTATTGGTGGCTTAGTGCATCACACCATGCCATAGCATATGATATATAATTACACATGTCCATACATTTTCACGAGGTTTTATCACTCCAACTCCAAGGGCTCCATGATTTAGTGTAATTAATGCAGATAGGGATTATAAATGTCCATGATACCATGTTCATGCATGCTAATTCATGGACCATTCATTTTTTGATAGCTCCATCTTTCCAACGTCATTAGACCAGGCCAATTTGACTTTAACTCTTCTAGCGTACTTAGTTAATGTAGTAAATGTAATTCGTTGAAATATATTTCAAACTCAGCTAGTCAAGTGTTGAAGAAAGTGTAACTAGGCTCGGTATTTACAAATTTAACATTCATCTTTGTACTTGTCAAGAAAAAGAAATATTATTTTTTGTAAATTATAAGAATGGGTTTCTTCCTTATTCCATAGATCTAGGAAAGTCCAAGAGTCAAAGATAGTATTCTTTGTGATCATATGTGTAAATATATATACTAGTCTAAAAGTCCTCCAAGACAAGCACAATCCTCCAAAGACAAGCATGAACATGTCTTTCAGCAAAATGATGAAGAAAGGAAGTCATATCGGCCTCAAGATAAATATAAATGACAAGTCGAATCACAAAGGAGACACAACACTTTTGTTGGACATGTTGGCTCAAATATAGGGACAAACCACTATATATAGGAGCCTTCACCCTCGCATTTGGACAAGAATATCCTCACACTCCTCTCTGAAATCTCGGTCAAGTTTAAGGTTACATATGTCTCGGAAAATGTGCAGGATGTTGTTACGATTAGGAGAAGGATCCCTCTGGCTTTTCGAATGAGTATGACTATTGTACACTCACATACTCCCATAGTTGTAGATAAGGATGATTGTTGTACATACATAGTTACATTCTCGGTTAAGGTGTAGTCATGACCCTAACATGGTCATGATCTCGGTAAAGGATACAAGAAGACACTCATGATCTCGGTGGATCAAAGGGAAACTTTCCAATACATATCTCAATATGGAAGATCTATTTGGTGAAGGCTTTGGTCAAGGGACAAAAACGATGTTGCAGCAGTAATGAAGTGATGCAGTATTCATGGGCTCTGGTGCAGTAATGAAGTGTTATAGGAGAGCATTGGTGACTTTATCTTGGAGTGGCCTAGTAGGTCAAGGGTCATGGTCTTGGTGTTTGTCAATTTAATATCCATAAGAAGAATTTCGTGCGGTTTTTACTCTGCAAAAGGGAGAGTTTTTGGCCTTGGAAGAAAGCCAAATATCTTTTGTTCTTGTCTCTTTGTTTTGGTAGCACCTTGATGAAGCAAACACACACACTAATAATAAGAAGACGATCAAGCTAAGATAAATCAAAATACCACTTCACAAATTGTTATCAAGTCTGGGAGAATCACGTTAATCCCACTTTCCCTAGATTCTTCAACATGATATTAGAGCTAAGGTGATAAAGTCAAATGAAGGGCAACAAAGAGACACACAAGGATCTGTCTTCAAGGATATCAAAGCAGGTTGAAAGAATTAAAGGAGCAAGTATACAACAGGAAGGTCAACAATAGTCATAATTAGCACTCGCTCAGTTTGATGATGTATTTCAGTGAGCCTCACTTCTTGATCACTGAACTTTGTCCATGCCATAAAATATAGTCTCAGGCATATATATATTGCAGAAGTAATCAAAGGAGTACCTCTTACAATCGATGATTACTTCACTGTCTAAGTATAATTATTACATCAAGGGAGTTCCGATGATGAGATAGTCTATCTATACATTTCCACGCATAGTTAAGTGATTTTATTCATTGACAAGTTTGGGCTCTCATTACATTTCCTCTCTACACAATGCACATAGACATCAATGTGCAGTGCCATACCAATATAATTATCGTAGTCTTGAATTATGTATATGATTATGATCTCAATAGCATGGTGCTCGGATCAGATCATAGTATCACTAACATAACAATAATATGTTGAAGTTAAAAATACATAAAAAATGAGTTATGAAGGTCGTGAAGCAGTCTCTGTGATGTCAAGACCATTGATGTCATTGTGATAGAAGGCCTCCAAGGAAGTAGTGCTGAAAGGACACTAATGATGGGCAACTCAAGAAAAAGATGCATCAAGGTGAAGATCTCCTCTTCACACACCAAGTAAGTATCTTTCGATTTTATGATCGGATTTGGTTAAATGATTTCTTGATTGCAAGGGGATTTATAAACCGGCTAGATTTTGAAAGTCCTTCCATAGATAAGGACTGTCATAATCCTTGTAGAAAAGAGAAATCATTGATGTTTATGCAAAAGGTCTATGAAGGTGTTGTAGCGGCTACAACCACCCTCCAAAATTTTTCCCTGGGTTCATTTTGGAGCCTCCCTACCAACCATCCTTAGTCGCATGTCTTACATTGTCCAAGTACATAGGCTTCAGCTGAGTTCCAGTGGCCTGTTGGCATTATGATACAGGGGTTGTCCTTGATGGCAACTCACTCAGATGACAGTTCACAGTGCAACAGGTTAACAACAAAGGATTACAAATCAGACTCCAAAGAATGAAGAAAGAGAGCTATATGCATGTTCACTTTCTCGAAGAAGCATATACATGCAGGTTAACAGAAAAAAGGAGCATATAACGTATGCACCTTCATAGCAGGAAAAGCGCGTACACGTTGGAAAACCAAAATTTTGGTCTGAGGTATTTGGTTCAAGGTATTCACCCTAGGTATTTGGTCCAAGGTATTGGTCCTAAGTGGTTTTGGTCCAAGGTATTGAGAAAGGCCTAAGAGTATATAAGGAGGAAAAGATCATTAGGCCAAGAGTGCAAGTAATAAGATTCTAAGGAATACTTCTATTTGAAGTATATGTTATGTTGCAGGGTTATGTTTGGGACTAGATCTAAAATATTTATGTGCACCTTGAGTTCAATGTTGGGTCAAGATCATGAGACGTGAAATGACTTATTCTTGAATGATCTGATATTGGTTGAGACTAGATTTGATGTTTTGCGCTTGTTTTATTCGTTATATATCAAGATCTGGGTTTGTCTGAAGTCTGGAATTGCAGCGAAGTTCCAAGTCAATATTTGCAGATTTGTATGCAGGTTCGTCTCGGCCAAAGAGTGTATACACGTAGGTTCGATTCTTTCAAGTAGCGTATACAAAAGAAAAGCTTCCTTTTTCAGATTTGACTGATCTATCTGATAAAATTCTGTTGTTTTACTGTTGTCTGTCAATGAAGTCTTCTTAGATTTGAATGTAAAACTGAATGCATAAGGAGGCTGGCAATTGATTGATTGATTGTATAAGTGAGAATAAGTGATCTTTGTCCCTTCATATGTAAAGCTTTGAAAGTTGACAGTAGATACTCAGTGTATTGATAGTTGGTACAAACTTGATTCAAAAGTTTATGTTCGCAGTAGTTTTGAAGGTATACGTAGGTTCAATTAACGGAAGTAGCGTATACACAGTTTGGTTTCAGCCAAGTAACGTATACACTCTAATGCATGATTTTTAAGGTTACAACTGGTTTTGAATGATGATGCAGGGTTTTGGGTTCAACACAGTGTTTCTGGTATCAGTGATTTGATTGTTCAGATCAACTAAATATTGTTTGATGCAGTTTAAGTTTAAAAGCATTGATGGGTCCAGTGTGAAGATTTGATGAAACGTGGCTTTCAGATTGTGGTGTTGTGATCCAGGAGTATCCAGTCTGAAAATTCATGAAACGTGGTCCCTGGTGGAAGAGTGGAATTTTTCTGTACGCTGGAACCTACGTACTAGTAAACATATTGGCTAGTACAAGAGCTAGGTGGTTGTAACTCCCTTCCAGTAGAAGCTGGAGAACGAGAGAAGGTTGTAACCTTTTGCAGGTAGAAGCCTACGTACTGGTACGAGTCTGCACCAGTACAAGATTGTAAACAAATTTTCTTATTATTAAAATAAGATAGAGACGACAACAACAAGTGGTTTTTATTCACATTGGGTTTCCACCTTACATCTTGGTGTTCATTTGTGTTGCTTATGTGTGAAGCTTTATTTTGCTTTTACTACACTATCTAATAAATCTCTAATATATTGGTTTAAGCTCAACACATGATAAATTGTCTAAATCACAAGTTCTCCGGGTATATGTTGGTTTCCTTAATCACAGTCGCATTTATACGTTAGTTCACTTCACTGAAGTAACGCATATAAATCTGTTTGGGAAAAGTGCTTGCCATAGAAGAAAAACAGGATCTGCAGAATATCACTATCACGCGGCTTCACGACATCTTAACTGCCTTTGAGATGAGAAAAGGAGGACCCTCAGATATGAGAGAAGCCTCATTTAAAGCTCCAGCGAAATGAAAGGAAGAACACAATGAATCAGGACATATTTCAGAAGAATAATATGAGGTAAACTTTGTCAAGAAGCTTCAACGAGGTTCTGGAAGGTTTAGAGGTATGCTACCCTTCAAATGTTTTGCTTGTGGCAGAGTCTGTTGTTATGCTACCAGATGTCCTCATAAAGATAAATATGAAAAAGAAAAGAATATGCAAAAGGGAATAGAAAACAAGTTGTGAATAAAAAGAGTTACTATACTCATGAAGATAGTGATGGTTTATCTAATAGTGATGAAGATGAAACTGGACAAGATTACAAACTTCTCATGGCTTCTGATCGCAATGATTTTTGGGATAGTTTAGAAGAGGATAGTGATGGTTTATCTAATAGTGATGAGTATAGACTTCTCATGGCTTATGACAATGATAATTTTTGGGATGCTTTAGAAGAGGAAGACCTTCATTAAGAAATCTCTAAACTTAAAATCTGTTTAGAATAAAAGAATATGATTATAGATACCTTGACATACGAACTTGCTGAAAAGGAAAAACACAATGAAAAACTAGAATGTGAAATTGTGGGTCTAAGAAAGGATATTGAGAAAACGAAATATCTCAATCTTGGATTTGCTAAAGGATCAGAAACTTTAAATGAAATTATCAAAGTTCAGCGTTCTCCTCTGATAAAGATAGGTCTTGGATATACTGAAGAAGCATCTCCATAACAAAAGCTGTCAAACTCCACCAAAATATATCTTGATGCAGCAAAGACCAGTGAACAATATGTCAATCGCCAGCAAAGGCATAACGCTGATCACCAGGTAAATCATACTCAATTTACTCCAAGAATGAATAGAAGCCACAACCAACCTCAGGCAACTCATACTCACTTTGCTCCAAAGATGAATATCAGTAGAAACTACAATCATCAGGTTAATAGATTTGATAATTGTGGGAATTTCTTTAATGGGCAATGTTTTTCATGTCATAATTTTGGGCACAAAGTTGCTCAATGTGTTGCTTACAAAACCATCATGACTAGAGAAGCATGAAATCAATTCAATGTAACAGGGATCAAGAGAAGTTCCTATAATAACTTTTCTCCTCTTGAAAATGAAATAGAATACTCAATCTGTAACAACTTTGGTCAGGAAGAATCTGAATGCAGGAGCAAATTTCAGCAAACATCTCCAAAGGAACAAACGTCATTAAATCCCAAGATATGGAGAAGGGAAGAATCTCAAACAGAAAGATGTGGTATAGCCTTGTGTGCTGAAGGACAAGAAAATCAGTGGTGCATCGACAGTGGATGCTCGAAACACTTGATAGGTGACAAAGAAAAACTTCACTCATATAATGCCCCTTAGAAAAGGAAAAGAACGTCTCATTTGGAAATGACACTCTTGTTGTCATAAAAGGTAAAGGCTTTGTTTTCTTGAAAGAAAAGGTTAAAGCTAGAAATGTTATGCATGTAGATGGTTCAAAGCATAACGTGTTGAGTGTCAGTCAAATGTGTGATCAAGGAAATGAAGTGATGTTTCGATCAAACATATGTTTTGTTCGTGAGCTTGATATAGGTGAGATCGTGATCAAAGGTACAAGAACTCCAAACAACTTATACATACTCAAGGGAGGACAACAACAATGATATCTAAGCAAAAATGATGAAAACTGGTTGTGGCATAGAAGATTGTGACATCTAAGCTTTTCTCAAATAAGAAAAACATGCATACTTGAGGTTGTTCGTGATCTTCTAGATATCAGCATCCCAGAAAATACAATATGCAAACCATGTCAAATCCTTAAGCAAACCAGAGTTCACTTCACGGAAAAATAAGGGTCAGCTAGTAAGCCTCTTGAACTTGTCCATACTGATTTATGTGTACCATCACGGAAAAAGTCACCTCGTGGAGAATAATACTTTATTTTGTTCATTAATGATTTTTCCAGAATGTGTTGGATAGGTCTTCTAAAGCATAAAGATGAAGCATTTGAAAAGTTCCAAGCCTTGAAAGCTTTGTTTGAAAATGAATCAGATCGAAAAATTAAAATGCCTCAGATTTGATCGAGGAGGGGAGTTTACATGGGATGAATTCTTTGACTTTTGTGAACAACATGGAATAAAAAGGCAATTCTCCACCGCAAGGACTCCTCAGCAAAATGGTGTGGTAGAAAGAATGAATAGAACAGTTCAACAAATGGCTCGAGATATATGCTAGATGAATCTGGAACTCCTCCAACCTTTTGGGGTGAAGCTGGAACTCCACATGAACTTTTGTATGGTAAGACTCCTACTGTAAAATAATTTAAAGTTTTTGGAAGCAAATGTTTTATCAAAAGGACTGATGAAAAACTTGGTAAGTTTGAACCCAGAGCAGATGAAGGTATTCTTCCAAAAGTAAAGGATATAAATGCTATAATAAAAGACTTTGAAAAATTGTTGAAAGCATTGATGTTGTAGTTGATGAAGAATGCAAAAATCCAAAACAGATAAAATCAACAGAAGATTATGACGATGAAGAAGATGGGGATTATTTTCCCATATCAAATCAAAATCATATTGAAGAAGAAACTAATGAAGCACCAAAAGAAGGGATACTAGTAGAAGAAAAGACTTCGTCCAGGTATGTTCAAAAAAATCATCTAGAAACTCAAATTTTAGGGGAAAAAGAGGTAGGTGTACAGACAAGAAGAACTATTACAGGGACCTCAAGCTATCTAGCATTACTATCTTCCATCGAACCTCAAAATGTAAATGAAGCATGCAAAGATGAATGTTGGGTCAAGGCCATGAATGAAGAACTTGAGAAAATTGAAAAAAATGATACTTGGGAATTAGTTCCTAGACCTCATGATAAAAATATTATAGGAACTAAATGGATATTAAAAAACAAGCTGAATGAAAATGGAGAAGTCATTAAAAACAAGGCCAGACTTGTTTGTAAAGGGTATGCTCAACAAGAAGGTATAGATTTTGAAGAAACTTTTGCACCAATTGCCAGACTTGAAGCCATAAGGATGTTTCTTGCTCTTTCTGGCTTTCAAAAATTCGAAGTATACCAAATGGATGTAAAATCAGCCTTCCTCAATGGAGATTTAAAAGAAGTAGTTTATATTGAACAGGCAGACAGATTCATTCTTGCAAATGATGCAAAACTTGTATGCAGACTCGAAAAGGCTCTCTATGGTCTGAAATAGGCTCCAAGGGCCTGGTATTACCGCCTTGACAAATATCTACACCAACAAGGTTTTACAAAAGGTTTAGCGGATAGCAATCTATATACAAATATTGAAACTGATAAATTTCTAATTATTATTGTCTATGTTGATGATATCATTTTTGGTAGCAATGAAGAATCCATGAGTCAGAATTTTTCTTCAGTAATGCAGCAAGAATGTGAAATGTCCTTGCTTGGTGAACTTACCTATTTTCTTGGTCTACAAGTTCAACAAAATAAAGATGGTATTTTTCTTTCACAAACCAAATATCTCAAACAGATCTTGAAAAGGTACGGAATGGAAGATTATAAATCTGTATGTACCCCAATGGTAACAAGATGCAGTGTCAACTCAAATGATGAATCAACAGCAGTACATCAACCAACTTAAAGATCCATGATTGGCAGTCTGCTTTATCTAACAGGTGCTTGACCTCACATCATGCATGTAGTAGGAATAGTTGGAAGATTCCAAGCAAATCCAAAGGAATCACACCTTGAGGCAGTCAAAAGAATTTTCAAATATCTTCAAGGAACTCAGGACTTTGGTTTATGGTGTATCCTAGAGATGCAGATCTTACTCTTCATGCACATACAGATGCAGATTGGGCAGGAAGTGTTGATGATAGAAAAAGCACTAGTGGTGGTGCATTTTATATGGGTTCCAGGTTAGTGTCTTGGTTCAACAAGAAACAAAGTTCAATTGCTTTCTCTACAGCTGAAGCAGAATATGTGGCTGTTGCATCTTGCTGCACACAACTACTTTGGATGATGCAAACCTTGCAAGACAGTCAGATCACATGTACTCCACCCATCTCCATTCTATGTGATAATACAAGTGTCATCAGTGTTTCAAAGAATCAAGTCATGCACTCCAAGACGAAGCACATACCCATCAAGTACCATTTTCTACGTGAACAAGTGCTTGAACAAAAGGTCAAATTGGAGCATGTTCCTTCCAAAGAATAGGTTGCTGATATATTCACTAAAACACTGCCCAAAGAAACATTTGAATATCTTAGACAAAAGCTGGGAGTAGTTGATGCATCATCATGTTGTTAAATCCATTTTTTATTTTTTTGTTTTTCACAGAGGTTATTATACGCGTGTTTCATGAAATATAGTCGCTTACATGGGCGGGTTTTTGTGGGTCAAGGAGCATATATGTTTTTCAAATAGGAAAAACAGTGGGGTAGGCTCTAATATGGGTGCTCTGTCTGATGTTGATGACTACAGTCTATCGATATGCTTTGTTCATTAACTTTTATTGACTTGTTAACAATGCACAGGTAGTAAAGGTTCAAGGCGAGCATTAGCCTTCACGTGCATTCTTCATTGTTGGCATTATAGTTGCTGAGTTTAGCTATGACTTCAAAAATTTATACCATTTGTTGCTCAAGTCATGTAAAAGTCTAGGGTGTGATATGTCTTCTCATACATTTGAATGAGTCCTCTTGGACAAATGATGTAATTAATATCCCCACTTGGTTGGTGGATGAGTCAAATTTGGTGTATCACCACTTGGTTGGGAGATTGATGTATGTATGAGTCATTGGTGATAGGAAGGTCATACTCACCTAGTTGATTTATAGAGTCATGTTATTCCTACAGTTTCTGTATGTGCTCAGGGGCAACATGGGTCTTGCATGGACGATTTAGTACATCTTAGCATAGGGGGAGCTTAATCAAAGAATTCAACATATACTCGGGGGGAGCATGGACATCATAATGTATATCAAAAGGGAAGAATATCTTAGTCCGCCCTTTGCCCTTGATGATAAAGGGGGAGAGTGACTTGGTGTTGTTGTTGCCATCAAGTCCAAAGGGGGAGATTGTTGGCATTATGATACAGGTGTTGTCCTTAATGGCAACTCACTTAGATGACAATTCACAGTGCAACAGGTTAATAGTAAAGGATTACATATCAGACTCCAAAGAATGAAGAAATAGAGGTATACGCATGTTCACTTTCTCCAAGAAGCATATACACATGGATTAACAGAAAAAAAGGAGCATATAACGTATGCACGCACTTTCATAGGAGGGAAAGCGTGTACAGGTTGGAAAACCAAAATTTTGGTCAGAGGTATTTGGGCCAAGGTATTTTGGTCCGAGGTATTTGGTCCAACGTATTGACCCTAGGTATTTGGTCTAAGGTATTGGTCCTAAGTGGTTTTGGTCCAAGGTATTGAGAAAGGCCTAAGAGTATATAAGGAGGAGAAGCTCATTAGGCCAAGAGTGCAAGTAATAATATTCTAAGGAATACTTCTATGTAAAGTATATTTTATGTTGCAGGGTTATGTTTGGGACTAGATCTGAAATAATTATGTGCACTTTGAGTTCAATGTTGGGTTAGGATCATGAGATGTGAAATGACTTATTTTTGAATGATCTGATATTGGTTGAGACTAGATCTAATGTTTTGCGCCTGTTTTATTCATTATCTATCAAGATCTGGGTTTGTCTGAAGTCTGGAATTGCAGCAAATTTCTAAGTCAATATTTGCAGATTTGTACGCAGGTTCGTCTCGGCCAAAGAGCGTATACACGTAGGTTCGGTTCTTTCAAGTAGCGTATACAAAAGAAAAGCTTCCTTTTTTAGATCTGATTGATCTATCTGATAAAATTCTATTGTTTTACTGCTGTCTGTCATGAAGTCTTCTTAGATCTGAATGTAAAACTGAATGCATAAGGAGAGGCTCGCATTTGATTGATTGATTGTATAAGTGAGAAGAAGTGATCTCGGTCCCTGCCTGTCTAAAGATTTGAAAGTTGATAGTAGATACTCAGTATATTGATAGTTGGTACAAACTTGATTCAAAAGTTTATGTTTGCAGTAGTTTTGAAGGTATACGCAGATTCAATTAACGGAAGTAGCGTATACACACAGTTTGGTTTTATCCAAGTAGCGTATACATTCGAATGCATGGTTTTTAAGGTTACAGCTGGTTCTGAATGATGATGCAGGGTTTTGGGTTCAGCACAGTGTTTCTGGTATCAGTGATCTGATTGTTTAGATGAACTGAATATTGGTTGATGCATTTAAGTTTAAAAGTCTTGATGAGTCCAATGTGAAAATTTGATGAAACATGGCCTTCAGATTGTGGTGTTGTGATCCAGGAGTATCCAGTAGGAAAATTCATGAAACGTGGTCCCTCGTGGAAGAGTGGAGTTTTTTTGTAGGTTGGCACCTACGTACTAGTAAACATATTGGCTAGTACAAGAGCTAGGGGGTTGTAGCTCCCTTCCAGTAGAAGCTGGAGAACGAGAGAAGGTTGTAACCTTCTGCAGGTAGAAGCTTATGTACTGCTATGAGTCTGCACCAGTACAAGATTGTAAACAGATTTTCTTATTATTAAAATAAGATAGAGACGACAACAACAAGTGGTTTTTATCCACATTGGGTTTCCACCTTACATCTTTGTGTTCATGTGTGTTGCTTATGTGTGAAGATTTATTCTGCTTTTACTGCACTATCTAATAAATCTCTGATATATTGGTTTAAGCTCAACACATGATAAATTGTCTAAATCACAAGTTTTCCGGATATATGTTGGTTTCCTTGATCACAGCCGCATTTATATGCTAGTTCACTTCACTGAAGTAACGTATATAAATCTGTTTGGGAAATAAAATTATTGATCTGATAATACTGATTCACCCCCCTCTCAGTGTTATTTCCAACATGGCCTACCAACCTGTGCATGTCAACTTGTTTGTCTATTACTGCAGGCTCTCATTTCGGACTTAATGAATTTTCTGGGTGAGATGCTCCCCTTGAAAATTGCGCAATTTTGGAGGGGAACTAGCCTTCCCTCCAGAAATTGTGCAATTTTGTTGGGTTGCCTATTGGGCTCTAGAAATGCGCAGTTCAGCCAGGTAACCTTCCCTCTGGAAAATGCGAAGTTCAACCTGACACCGGGCTTCAACTTATGAATTGTGTATTTCTGGCTGACATCCATGGGATCAATCCATAAATTGTGAAACGCATGAGGGACAAATAGTATAGCTCAGCCCATAAATTGCGCAAATCTCATCCTCAGCGTTGTAAAATGTTGCATGTGTTTTCAGCCTGACAGGTGGTTCCCTCCAGCACTGAGCAATCATGATTTGAATGCATGGGCTGCTTTTACCCAAAAAGAAAAAAGCAAAAAGAATAGAGCATCTCTATATTTTAGGGATCCATTTTTAGCAACTGGAGGTTACATGCAAAAGCCATTTTAGAGACCTCCCTCCAAGTGTCACTTTTTACTAGATTTGTGGCATGCGTGTCATAACCTCGATCCTATCAAAACACATTTATTCGACGCTGCAAAAATTATTCCTCACATCAATCTTAGAGCTTTGACATCCCACATCACATATAGGAGTCCTCAGTAGGTTCGACTCAACGTTTCTGCGTAAGTCTGATTTTCATGTCTTTTGCTGCTTTTCTAACACTTTTTGTATTTCGACTTGTGTGAGTGTTGTCTTCTTGGTTTCAATGAACGCTTGCTATTGTTTTGATGTATGTTAGCTTGTAGAAGCATTGTTTCAGTTTTCCTTTCCATCTCATCATTGTCGGATGCATGACACTGTTTCTGCATTAACGGTCGTCATTGTGGCAACTTACTTGACACACATGCTTGTTTTCCCGTTTTATCGATCCTACACTCATTGTTTGCATGCATGATCATTCACTGTTGTTTGCACTAAGTTTTTCCATGCATTCACACTTCTCATGTTTTCAGTCGTCCGTCAGTTGGTCTAGGCTGCCTTGACCCAGAGCTTACCTTTCCCGGTTAGCATTCCGCATTTCTGGAAGTGAAGGTTCTGCCTTCCATCCAGAAAATATGAAAACCTGGGATAGCACCGGCCTCTGGGCTTGCATTGTGCAATTCTTGGAGGCAGTGCCTTGCTAGCCCCAGAAACAATGCAATGCAGTTTGCTAGTTTGTATGTCATTGTTGACTGAAACTACACATTGCGTAGTTTCAGTCGTCAGCAGGCTAGGTTGGACTATGCATTGCGTAATTCCAATAGTCAGTCCCCCTCCTGACAACCTGGACTTTGCCTTGTGCAGTTTTGGCAATCAGTCTCCCAGCCTCTTGGTGGAAATTGCGCAATCTTCACAGTTAGTCACACAGGTATGTTGCATGCCAGTTCTTAAATTTGTTTTGGTTTTCAATTGACAAATTGCTTGCCATTAGCATTTCTATGCCTCCACGTGTCACGAGTGTTTGTGTACCTCTCAGTAGTACATGTACAATGTCCTACATGAGAGCAGGGTGAAAGGACACCGTTGAGAGCACAACTGGAGATGTAGTTGCGTGAGTGTCTATGAGCTTGAATATCGATGAAGAAACCAAGTTGTTCATAGACAAGGATATCAAGAATGAAATGGAAATGACATCGCAGAGGGAAGCATCATCCGCAACATGATAGGGTAGCACACATGCGCATGAGCAGGGCAAGTGGAAGGTTGCTGAGAGTGCAAAGGCATCGGTTCGCCACCGCCGATCATCGTGAGGATGTCGAAGAGTTGGTCTTCCCATAGTTGTCCGAGTCTCATTGATGTCTTGCATGGCTTGTTCAAGCCTATTTTGTCTCACATGGGTACATGTGCAGATTGTAATGTAACATGTTGTAAAAGTGAAAGACCAAGTGTTGATAGTCGAATGTAACAGTGATGTAGCAGTTGAAGAGTCATGAGGGTAGGTGAAGAGTCATAAAGGGGAATGTCAAGGGTCGCCCCACCCTTTTCTATTTATAGAACCTCATAACTCATTGTACATGATTTTGGGAGCTAAGCTTCCTATAGGTGTAACTTAGAGAAATCTTGCAGTGTATTGTAACGCGCCTTGACTTCTCCACAGTGCAGAGCTAGTATATCTCTTTGGAGGAGGAGGCAGCAGTGACTGTAACTTTCCGTTGTCGGAACTAGTGGTTGGTCATGGTTTTATGTATGATTGGAACTCTCACTTTCTTAATATAACAGAGCCAACACGTTTCATGCATATGTTGTTGTTGTAGTTCAAATGGTCACTCTAATGATATATGTAGTTGTTTGCGTACGCATATATATGGATTCTTCTATATATATTTGTATGAATCTTACTAAGATGTGTTGTTGGTTTAATCATCACTTTGAATATTTGTTAACTTTCTTTCCAACTATTGATGTATCTTTGCTCGTGTGTTCCCTTTCAAGCTTCATGTTTCCACAGGTTTCTAAGGGGCGCACTCATTCCCCATTCCCTGTGTTAGAACCTTTCATGCACCTTCATTGGCTTGTTGTGTTGGTCAAACCCTTGCTACCAACAAGGACATCTTACTTACCTCTACGTGCAATGGTGGTCAAGGAAATAACGTACTACCCCACTACTGGGACTCCTACACCAAACGGTAAGAGGTCTAGTTGGGGCTTCTTACTGGAGAGATACCCTGACATGTTGGCGGGTCTAGCACCATAAACATTCTGTTGCCAAAAGGAGCACCTGATGACAAGCTGAGTCCTCGCATATGTTTTGAATATCTACATATTTATCATGACTAACTACAAAGTCTCTCTTTGGGAGTGTATGTCTTATGGAAACGACTTTCAAGTCTCGGAATATCTCTGGGATAACTTGTCACATAAAACATACGATGGTGGAGGCCAAGTAGCCTTATTTAGGCACGTGGTCCGCATTGTAGGCTCATGTGAAAGACATGAAATCTTTGAAGATTACATGACCTGTGCGTTGTTCGCCTACACGCTTCGAGGGCACCCAATGCATTGGTGTGCCAAGGTGTATGAAAAATATATTCATTCTCTTTCTCATTTGGTCGTGGAGATAGATTGTGCCTTCAATAATTTTGACCGTAAATCACTCAATAAAGAAATTCTGAAATTGCTGAAAGTACCCAGTGAATCTGTTGAACAATTTCACACATGCCTTTCTAATCTTGCATACTGATTTCCCGAAGATGAAATTGATTGGGAATTTCTCGATGGAAGATTAGAGTATCTTCTTTACATATTCAAAAATACACAATTCTTGAAATCATTCGAATCTCGCTCAGCGTAGTTCGGTGATGGAGCTGCGCAATCTTAGGCAGGCATAGTTGTTGTCACAAGTTATTGTCCGCCTTCACCTCATTAAACAGCTCCACCACCACATATTGATGTGGGAGAACATGCACACACATCTGTTGAACTGTCACATTCTCGCACCCCACCTGCTCTTGATATCAACACAGATTTGGCTTGCAAGCCTGCTGGTTGTCACGTGGATTTGTTCCGTCAACCTCCATCCCTGTGTTCTACTGATCCTCCAAATTGCACTGTCTTGTGTTCTTCTGTTCCAGACTCCGTACTAGTTGCGAACAAGGATAAAGTTGTTGATGGAGTTGGTGTTGTGCAACCAACCCGCGCTATCATTCATGATGAGTGTGTGCGGGAATCTAAAGAAGAACCAATAGGGAAGGATGACTCCCTTACACCCGCGCCTCACCCACTCTATCCTAACATCCCTTGTGATTCTTCCACTGTTGATTTCCCCTGTGAAAACTCATTTCCGGATGTTTCTACTTTTGATCGTTCACAGGACACATCGGATGCCAGTCTGTTATTACATTGCGGAGAGGACACATATTCCTTTGAAAATCTGTCCAATCTGTCATCTATCATTCCTGAAAACGCAAAGGGTGAACATCCTTGCTTCTCATCTACCCATCTGCATGATTAATCAAATCATGAGTGTGTCAACGAACATTCCAAATACTTCATTTGATCATGATGTTGATTCACTCGATGTTAATCTATCTAAGCCACTAGTCTTCGATGATCTACCTATTGACGAAGTCGAAACCCCGAAGGCTATCGAGCCACTTCAGCCCGAGTTGATGGTTATGTCAAGCCCTCGCTGTCCTGAGGTTGGTTTCACTTCCAGTCAGGAAATTGTTGAAACATGCAAGACTCCTCATCACTCTTTGCTTCGCATTGAAGATCAATCAAACACCCAGATTTTTCTTCCTCGGCTCGAATCACATGATCCCATCGCTGTTACATTGGAGGAATATTACAAAGAAAACACACTTGCACGACATAAGTGGTGTACCATTCAGACGTTTGCTTTCATGTTGCAGTCAAGAGAATGTGTATGCTTAACATCTGCACGCAGTGTAGGACAACTCCATGGAAAGTCCACAGAGTGCATGTTATGTGCTTTCAATGATTTCTTTTCTGTGGACGGATTTAAACTCAGAGTGTGTTTGTATTCATCATTATATCTTTCATGTTTGCTGGTTCACGTGACTGTGCTATTCGTGAACCACGCCTTGAACAACATGGGTCGACCAATGAGACAGTGGCTACATTGGAAGTATCACTTCACGTGAGCAGACCCGTGCACCATTAGCTTAGGAGTAGGAGTAGTGTTTGCTGCCTATTGGTTTGCTTGCATGCATGTTTGATTTCTTGTGTGTTTGTTTTTTTTCTTGCTTGCTTGTTTGCTTACTCGCTTTTCTTTCGCATTTTGCTTCTGCTTTTCGCTCTTTTATTTGTTTGCTTGTTTGCGTTCGTAGGTTAGTTTCGCATGAACTGTGTGCGACTCTTGAAACAAGTTGGGTAAAGTACAAGAGGACTTGTGCAATTATCAATACTTGGTTATCTATCGTCCTGTCTCTATATGAAGAGCTTCTTGTCTTTAGTCCATGATACACCAATGGAAAATACGTTCTGTTCGAAGTGAATCTCGATGAAAACACAACGCTTGCACGCTAACTAGTATCACCTACTCTAGTCAGTTGTTTTTGGGTTGACCCTTGTCATCTCAATCAAGTAGAGTAAGGTGAGGGGGAAAACCTTAACAAGTATGTCAGAGGTATATACAAAAGTATTTCTCTTAAGGAACAACCTCTTCTTCTCTCAATAAGTTTGCGCCTCTGAAATGAATATGTGTTATGCACAATTTTTGAAAAAAAAATGAAAAAAATGAAAATATGAAAATTTTTGAAAAATGAAAAATGAATAATGCAAAATAAGAGAAAGACTTCTTGGATAGAGAGGTGATGCAAGTAACTCCACCGGGGTATTGACTGGGCTTGTTGGCTGCGGAGTGATGCTTGTGTTCCTGTGTGGCTTTGCCAAGGTATTATACAGGCCTGCTGGTAGCGGAGCAACACCAAAGATGAAACTTAAACTTTGACTATTATATTGCTTGTGTACCAATGTACCACTCATCCCCAATCAAAAAAATTGTGTTGACTTGGCTTGGAATGTGTGCTGACCGACCAAGAGCATGGCAGAAGAAGAAAAGAATGCAGTAGAAGAGGGAAAGGCAACTGCAAGTAAGAGGGCATGATAGCAATGCTTTTTGTCATGAAAGGCACGAGAAGAGCCAGCAGAGGACTCCTCCTCCTCATTAAGAGAACCTTCATATACAATGTAACTTTTCTCATCAAAATACTTTTCACCGTTTTTGTTTTTCTTGCAATAAGTTTGGACATCAAGCCATAGACTGTAGATGGTATGCAAGGAAACAAAATGTGTTGGGTAGCAGCAACCCAAGGATGCACAATAATGCTAGAAGATGGAAAGTTGGCCACGAGAGGAGTTTTGATATAAGAGTTGTCAAAAGGAGTAACTCCTCCACCCCATTCTTAGACAAAATCAAATGCTACGATTGTGGAAAATTTGGGCTCAAGAGAAATGGTTGCAGAAACGAGAAGAAACGAAATGATTCTCAGCATATGCATGAAATGTAGCAGCTTGGGGTTTGAAGACAAGGAGAAAGAATCAAGCGGAAAAAGATAAACTTGTCTTTAGTGCTCTGCGTCAAAAGAGCAAGATGAAAAGAGGAGGAAGAAATCAGAATAATGGTCCTCCAAATTTTTTGGCAGAACCCTCTAAAACGAAGAAAGGCTTCAATAGGGTTTGGGTGTAAAAAGAGGAGTTGAGAGAAATATTTCCTCTATCCATGTGCAGCTAAGGGAAGACCCAAACAGGGGTAAAGAAGAAGAAATATGGGAATGTTTTTGTCAAGTCTTGACCTTTAAAGGTCTAGAGAAGTAAGGGGATGATCGTCTCCGGGGGAGTAGATCCTCTGTTTCTTAGGAAGATAGGAATGATAGGAAGCTCACGGTCTTGTCAGGTCCATAGGATCACTCCCCTAGAAAATGCGAGATAGATTTAAAGGATATCAGGGAACATTGGCTGAGGGGGAGCTTGTTTGATAAGCAGTAGCAGGCAACAATGGACAACCTCAAAAAGGAAGATTCTTGAGCAAATAAAAGGTTTTCATATTTGGTGAAATACTCTTATTTCATTTGAGTTGTAACTTTGATTATGATTAGCAGTCTAGTGTTCAAGAAACACAATTGGTGTATGATTTTTCATGTCCCTTAACCCTCGATTGGTATAGCTATGTCAATTGGTTGTGATGGGCTCATGTTGAGTAACCATGTGTGCAAGTGGATATTTATTTTTTAGATAGGAAATAACAGAGTTTTCATCGTACAATGTTCCACTTGTATCATTTCTTTTGATGAAATTGGTATGAGATGTGAAGCAGTCCCCATAGTATGAAAATGATCTCAAGGGGAGAAGTGGAGATGCTCAAGTAAAGTGACCACAATCTCAGAAGCAACAACAACAACGAAGAAGGGCTAGCCAAAATACATCATTATAACTTGGTATTTGCAGCAGCATGAATACCATGCACTATTTAATGGGTATCAATATTTTTGATATAAAAGATGCCTTAGTGGACAAAGTGCTCAACCTGTAGCCATAATTTGTCCAACACTGGAAGGAAAAATCAGAGGCAGTATATGTTGAAGGGGAGCATATCACATTTTCCTAGTGTATGGAGCAGTAGAAGAAACAAGCCTGGAAGAGAGGTCTGCGAGGCACGATGCACATCTCAAGAGCGAGAATCAAGTCCTCACAATCGGTGAGATCATGGGGAGAGAAAGGAAACTTGTAGCCCCTTGCCATTGATGTTAGAGGGGGAGAAAAATTGTGTATAATTTTTTATGCCAAGAAGGTCATTGGTGTCTCATTCCATGAAATGTGCGGAAGCAGCTTGAGGTTTGGCCATCACTTGGAGAAAGGGATGGTTTGTTTCCATCAATGCCAATGGGGGAGATTTTTGGACAGTTGGCATTGTGTTCATGGCCACTGTCCTTGAGAAGGCATCTGCAAGTGTGTTGGAGTTGATGTCAACAATCATCCTGAGGAGTTTTGTTGGGCATTTGGCTTTCCTAACAGTTGGTAAGAGTGTTGGCATTGATGTCAACCAGGCAAGCTTGGTTGCTTGTTGCAGTAGATGTTGGTAGTGATGGTTCACGAGGAATATCTTGGTAGTTGCAGGCTACATGTAGAGAATAATCATAGTAGCAATCTTATTAGAGAAGATATCAAATGATTATTACAGTGATGGCCTATGATGGAAGTCCATAGGAGGTGCAGGCGTCATGCTAAGGACACATTGTGGGTGTGATTCCTAGTTTTCTGCAGATTTTAGGACCAAAATATTGGAAGTGAGTTTGGAGCCATATTTTTAGGTAACATATGGACTCAATGGCTAATTAGACACCTTCCATTCAAAAGTTCTCTAGAAGAGCTTTCCAACGGTATGCGAAATTCCATAGATGGGCTTGTGGTTCAAATGATATGGCTTGCTAAAGTTTAGGGTGATTAAAGCCTTAAGCAGGGTTGAAGATCGGAGATGAAAGGTCTCGAATATCAGAACCCCCGCAAATCAAAGATCGAAGCATCGTAAGACTCACAAGTCAGACTTCGGAGTTTCTAAGGAGAAACACACAACGAATGCAAATCTCTGATCAACGATTAGCAATATCGCAAGACGGAGGTCCTGACATATCAACAATTGGAGGATTCAAGGTGCGGCACAATAAATAAGGCATTATTTGATTAGCGACTTTTGATCCCCATGTCAGAGGACAAGGCCATATCAGTGATCGAAATTCGTCAGTTTAATAGGTGACCAACATTAGGAAACAATTGATCAGAAAATTCTAATTGAGTTTAATAAGATGGGACAATGCATTCTTTGTTAAATTGTCGGGAAGGCCAAAAAGGAATTTACAAAGGAATTCGCTGAAAAAACAGGGTAGGTGAGGCCTCTTTCTCTCTCCTCTAGGAAAGCACATGGAGGCTTCCGGTTGGGTTCGATAAGGACATATAACAGTCTCAGATGAGCTCCGATGTGGACAATTCACAAGATCTGATTGGGTCCGATAAGGGACAAGGGGCTGGTAACATCAACATGACGTGATGGTACGGAGGGACACGTGGCAGGTAGTTTTGGTTTTTTGATGTGGCCTAATTGGCTTTATCCTGGTGACACATGTCACCACTCGGGAGATGCCATGTGTCAATGATGACGTGACATCGACGATCGACGGCTTGTTGTTGCTGGCATATAGGAAACAAGTGGAAATCCCCGATAAGAAGGCTCTGATAATGTTAAGCGCTTGATTCTGGAATAAACACAAAACCAATGTTATGAAACCAGATCACAAAAGGATAGAAACGATAGATCAACTCCTTATAATTCAGCCTCTTCGAGGGGGCAATCTCCTTTACATTACACAAATGAACAATTCTTGGATGATACATATGACTAAACCTCCCTTTTATATAGGAGTCTAAGGGGTCACAATATAATCAAGCCGACATAATAGTAATAACATAAGGGCACAACAATAACAATAGTGGGTTTATATGGGGCACACTAATAACAATATGGGGACAATAGGGGGCATAATAATAACAATAAGGGCTACAATGAAAATAGTAATGCGGGAATCACTAGGATTATATGGACCTAACATGCCCCTCTCCTTCCGAAATGTGTTGTCCTCAATGCCTGAGTAGTTATGGATGCTTCTGTATAAAATTCTCATCCTCCCATGTGTAATCCTCGGCAGATAAGTTCGTCCACATGATGAGATACTCTGAAATTGATCGATTTCGTAGCTATCGAGTTCTTGTTTCTGTGACTGCTTCTAGTTCCAATATGATTTTACCTTCCTCGTCAAGTTCTAGCAATATTGTTTGAACTGGGATGTTGTCACGTATAACCTTCTTTAAACAAGAAAAGATGAAAACTGGGTGCACTCGGGAAGCTGCAGGAAGCTCCAATTTGTATGCCATAGTACCAATCTTTTGCAACACCAGGTACGGACCATAATACTTTGGTGATAATTTATTATCCTTCTTAGCTTGCTTGAGGTTGTAGCCGTAGGAAAACCTACTCACCTACATCAAAACTTCTTTTGCTGCGATGTTGATCTACCTGTTGTTTCATTCTATTTTGTCCCAACGTGAGGTTATCCTTTAAGACTTGGAGAACTTGTTGTTGATGCTCCATGTGATGTTCCACTGCTTGAACCTTAGAATTTTCTCTTAAATACGATGTAATGGATGGTGGATGATATCCATAAAGTGCCATAAATAGGGTCATTTTTGTTGCAATATGGAAGGAAGTGTTATACCACCATTCAGCCAGAGGAAACCATTTGACCCATTGTGTCTGTTTATCAGATAAAAAGCGACGAAGATATCCTTCCAAACATTTGTTTAGTATCTAACTTTTCTCATCAGATTGAGGATGATAAGATGAGCTGTGAGCTAACTGAGTACCGGGACAAGAAAATAATTTTGTCCAAAAATTTCCATTGAAAATAGGATCTCTGTCGCTTAGAATAATCTTTGGGTTTCCATCTAGCTTTTTAATTGTTTCTATAAATGCAGCAGAAACTGTACTGGCTTTAAATGGATGCGATAATGCACAAAAGTGTGCATATTTGGTAAGTTTGTCAACTACCACCATGATGACACTCTTTACTCCAGACTTGGGTAAACTTGTGATAAAATCCATTGAAACCTCCTCCCAATGTTGGCTTGGAATTGATAAAGGTTGTAATAGACCTGGGGTCTTAATTGTTTCAACTTTATTTTGTTGGCAAACCAAACATTCTACCACAAACTTTTGAATATCCGATTTAAGGTCATCCCAAAAAAATTCCTTCTTAACAATGTGGTAAGTTTTTAAAAATCCTGAGTGCCCTCTTAAGGGAGAAGTGTGTAATCCCATAAGCATATTTTGTTTGACTTGGGAATTCTTACATAGGTATAACAGATCTTTGTACCATAACGAATCATTTTTCCAGCTAAATGTGTCATATGTACTGGGACCTTGTTGTAACTTTTGAGTGAGTGCCCACACTTCTTTGTCATTCTTCCATTCGTCGCTTGCTTCGTTTATCCAATCTGGTTGAATAATAGAAATGGCGCACAATAGCGCTTCCACATCCTCATCCTTTCTTGAGAGTGCATCTGCCACAACGTTTTGCTTCCCTTTTTTATAGATGATTTCAAAGTCATAACCCAACATTTTTGTGTCCCATTTTTGTCACTCTTCAGAGGATAATCTTTGTTCTAAAAATTATTTAAGACTATCATGATTCGTTTTAGCTTGAAGTGTCTTCCCATTAGGTAGGGTCACCATTTCCTAAGTGCATGTAGTATTGCCAACATTTCCTTCTCATAAATAACTTTGTGTAAATACTTTCCTTTGATTAGACGACTTTCGAAAGCAATGGATCTTTGATCTTCCATTTCCATTTCCTGAAGCATCACATTCCACAATAGAGGTTTTTGTGAAACTCGGCGTAGCTAAGACCGGTGATTGGAGGAACACTTCCTAGAATCAAATGAATAACATGATCATGATCACGAATAGCTGGGAGGCCTTTGGGAGTCTCAAATACCTTGGAATGATTGTTCAAGACTTTTTGGAAATCTGGATAAATAGATGATTTTGATATGGGAACCTCCAGAGGACATAATTATGCAATTACGCCTTGTTGTTCCTTCTTTAAAAGCTTTGTCATACCGTTAGAGCTGATTATCTTTCCTTATTTCCTGGGAATACCCCTTAATTCAACTTCCTTTCTTTTTGTACAAAATTTCATGAAAAGTTCTTGAAAATTAAAAGTTATTGTACCCAAGGATTGTAGCCATTGGACTCCTAGGACAACATCAACACCACCCATTGGAATGGAAAGCATTGGGCTATTCAATACATATTCTCCCATGGATAGCTTGATATTATGGCATTTCCAGACCAATTTTTGGTTCCGCCACTTTCAACCATCACTTGACGCATTGGTGCTGGATATAGGAAGCAATTCAATTCCTTGGCTATCTTACAATGAATAAAATTATGGGTACTTCCCGAATCAATCAACACTATTACCTTTTTCTTCTTCATATGTCCTTCTATCTTGATAGTTTGAGGTGTGGTAATTCTAGCCAATGCATTACAAGATATGGTCAGATTCATTTCTTTATTATCTAGGGTTTGTTCCTGGAGTATTTCCTCTTTTGACATTTCTTGTTCCTTTTCTTCCTCCTCTTCGCAATCTATGTGGAATAATTTCTTCTTAGGACACTTGTGAACTTTAGTGTATTTGATATCACAACTATAACAAAGCCCTTCCGCTCTTTTTTCTTCCAATTGTTGTGGTGTTAACTTTGTAGGTTGTGGAAGGCTAGGGGCAAACATCACTTCCATCTTTATAGTTGTGAGTGATAGGCTTCTTGGTTGCCATAATTTTGCTTTCCATTTTTATTGCTAACCTGAATGCCTTCTCCAATGAAACAGGTTCCCAAAGGCGAACCTCATGTTAGATATTATCCATTAAAGTCCCTATGAACACATCAATCTTATGCTCCTCTGGAATATCTTTTACTGTTATGTTCAATTTTTGGAAGTCATCAATGTGCTTTGACCCTTTTGTTTGAGATTGATTAATTGGCTAAAAAAGGTGTTTCTTTTTGTATCCTCATAATGTGCTATAATTTCTCCCGTAAAAATTGCCCAAGTGACAATTTGTTTACGAGAGCAAAGCCATCGATACCATACAAACTGATTTGGTTCCAAATATAAAGTTGCAATACGTACCTTTTGTGTTTTGCATATTATGGAGATCGAAAAATTGTTCCATTTGTAGTATCCATGTTCTGGGATTCTTGCCACCAAACTTCCTCATGGTGGGTTCAATCCAACATTAGAGCCTATGAAATCATAATTAACATTTTTTTGTTCTCATCATGAGTTTCCTTTACTACCTTTTCACCATTAGTAACCATTTCTTGTAGCAACTTATTCAAATTTATTTTCAATTCATTCATCTTGGCGTCCATGCCATTCATCTTAGATTCCATGCCATCCACCTTAGCTTCCACACCTTCCATCTTAACTTGCACACCATTCATATTAGCTTCCATGCCATTCATCTTGGCTTCAGTTACCTTTTGTGAGAGTGAAATTTGTTGTACTTGGTCTTGTAATTTTGATATATCATGTTTCACTTCCTCCTCTTATTCTTCGGGGCATCAATTAATGTTAATAATTCTTCACTATTCCCTTTGAATTCCTTCAAATTAATTTTTCAAACCAATCTTATGCAAAAGTTAAAAAAAACTACACATCTTTTTTTCAATTTATAAGAGCTCTACATTGAATTTGTTGTATCTCTATAACTGCGGATCTCGAATATCTGAAATCGCGTCCTATAGTAGCCCTTTGAGTCATATTTCTAACCCTGCAAGTCTGATCAAGATTGGATTCTCCAAGGAAGAGTTATGCCAAATCTGCCACGATGACCTGATTATAGACTAGTTCGGTAGAGCGAACTTGTATGAAGTTCCACGTGTCATTGTTTCGACCTTAGTACCTAAAACTGATATACAGAAAACTACAGGTCGTCCTCTTTCTGAAACCTCTGACGAAATTTCCATCTGATGCTCAGAACAAAAGTTATGACTACTTTCCCCAGGTCACTTGTTTGGAATGTAATTCAGAAGTCTACAAAAATCTTAACTTCCTCAGATCATATCTCCAAAAATATAGTGAGAGAGTCTCTGAAATTTAGACCCAACGTTCAGAATGATTTTGGTTCAAATGGTTTTGTTGTTGTTGTTGTTTTTTATTCTTCTAGCTTATTAAACATCGCAGAAACAAAGTTATAGGGAATATTCCACGATGACTTGTTTGGAGCAGCAAAACCCTAGAATCCAAAGCTCTGATACCAAATGTTATGAAACCAGCTCACAAAAGGATAGAAAAGATGGATCAACGCCTTAAAATTCAGCCCCTTCGAGGGGGCAGCCTCCTTTACATTACATAAATGAATAATTCTTGGATGATACAAATGACGAAACCTCCCTTCTATATATAAGAGTCTAAGTGGTCACGATATAATTAAGCCAACATAACAATAATAATATAAGGACACAACAATAACAATAGTGGGTTTCTATGGGGCACACTACTAACAATATGGGGACAATAAGGGCACAATAATAACAATAATGGCTACAATGAAAATAGTAATGGAGGAATCACTAGTATTATAGGGACCTAACAACCAATTGCAGAATCCTTAAAAAACGAAAAAGGCTCCCGACACAATGTTGAAAGAATTAGCGCATCAGGTCATGCCACTTGGTCACTGCCCTTGATCCTATGAAGTGAAATGCGAAAACAGGCCAGAACAAAAAGGGCCAAGAACAATCAAAATTCGCTATCTGTTTGTGAATAAAGTTCCCATAGAGGAAAAGCTCTGATAAAGTGCAATAAAAAGGAGAAAAGTTTGTCAGAACGTTGTTAAAGGGCTCAGCGCCTTAAGGCTAAGCTTCTAGTCACAACACTCGGTCCTATATGTGGATATTTGATGAGGGTTGAAAACAAAAGGGGCTTGACATAATTGAAGTTCGTCAATTGACAGTTTATTGGTGTTGCACCATGATGTAGCATTGCGGAGTATTTACTATGATAAACCATTGTACAGAGTACTAAAGGGCATATAGAGCAGTGAGCTATGTGAGGAAATGTTGAGCATATGTTTGGTCTCGAGTTCGTATGCAGAATTTAGAGCAAGTCAAATTTCAGGTTTGACTTACCTACATGGCAGGATTAGGATGATGTGGCAAGTCTTCAGTGAATAAGGAGGCGCCAAGTGGCAGCCCACCATTGGTTCTCGCAAAATCGCATATCGAAACGGTAGGCGGAAAAGGTGTTTCAAATCAGCCCTCGACAGGTTCAGGGTTTATATGTGATCAAGCAATCGCAATCACAATCGGTGAAGGGGAGAATTGGTATTGGCCCTGGCACTGGCACAGGCACAATTTTAGTTTCGGATGCGGTACGTCATTATGTTGTAGTTTTATGTTCCGGGGGGTCCGTGATATCGCATCGCAAATGTTTCATTGTGTTAAAGAGCCCATAGCCAATTATTGAATGCGACAAGTGATAAGACCCCGGATGCGATGGTTCTTTATGCCACAGTTTAATATTCCATCGGATCTGCCTATATCGTATGAAAGTGTTCTGCTGTGAAAACAAGACCTTCTGTCCACCTGAACTCATTGATTTTGATTTGCGATACGACGGACTGGGTATGGTTCGCTGTGCGGAGAAATTCTTGTCCGGTTAGCGAATTTTAGAGTTGAAATGTAGTTTTCCGCTGATTTTAGAGCATTTTGTGGAACAACTAGTGGAGAAACTAGGAGAAGCCATAACTTCTTCAGTTCTTACCCAAATTGGATGCAAAAAGAGGCTGGATGGCCATTTTTGAGTATGTTGAACTTATTGAGATAGTTTTTGAGAGGAAACTGAGCATTGTAAACACACTTTTGATGAAATTTGAGCATAATAGAGAGGCCCAAGCCATTGAAAGATGGACCAGGGAGACGTAGCCCAAGAGGGGTGAACTCTTTTATCATGTTCTTGAAGTGTGTTGTATATTGATGTTCATTGTTTTTATATTGCTGTTGTTCAACATATGGTTTTTGTGTTAAATTGCGTATAACATTTACTGAAGAAACTCTCATGGGAATATGTTAATGGCAAAAGTTTTTTGAATCCTTGAGCACTTGATAAGCATCTTGGGTTTATTTTTGAATGGGAAATTAGCACAACATTTCTAATATGCTCCAATTCAGATCATGTTTGATATTAGTGCATTGGTTTTTTTTTTACTAGATTTGCTTTGTGAAGGAAGGATTTAATTTTTTGAAAGTTTATGTCATGCTCACAAGGTTAAATCTCAAAAGAGGTGAAGGAAAGCTGGTTGAAAGTCTTGAAATTGGGTCAAAGGGAAGAAGAGCAAGGTTCCCAAAGTCTTCTACAACAATTCAACATCAAGTTGCAGAAGTTGTAGTTGAGATTCCAATACCAGTACAAACTCAAGTTGTAGTTGAGTCTTCAGAGACCATGTCTCAAGGAGGAGAACCTATCATGACAGAAGATTAGAAGACTTTCAAAAAGGCTTTCTTTGATATCGCAGAGATGGTTAAGGTCCTAAAGAGACTTCTCCATTGGGAGGCTTGGAACTTTCTCCATGTAGTCTGTTGGTCCTCGAGAAGTCCTTCAGAAAGGATTTCTTTGATATGACATAGATGGTTAAGGTCCTCTATGAAGAGAAGAACAATAGACTACAGGGAGAAAGTTCCAAGCCTCCCAATGGAGAAGGCTCTTCAGGAGGAGGTAATGGAAAAGAAGATAAAGGAAAAGGAAATAATGGGAATGGAGACAAGCCTCCACCATATCCACCGTCTTCTTCTTCGAAAGCATATTCAGACTCTTCCACAAATACCACTGTTACTCATACTCATCATCTTTTTACAAAAGGGGTTTCTAAATCACCTTTTTTGAAGCTTGATTTTAAATTTGAGTTGCCTATGTACAATGGAGAAGTTAATGCAAAGAAGCTGGATAACTGGATTTGTCAATTGGAGGTGTAATGTAGAATTCAGAGCCTTCGAGAGGATGATATCAAGATTCAGTTCGCTTCATTGAGAATGTAGGGTGAAACACATGTATGGTAGGAATCAAGGACTCAAGATGAGATCAAGAAACATGGTAAGATATCTATCACTTGGTCTAGTTTCATTACCGCTTAAAAAAACAGTTCTACCTTTAGCTCATATGTAAAAAGGCATTATGAATTGGCAAAATTTCAGACAATTGAAAGGTCAAAATGTGCAAGAGTAAAGTGTTTAGAAAACGAGCTTTTATGTTTGGAGTAGGCTTACAGTCACAAGATACCTTGCTGAAATACATAGGAGGGCTGCATAGCTATATTCGACATACCATTCTTATGTTTCGCCCTAGGAATCTTGATGAGGTATGTGTTCAAGCTACACACCTCGAAGAAAGAGGGAAAAATATATAGGAAGAAGGTAAGAAGAAGCCATTTCAGAGTGTTGAAAAAGGGAATAAGTTTAAAGGAAAGCAGAAGAAAAATGCTTATGTTAAGAAATAAGGGGAGATACCTGTGTGCAAGAATTGTTCCAATGAAGGACATGATGAAGCACATTGCTGGAAGCTTCATACACAATTACGACTGAAGAAATTCAACAGTAAAGGGAAACAGAAGACCAATGTTGCTGCACAACAAGGCATGGGTTCAAACTTAGGGGATGAAACAAAAATCGCAGGCACAGTCACCAAAGGAAAAGTTGTGGCAAAAGAAATCATAGAGGTCAAAAAAAAGTCAGCTGTAGCAAGTACCAGCGTGGCAAATAACTCTCGCAATGTTTCAAAAGAAGAAAACTGAATTGAGTTGTTCCATATCCGAGTCGTTTCCAAGTATACAAAAATAGATACGTTGTTTGACAATGGATCTTAGGCCAACTTAATTTATGTTGATTTAGTCAAGAAATTGAATCTGGAAACTGTGCCTCATCATAAACCATATCCGTTGGGTTGGATAACCAAGGATGCCAATTTGCAAGTCACATGGAAATGTGTTTTTAGATTTGCAATCACCACCAATTTCATTGATGAAGTTGAATTAGAAGTTGTGCCATTGGATATCTTAGGAATTGTGTTGGGAAGTCCGTATTTGTATGACAGGAAGTTTGTTTTCCATAGATTTGAGAACAAATATCATTTGTTCAAAGACGGAGTGGATTACATTGTGAGAGCCCATCGCAAAAAACTTAATCTGTCTTTAGCAAGTTCAGGTGAAATGAAATGTCTTGTTAATTCCAGCAAGGGTCTCGAGCTCCTCATGATCAAGCAAAATAATGACACGCAAAAGGAATCCTTTGCAAGGTGGATGTGAAGTTGAAAAATAAATTGGTTGATGTGGTAAATCAATATGGGGAAATGTTTCAAGAACCAAAGGCACTGCCACCGAATAGAGGAGTTCAGAATGAATTTAGCTACAACAGGACTGTCCAGTCCCAAACATTGGTATGTATCGAATGTCAATTCTGGAAAGTTGAGAAATTAAAAAAAAAATCTAGGAATTGTTAGATAAAGGAGTAATTCGTCCTTCTACCTTGCCACGTGGTTCACCAATTGTATTGGTACCTAAGAAAGATGGAACGTGGCGCATGTGTGCAGATTATAGAGCTTTAAATAAGATCACAATAAAGAATCAATACCCACTGCCCATAATAGAGGATTTGCTAGAACAGTGGAAAAATGCAAAGTGTCTTGCTAAATTAGACTTGAGAAGTGGATATCATCAAGTTAGAATAGTTGAGGAGGACATATGGGAGACTGCTTTTAAAACGAAACAAGGATTGTTTGAGTGGATGGTTATGCTTTTCGGTCTTTGTAATGCTCTAGCTACATTCATGAGAGTGATGAATGATATTTTAAGATCATTTCTCGATGAGTTTGTAATTGTCTATTTAGATGAAATTTTGATATTCAACAAATCATGAGAAGAGCATGTCAAGCATGTTAGGAAAGTTTTGGATATCATGAGAAAAGAACGATTATTTCTAAATATGTATAAATGTGAATTTGGGAAAACTTCCTTAGTGTATTTGGGCCACATAGTTGGAGGAGGTGAGCTGAAGATTGATCCCTCTAAAGTTTCAGTCATTTTGAATGGGCTAATACCCAAACCAGTCACGGAAGTATGGATTTTTTTAGGAGCAACACAGTACTGGAGGAAGTTCATTGCCAATTTCTCTTCCATAACAACTCCCACTACATGCATTGACCAACGTCAAGGTTGCCTTCTAGTGGGGAGGCAAACAACAAAAATTGTTTGATGCTTTGAAACAAAATATCAATTCAACCCCAGTTTTCGCATTGCTGAATTTGAAACAACCCTTTGAAATACAGACAGACACAAGTGGCTATGCATGCGTGTAGTTCCTTTACAACATGGTAAGTCCATTTCATTTCATTCTGAGATTTTTAATGGTGAAGAAATGGAAGCTTTATTTGATGGGAAAAGAAACCATTATTCACACTAATCATCAGCCTCTGCAATATCTGCAATCTCAAACCAAATTGTAGCAGTCAAAGCACTTTCATTGGATGAAATTATTACAACAATTTCACTTGGTAATCAGGGGCAAGAAAGGTATATATAATAGAGTTGTAGATATGCTTTCTAGACTGGTTGCAAATATAACCATTTTACACCAGAATAATTATGTTTTTCCTGAAAGTTATGTTGAACAATACGCACAAGATGTTGACTTTCAAGAGGTATATCTAAACTTGAGTCAGGCCACCAGGTTCAGGAATTAGACTACCATGTACATGATAATTTGTTTTATCATTTGGGAAAACTTTGTGTTCCATAAGTAGAGAGAGTAAATATCACAAGGGAAGCACACACTTTTTTTATTGCTGGACATTTTGGTGTAAGTAAAACAATGGAAAATCTTCAGACGTATTTTGATTGGCCTTGTATACTTGAAAGTGTGTCACGTTTTATAAGAGGTTTATCAATGTGTGCAATCAGTAAGCCTAGTAATAGGAAACTAGGATTGTACACACCACTTCCAGTGCCTTCAAGACCATGGGAAAGTGTTTCTATGGATTTTGTAGGAGTTCTTACTTTATCAAGGAAAGGTCATGATTATTTGTATGTAGCTGTGGATAGGTTCAGTAAGGTGTGCATGTGAATGCCTTGTAAAAAGAAAATTACAGTTGGACAAACAATTTAACTTTACTTTCAAAATGTATGGGTTCATTTTGGGTTGCCTATTTCTATTGTAAGTGATCGTGATTTTTGATTTGTTGGGAAGTTTTGGTAAAGTTTATGGAAATTGATGCACACCAAATTGAAGAAAAGTACATCCTTTCATCCCGAAATAGATGGGAAAACTGAAGAGGCTAATAGGACGATCATTCATTTGCTAAGAGGATATCGCAGAAAACATCCTAAGTTGGATGAATAGTTGCATTATATTTAACATGCTTACAACTGAGCAAAACACTCTTCTACTCTAACTCCACCTTTCGAGGCATGTTTTGGGTATTTGCCTAAATCGCCTTTGGATTTCATCTTGAGAAAGATGTAGCTATAGATGGATATAGTGAGATAGACACGGAAAATAATCTCATTGAGAAAATTCAGTTGATTCAACAAACAATTCAAGAACAACTAGAAAACAGTCAAGGCAAGTATAAGGCAAGGCATGATAAGCATTGTGTGGATCATTAGTTTCAATTAGGTGATGATTTTGGCTATACATTAGCAAAGAAATGCTTGAAGGTGAAGGTAAAAGGTTGAAACCAATAAGAAATGCTTGAAGGTGAAGGTAAAAAGTTGAAACCAATTCTTTATGGTCTATTTAAAATTCAAGAAAAGATTGGTAATAATGCTTTTAGGCTTGATTTGCCTTCATATATGAAAATCTATTCTGTTTTTAATGTTGAAAAATCAAGATTGTATGAACCTACTTTGATTTAAGATCCAGGAAAGAATGTTCAAATTCCAAGTATTGAAGACTTTTCTCTAGAATACCTTGATACAAAAGGACGAGGACAATTGAAAGAAGAAATATGATTATCTTCGGGTGGGTCTCGAAGTACACATCCATCAAAGCCCAAATGGATTGAAGTGGGGAAGGTGAGTGAACAATATCCTCATCTGTTCAATAACTGAAAGTGATCATTTTGGGGTCCAAAAGGCTTATAGTGGAGATGAGTGATCAGGCGCTCAGAATTATGCTCAAAAATCAAACTGTCAGAATTTTGTGAAACTCGGCTTCATATTGAAGATCTCGTCATTCTGAATCCAACGGTGTGAACGACACTCAAAACTGAGTTCGTATCCAGAAGTTAGAGAAAGTCAAAGTTCAGGTTTGACTTGCCTACATGGCAAGATAAGGATGATGTGACAAGTCTTCAACGAATAAGGAGGCACCAAGGAAAAGCCCAACATTAGCTCTCACAAAATTTCATATCGCAGCGATAGGTGGAAAAGGTGTTTCAAATCGGCCCTCAGCAAGTTCAAGGTTGCGATGTGATAAGGCAATCGCAAATTGCAATCGCAATCGGTGAAGGGGAGAATACGTATTGTCCCCGGCACATGACTTTGTACAAATATGCCTCAAAGACCCCTTCAGATCTCCCAAACGGTGGTGAATTTTGGAAAATCGTCCATGTGTTACTCAATTTCCTATATTGGGATAAAAACACATGTTTCATAATTTTCATATTCTTCTTCATTTGCACGCAAATATAGGAGTAAATTGGTCATTTGAAAACTGTTGCGAATTTGGGGTTTGAAGCATTAAGTATTACTTAAAAATCCATACATACGACCTGGGTGCATTTTCACTGATGTGGAGGTGTTCAAACAACATTTTCAACAAAAACCTTTGCTGTGTTTTCTCGAAAATGTGTCAATGTATGAAAGCTCCAAATTAGTTGCTCTCTAGTGTAGGAACATGTCAATGAAATATAAGTCCACCTCTGAGTGTCAAAAAGGATTCAAGAATATTTGAAATGCATGTTTGTACTACCGGCTAGCATTTTCTTTCGTGGAGTTTGAATGATGATGTTCTCTACATATACTTGGTGCTAGTGATGTTTGTGATCCATTGAGGAAAAACAAGCTAGTGATGTTTGTGATCCATTGAGGAAAAACAAGCTAGTGATGTTTGTGATCCATTGAGGAATACTACCATGAAGATTATTATAACTCATGCTTAAAACTCCCAAGTTACCCAGATTTCAAGGGTGGATGGAAGCTCACCTGTAAATCCACACTTCCTTAAATCCAATATTACAAGCTGGGTGCAATTAGCAAAGGATGAGGTTAGAGTCCCAGAGAAATTGTTAGAATGAGCGGAGAAAATATATAAAGAAGTTGAATTATAAGAGCACATAGTAGGAATAGGTCCCTCCAAATTGTTTTATGATAAATCTAATATCCAAAGTGAAACTAAGTTGATAATATTATTAGGAATCTTTCCAATAAAATTGTTTGAACTTAAATCTAAGACATACAAGGAATAGAGTTCTCCTATAGCTCTTGGAATTGTCCATTTGAAGTTGTTGTTTGATAAATATAATTCTCTAAGCTCCCTTAAACGGGCAATGATTTTAGGAATGGGACCTGTGAATTTATTTTGAGATAGATCTAGTAGCATCAAATGATTCAAATTGAAAATGCATTTAGGTATCTTATGGCTAAGTTTGTTATCGGAAATATCTAAAATTGTCAACTTAGATAAATTGGCAACGTCTTCATGTATATGAATGAGGCTCTTTTGAGAAAGACATAATCGCTCTATGTTAACCAAATTGGCAATACCTTCAGGTATGGTAGCGATTTTGTTACCAGAGAGATCCAAGTACTTCAACTGGGTCAAATTGGTAATGACTTCACATATGTGAGTCAGTCCGCATTCAGAAAGCTGTAAGTCAGTTAATTTGGTCAAATAGGCAATGGAATTAGGTATCCTCCCTGTGAAGTTAAAACTAAGAGACAGAGTCGAGAGGGGAAGTCTAAATATTTCAGAGGGAATAGAACCGGAAATACTACGACCAGAAATGGATAGATATGAAGTTGTGTCAAATTACTCAATTCACATGGAATTCCGCCTGAGAAGTAGTTGCTTTCTAGATCCATGAATTGTAGCTTCTGTAGCATGCCCAACTCTACTGGAATAGGGCCACTGAACATATTGCCACCGAGGTCCATGTACTTTAGTTTCTGCAGTGTGTGCAACTCGATTGGAATAGCACTGCTGAGCTTATTGTAGTAGAGGTCCAGATACTTTGGTTTCTGTAACAAGCCCAATTCGATTGGAATAGGACCACGGAGCTCATTGTCACTGAGACCCAGTGTTTGTAGTGCTTTAAGGTGGCCAAACTCGGCCGAAATTCCTCCAGTGAATTGATTTCCAGAAAGATCCACGGTGCGCAGATTATGTAGCAGGCCCAATTCGACAGGAATAGAACCGTTCAGCGAACTGAGGCTAAGGTCAACAACTCTCAACGCTTTAAGGTGGCCAAACTCGGCCGGAATTCCACCAGTGAAATAATTAAGAGAAAGATCCACGGTGCGCAGATTATGAAGCAGGCCTAATTCGACATGAATAGAACCGTTCAGCCCATTGCGGCTGAGGTCAAGAACTTTCAACGCTTTAAGGTGGCTAAACTCAGTCGGAATTCCTCCAGTGAAATCATTATAAGAAATATTGAATGTGCGCATTGATGAGAGGTTGCCAACAAACGATGAAACTGTACCTTGCAATAATCCATTAGAGAGGTCAATGGCGGCGACCCTTTTGGTTCGGGGTTTGCAGCAAATACCGAACCAGGAGTACATCTTGTCGGAGTTTTCCACCGTCAAGTTGGACAGTAGGCCAAATGGATCCTCTGTCACGACATTTCTGAACGACAAGAGGGCATGGAGGTCGCTTTTATCGTGGGTGTCCGTTTGAAGATAAATTGAATTCACGTTCCTCCACCATTGTCCTAAATATTTAATTGAATATTAAAATATTCATATTTTATAACAACATTAATGTTAATCTAAATTTAAGCATATAGCTTGAATTTAATCATACAATTATATAATTTGAATTTATTCATATAAAACTAGTATGTTTTGAATTTTTTTCCTATTATTTAGATGCGATTTAATCAACATTTTCAACAATATTGAACAATTAAATATAGCATATTTTATCTCTCAGCACACTTAATAAATATAGAGAATTTATTAAAATTTAGAGATTTATTAATTATTATATATACTAATCATCCGTAGTTTTCATTATCAATTAATTTTGTTATTTTATCATAAAATGATTGTATTTAAAAACTTTGACATTTAAAAAAATAGTGTCAATCTTTTATTTTGTTAATTCCAAATTAAAGTAGATCCATATAACATAAACTTTCAAAAAAACATAACATAAACTTAAAATTATTGTCCATTTCAGCGTCACTGTGTTTATATATCAATAATTAACAACAATTGAAAGAAATTATTTGAACTCTATCTTACATTCTTCCACAAAAGTAGGTAATTTTATCCATATTCAAATAACATTATGTCAAGTAATAATACATGTACACTTACTAAAATGACAAGGTATATTGATAAACAATATTCAAACCATATCATGAAGTGGCATTACATATATTAAGATAGTGATGTATAGGGACAAGTTTGATTGAGCTATGTAGGGAATTGATACAAGCCATAAGAGGGTCTTCTTGTGCTGGTGGAAGGCAAACCGAGAACCCAATACCTTGCTTTATCCCAAACAATAAACATAGCAATAACTCCTCCAAATCCTATCCCCATTCCTATGGATAATGCTATGAAAGACATTTTTTCATTTACATAGCTGAGCCATTCTCTTTTAATGTTACTTTGATTGCCATTGTCTCCACTGGGTGTTTCTGTATAGTTTTGATTGCAGCTTGATAGAGGATATCCACATAAGCACTTATTCTTTTGAAATGAAGCCTTATTAAAGGTGTAAAATTGTGTCCCTGTTGGAATTGGCCCACAAAGGTTATTAGATGAAACATCTAGAAAAGCCAGCATTGATAACTGAGAGAGTTCTCGAGGAATGACTCCACTCAAATTATTTTTGGACAAGTCCAACTGCTCCAAAGTAGATATCTCACTAAAAGATGCAGGTATGCTTCCTTGCAATTGGTTCCCAGAGAAATTTAGTAGCCTCAAGCTTCTCATGTTGCCTATGCTTACAGGGATTTCTCCAGTAAGATTATTCTTAGACAAATCAAGTATAATGTTTGTACTCAAGACACCTGAGACATTATACTCAATCCCTTTGATGTATTCCTCCATATTAAAACCAAAGTCCCTCCAATTAAATACATCTGCAATATTTATAGCAAATCCTTGGAGCCTTTCAAGATGATATGGTATTGTTCCATTAAAATTATTGTTGGATAAATCCAACAAAAACAAGCTGGTGAGGTTTGTGATCCATTGAGGAATACTACCATGAAGATTGTTATAACTCATGCTTAAAACTCCCAAGTTACCCAAATTTGCAAGGGTGGAATGAAGCTCACCTATAAATCCACACTTCCTTAAATCCAATATTACAAGCCGAGTGCAATCATCAAAAGATGATGTTAGAGTCCCAGAGAAATTGTTAGAATGAGCTGAGAAAAGATATAAAGTAGTTGAATAATAATTGCACATAGTAGGAATAGGTCCTTCCAAATTGTTTTCTGATAAATCTAAGATCCAAAGTGAAACGAAGTTGTTAATATTATTAGGAATCTTCCCAATAAAATTGTTTGAACTTAAGTTTAAGTTAGTCAAGGACTGGAGTTCTCCAATAGCTCTTGGAATTGTACCATTCAGGAGGTTGTTTGAGAAATCTAATAGTTCAAGGTTCTTTAAACGGGCAATGGTTTTAGGAATGGGACCTGTGAATTTATTTTGAGATAGATCTAGTTCCTCCAAATAATTCAAAGTGAAAATTCCTTTAGGTATGTTATGGCTAAGTTGGTTATCGGAAATATCTAAATTCGTCAACTTAGATAAATTGGCAATGTCTTCATGTATAAGAATGAGGTTATTTTGAGAAAGATCTAATTCGAATAAGTTAACCAAATTGGCAATACCTTCCGGTATGGTAGCGAGTTGGTTACCAGAGAGATCCAAGGACGTCATGTTAACCAAATTGGCAATACCTTCCGGTATGGTAGCGAGTTGGTTAAAAGAGAGATCCAAGTACGTCAACTGGGTCAAATTGGTAATGCCCTCACATATGTGAGTCAGTCCACATTCAGAAAGCTCTAACCCAGTTAATTTGGTCAAATTGGCAATGGAATTAGGTATCCTCCCTGTGAGGTTAAAACTAAGAGACAGAGTGGAGAGGGGAAGTTTAAATATTTCAGAGGGAATAGAACCGGAAATACTACGACCAGAAATGGATAGATATGAAAGTTGTGTCAAATTACCCAATTCACAAGGAATTCCGCCTGAGAAGTAGTTGCTTTCTAGATCCAGGAGTTGTAGCTTCTGTAGCATGCCCAACTCGACTGGAATAGGACCACTGAACATATTGCCACCGAGGTCCAGGTACTCTAGTTTCTGCAGCTTGTGCAACTCTATTGGAATAGGACCACTGAGCTTATTGTCAGAGAGGTCCAGGGACTTTAGTTGCTGTAACAAGCCCAATTCGATTGGAATCCAGTGTTTGTAGTGCTTTAAGGTGGCCAAACTCGGCCGGAATTCCTCCAGTGAAATGATTACTAGAAAGATCCACGGAGCGCAGATTATGGAGCTTGCCAAACTCGGCCGGAATTCCTCCAGTGAAATAATTACTAGAAAGATCCACGGTGCGCAGATTATGGAGCTTGCCAAACTCGGCCGGAATTCCTCCTCTGAAAGCATTACCAGAAAGATCCACGGTGCGCAGATTATGGAGCTTGCCAAACTCGGCCGGAATTCCTCCTCTGAAAGCATTACCAGAAAGATCCACGGTGCGCAGATTATGGAGCTTGCCAAACTCGGCCGGAATTCCTCCAGTGAAACGATTATCAGAAAGATCCACGGTGCGCAGATTATGGAGCTTGCCAAACTCGGCCGGAATTCCTCCAGTGAAATCATTATAAGAAATATTGAATGTGCGCAATGATGAGAGGTTGCCAACAAACGATGAAACTGTACCTTCCAATGATGCATTAAAGAGGTCAATGGCGGCCACCGTTTTGGTTCGTGGTTTGCAGCGAATACCGAACCAGGAGCACATCTTGTCGGAGTTTTCCGCCGTCCAGTTGGACAGTAGGCCAAATAGATCCTCTGTCACGGCATTTCTGAACGACAAGAGGGCATGGAGGTCGCTTTTATCGTGGGCGTCCGTTGAAGATAAATTGAATTCACGTTCCTCCACCATGCGTTCAAAATCAGAATGACCCACCGGAAGCCACGGGAATCCAGCGGCCATGTGCTTATGAGAAGCAGCATCGGGAAGATGCGTTGCTGCAGGCAGAGGGACAGCCATGATGCAGAGCAGCATATCACAAACAGAAGATCCATTTCTCTCTCCCTACCACCAAAATGTCTCTCACAATCCGTGAGTTGTATGTTGTACATGCATCTCTATATATACACACGGCGGTTCTGATAATGGAGGATCCGTGTAAGTCACGGTGAAGATGCGGAAGGATTGGTGTGGCCAGAAATGAAAAGAAATTGCTGAGTGCGTGCATTGAAAATTATGTATGTGGTATCAATTCACTCGTGGAGCGTTAGCCTCACGGTGGCCAGCGTTTGCCTCACGGTGGCCATTGGTTTTTTTAGCAAAGATAAAATGAAATAATTGTATTTATATTTAATTGATGATAATAATGTTGATAATGGAGGATCCTAGGCTTTAAAAAGCAAATGAAATATCTATGGTTTATTAATCACATCTCACTTAAAATTTAAGCGAAAATGATCTATATTCAAAAATATTTATTTATTATTATATTATATGTTAATGTATTTAATTATATTATTAATTAATTATCTCATAATAACTTTGGCTAAAATGTTATATAGATATTTCCTAATTTTAAAATAACAACTAAATGAAAATTAAATCTATGTTAAATAAATAATAAAAATTAATTTATCATTTAATATTTATATTAATCATTATGATTTAATTTATAAATATATAAATTAAATCAAAGAATAAAATGTTATACAGATGTTTTAAAATTTTAAAGTTAAGTTAAATGAAAATTAAATGTGTAGGGAATAAATAATAGAAATTAATTTATTATTTAATAATTTTATTTATCATTATCATTTAATTTATATATTTAAAAAAAATTAAAGATAATTATTTAAGTTGAATATTAAGTATTTTTTTAATAAAAATAATAATAAATTAATAATTAAAACTGTAAATATTATTGGACTTTTTAACTATAATAGTTATCATAAAAAATTAAAGTAATAATATATTATTTACTAAAATTATATATTTTTTATTTTATTTTAATTTTTAAATTTTAACTTTTTTTTTTTTTTTCCAAATTATCTATATTTTTAAAATTTTATATTTCTAGGCTATTTTCATACCTAGTTATTTGTATGTTATTATCAATTCACGCGCACAATTAATTCACCAGTACAAAGCAACTTAACACATGTATTAACTTAAAAATTAAAAATTCTATATTTTAAGAATATTATATTTTATAAATTGGATTGTTTTAGTTGTACATTTTACATTATTTATATATATAAGATGTTTCTGCAATTTCACAATGTGCATTAGTTGATGAAAAATCTATATTTAAAAAATTATATATATAAGATCTTTCTGCAATTTCACAATGTGCATTAGTTCATGAAAATTCTATATTTTAAAAAAAAATGTCTTTTTAAATTGCATAGTTTTAATTATACATTTTACTTGTAATTTCACAATATGAATTAGTTCAAGTTTAAATATGTATGGTTAAATATTTGAGATAAGCATATAATATTTTATAGTTTTTTTAATTTGTTTAAATGCTTTTTGGTATAAATTGAATTATCAGATTTTAAAGTAATTTTAATATTTTAAATATATATACTTAAATATTTGAGATAAGCATATAATATTTTATAGTTTTTAATTTGTTTAAATGCTTTTTGGTATAAATTGAATTATCAGATTTTAAAGTAATTTTAATATTTTATTTACATTAAAAAAATATTTAAGTAAGATTTATTATTAAAAATATATCTTTTTTAAAAGAAGTTAGAATTTCAAATTTAAAAGGATTAGAATACATACACTTTTATAAATTTTAGAAGTTAATTTTCTGGAGTCTTATACACCAATTTGATGTAAATAAATAATTACATTGAATAATATCCTTTACCTTTTTCTAAAATTAACTAAACTTTTTAACTTTTACCATTTTCCTTTTTATTTACTTATGTCAAATTTTTCACAACTTTATAACTCTCACCATCCTTCTTTTTACTAATTCTCTCATGCCAATTCACATAGAATTTGAAAAATCACTGATATTTTATTTTTATCATAAAGTCAAGTCAATTGTTAGAAGAAAAATGCCTTCGTTTTCTCAATACCTACTTGGCCCTTTACCCCATTTATCCAAGTCAATATACCAATTTCCTTGCAATTGCATTGCAATTTACTCCGCCATTTTTTTCATTTGACCTACTCTCTTATTCCAAGTCACATGGAATTTTGAAAAATCATTGATATTTCATTATAAAAAAACCACTTAATTTTATCATCTCTAAAAGTGAAGTCAAGGCAACCAACTAAGATGGTTAGAAAACACTTGGAAAATAGAATAGCCTATTTATTTTTTATTTTTTATAAATAGATAAAGAAACTTGTATTCACCTCTTCTTTACACACATTTCTATGCAATTCCAATACAATTTCTTCATTGAATTTTAATTTTACCTATTATACATTTGGATGGACATTGAAAAACTATTCACATTTTCTTGAAAAAATAAAAACTTCTAAATTTTATCATGTCATAAATTCAAGCAGATAAAAACAATTATCATGTTTGGGAAATTATTGAAACAATAATTTATTTTTATTTTAGAAAAAAAAATCTTTCTAGCTTATGCCCATTCATGTCAAATCAATACACCCATTTCTATGGACTGCATTACAATTTCATCCAAAAAAAATTATTTTACCTACTTTCTCACACCAATTCACATAATCTTTGAAAACACATTGATATTTTCATGATCTAGAGAAGCTGTCCATTTTATCATCCCATAAAGTCAAGTTAATAAAAACAACTCACATGGAAAAATACTCCCTTTTTCTTCTGAATTTATTAATTAAAAAAAATTCCCCAATTTCTTCTTAACCCTATATCCCATTCTTATTAAAATTAATACATCTATTTTTGTGTGATTGTTTTATAATTTCATTTACCACCTTCTACTTAAGAATCTCTCTTAAGAAACATTAATATTTTTTTAATTGAAAAACAAAATTTAAATTAATTATCTCTTCAAATAAATCAATACAAACAAAATATATATACATATATATACACACTACACTCTACTGTTTAAAGTAAATACACATATAAATAGAAACGAAATATAGATATAAATAGAAACACAAACCTACAACGAAAAGATAACTTCAATTCATTAATAATAAATGTCACAAACCCCGATAACCTCGCATGTAAAAGTAGGAAGTTAGAATTTTTATACAAATTACCCACTAGTAATTTATCAAATTCATAACTCCACAATCATCATTAACCATTAGAAATAGTGTTCATTAATGCATCAAGTAAATTGCAATAACAGTCAGTAAGTTGCATAACCATTAACCCTGCCCATGGTAGTGTAACAACATAAACTATCTCATAATTCCTTGCATCCATTTCAAGATTTCCATAACCATATTAATTTGGGCATTATGATCATGCCATCAAATAAAGAACCATCAACATCAAGGATTCAACATCATCCAATTGACACAAAAGGCAATCACATCAATCACACCATTGAACACTGATATACCCTGGAAACCCCGTAGGGTGAAAACCAACAAACGTTTAATCTTATTATTAAACGCTCGTGAGGGTTTTCACCCCTCACTCAATGGCTTATAAGGGATTCCATCCCTTAACCATTGTCATAAAATCGTTACAATGAATTATCATTAAGTTGTCATATAACTAGCTAAAGCTAATACAATTTCCATGTAATCTTCCACATACATACCGCCACATGCAACATTCCTTGTGGCATAATTGTTCTAGCAATGGACAATACTGCAGCTTGGACTCATTTGCATGGACGAATATTCCTTTTCCTGCCAATGTTAAACATCACTTTTCTTTGGCACCAACCGCCATCATTTCCTGTCAATGCTGTTGACAACAAGCTTGGCAACAATATTAGATACATTATCAATAATTCATTAAACAACCTCTAAAAATGATCTTTTAACATCTACTCATCTGTATGAGCAAGCATAACATACTAACTAACTAGTACATCTATTCAAGTAAATTCTTGTTCTACTTTTCACAACGCTTATTCACACTGGTGCATATCTCTCTCTAAGAGATCTAACCATTAGTTTTACAAGTCCATGTTTTTTTTTAAAACATATGACACAATGGTTATGTTTACATACCAGGTAATAACTGTTGTTCTGCGCCTTGCACATGCATTCCTTTCACATAGCTATTTTCAAGATTTTATCATAGTTTTGCTAACATACAAAGAACACATACTTGAAGTATGCTTTCTCTTACCAAAAAGAAGCTACAAGAATAAATAACTATGTGCCCACAAGCACCTCATTAGCTAACTCCCTCATGCATGTAATGCATTTTCAAAACATCAAAAGTTATCTAGATTCATAAAGCATTTAACACAAAATTCCCATGTAATTTGTAGAAGGAAAAACTGCATAAATTAACATGTTTTCTTTACCAAGAAAACACATAAAATAATTCAGTCTTTAACTTCACCCATTAACATGTTTTCTTAGCTAAGAACCACATATAAAACAACCAATCTTTATTGCATGCATTATCATATTTTCTCTACCCAGAAGACACATAAAACAATCCATGTTTTAGTAAAACCTCTGCATAATTGGAATATTAAAACAATCCATCTTTTAGTAAAACCTCTGCATAACTGGAATATTGCACCTGTTCTTTAAACTCGGTTTCAGAGTGTAAATATAATCTAAGGCATTAATCCAGAGCAGAGCTCTTTTTCCTCGTAAGTTTTTTTATGAAAATATGGAATATATTGGGCTCTGCACAAGTCTGAGTTACAACAGGCTCTTTCTCGCAAAGTCGCGGTTCCATATGTTGAGACTCTTTAATCTACCAAGGGCCATAAACACCTACCCTCTGTAGCGCTAATTCAACCAAATCGATGCCATCAGAAACCTGGGAAAGTTCTAATGAACCCGGGAAGGGACGCAAATAAATCTCCCCCATAAAAAAGGGAGGCAGGCATCCCAAAAGCCAGAGCTACATCCGATGCCCTATGGGCGGAGCCGGCGTGGGAAGCCTTGTGGTCTAGGAGCACGATCAAAATAAAATTTCTGGTGAATGGTCTCAACGCAGCTACAAAAAGCATACAAAACCCCACGCATGGAGGCACTAGATGTAAAAAAAAACTTGCATACCTTGTCAACGCCAAATGAAACCCCACCTAGGGAACCCGAAGCTTTAATCTAAAACAAGTATATAAGTGTGGAGACAGTAAGAAACTCACAACACTTGCCCATCCGTCCCGAATCGCCCACCACAGCATCTGTAAGTCAGCCACATCCACGGCCGCAGAACGCCGAACAACCAAAATGGTGTCGGCTACAGTGTTATGGCTGTCCACCATACAGAAAGAAGCCGTAAAGTCCCGCTGATTGGTTTCATAAAGACCCATATGAGCATAGTGCCGCCCATCCAAATAAGTTCCCACCGATAAAACCAACCCATGACGACAACGAAGGTTCTATTCGCTAAGTAGTTTTGGTCCCCTCGTCCTTGGTCGCCAAGGCGTCGAAGGAGAGAAGGATCCAAGACCACTGTGGCAAACTTTTCAGCTTAGTGGTTAGGAACCCCCGTAAAAGACCCGGTTTCCCTTTTCTTGATTTCCCCCAAATCAGTTATCAAGAATTAGTTTGTAACTAATTCATAACTTATTTCATAACAAATTTGATTTACGTTGAGTCAATTACGTGAGGGATATGACATACTCCCCCCCTTAACAAGAACACCATCCTCGGTGTTCATCTTTCATTGAGAACTTGAGATTTTACTCATGGTATACCATCTAAACCACACAAAACGTGATCCTTCCTCTTTAAAATCAAAGTTGTCATTCCAAGAAATGCAACAAACAAAATAGTAATGATATAGTCATAAGAAATATCATTAGTTATAAGCATCAATAGTCATAAGCATTCGTAATTGCAAAAATATGCAACTTCTAATCGCCACCACTTGGCCCTTATTCATTCATGTTAAACAATTCTCTATGTCAACTTACCATTACTTACCATCTATTCTTGGAAATCATGAATACTTTCATGTAAGCCTTTTAATAGTGGTTGGACAATTCTTCAACCCTCCATGGTAAGTAATTCCTGTAATATATGACTAACAAATTCAATCACATTAGTCACTATATTTTGAGTCAAATGAAATACGTTTGACTAACAACCAATTGTGCAATGCTAGATGATTTCTAAATTACGGTACTTTTACAAGTACTTAAAGAGCACTAACACTAATCATCAAATGATAAATCACTGCTCATGTGCACACTGAGCGAATTCTCACTAAAGGCATCCGCAAAGTGCTTCTAGATGTACCAAAAGAGCACCTAGCTCTCTAATCATCAAAATAGTCAATCACTGCATCGTTTGAAAATGGTCTTAGCCCCTACTAAGACGTTTACAAGATTAATAATATGATAAAGGAATTAAAATTTCCAATAACTCCTTATTGAACATTAAACTCATTTCCTCTTGAATGTGCATAACACATTTCACACAACTATATATAGAATTTATTTTTAACATCACATACAACTGATTAGTTAATTCCTTTAGCCATGAAAATCACAATAGACTAAAGAATTCCCAACCCATGGGAACTGGTTTTCACAACCAAATCGAGTCATTTTCACATCCATACAGTTTCTTTGATAGAGACCTTACCAGGTCTAACATGGAATTCCACTGACCAACCAGCTCAAGAATTCTAGGGAGAGTAAATCTGGGCAGAAAAGTACCATCAACCTCTCTGGGCAGGTAGCTGCCATCAACCCAACTCCGGGCAGACAAGTACCATCAACCCCTCCGGGCAGGTAATTGCCATCAACCCAAGGCATTCCAGCCTTTCACAATCCGGGTAGACAAGTACCATCAACCCCTCCGGGCAGGTAACTGTCATCAACCCAACTATCCGCAACTGTCTGGCATGTTAAATTTCTCTTTTATTACTCTTTCTCAAAGTAATTTACACAATGAACCATATGAACATTATCATTAGCACAACAAACATGCATGTATACCATGCATCTACACTTAACCCTCAACATGGGTCCACAACATCTAGATTGATGGGAAACATATCTATCATACACGTTGTATGCATGCAAATTTTCCAAATAACATAATTCATGCATATCATATAACATCATTCTTTCTCATTTATAATTGCATTTCACATTGCAGCAATTTATGTGATGAGTTTTCTTGTTGCCATTAAGCTACCACTACTTAATCCCATCAGCAACATTAGTTAACACGTAACACGTATTCCATTTCCACGAATGTTCATGCATACAATATTGTCATGTATAAAAGCATATGCAAATATTCATTAATGTATGAATGTCAACAACAGTTGAGTTAATAATCTAAACATTTCCAATTTTTCCATAGTCTGTTGTCTTAATTCAAATCGTCATTAATGGAGTATTATCTTACGTTTACTATGGCCAACATTGGCCATGCGTCATTAATATAATATACCACTTGTCAAAATGACTAATCTTTGTGCATACCATTGCTTATTATATAAGCCCTTCTTTAATGTATGCAACAAATATTCCCTTCACTAGAATACTACCAGCATTTCATACAACAAACTACATACCTCTTCCTTAAAGGAAGTCATTTTAACCTCGTCCCTTTTAGGGAATTATTAAAGATATTCATCTTTATGCATAAAAATCAAAATACAGAACAAGATTTACTTATCCATCCAAAATCAAGAAATCAACACAACTTATCTAGCAAAACAATCTCTTCAAAGATTATTGTCTTCAAGAAAGTTAACATGATCACTTCCTCTATGTACACACGGAGTCATAATTCCAAAGTCACAAGAACCAATAGAGGTTCTTGTAAATAAACAACCAATCTTTATTGCATGCATTATCATATTTTCTCTACCCAGAAGACACATAAAACAATCCATGTTTTAGTAAAACCTCTGCATAACTGGAATATTAAAACAATCCATCTTTTAGTAAAACCTCTGCATAACTGGAATATTGCACCTGTTCTTTAAACTCAGTTTCAGAGTGTAAATATAATCTAAGGCATTAATCCAGAGCAGAGCTCTTTTTCCTCGTAAGTTTTTTATGAAAAATATGGAATATATTGGGCTCTGCACAAGTCTGAGTTACAACAAGCTCTTTCTCGCAAAGTCGCGGTTCCATATGTTGAGACTCTTTAATCTACCAAGGCCATAAACACCTACCCTCTGTAGCGCTAATTCAACCAAATCGATGCCATCAGAAACCTGGAAAAGTTCTAATGAGCCCGGGAAGGGACGCAAATAAATTTCCCCCATAAAAAGAAAAAGGGAGGCAGGCATCCCAAAAGCCAGAGCTGCATCCGATGCCCTATGGGCGGAGCCGGCATGGGAAGCCTTGTGGTCTAGGAGCACGATCAAAGTAAAATTTCCGGTGAATGGTCTCAACGCAGCTACAAAAAGTATACAAAACCCCACGCATGGAGGCACTAGATGTAAAAAAAACTTGCATATACTGTCAACGCCAAATGAAACCCCACCTAGGAAACCCGAAGCTTTAATCTAAAACAGGTATATAAGTGTAGAGACAGTAAGAAACTTACAACACTTGCCCATCCGTCCCGAATCGCCCACCACAGCATCTGTAAGTCAGCCACATCCACGGCCGCAGAACGCCGAACAGCCAAAATGGTGTCGGCTACAGTGTTATGGCTGTCCACCATACAAAAAGAAGCCGTAAAGTCCCGCTGATTGGTTTCATAAAGACCCCTATGAGCATAGTGCCGCCCATCCAAATAATTTTCCACCGATAAAACCAACCCATGACGACAACGAATGTTCTATTCGCTAAGTAGTTTTGGTCCCCTCGTCCTTGGTCGCTAAGGCGTCGAAGGAGAGAAGGATCCAAGACCACTGTGGCAAACTTTTCAGCTTAGTGGTTAGGAACCCCCGTAAAAGACCCGGTTTCCCTTTTCTTGATTTCCCCCAAATCAGTTATCAAGAATTAGTTTGTAACTAATTCATAACTTATTTCATAACAAATTTGATTTACGTTGAGTCAATTACGTGAGGGATATGACAATAAAGTACTAAAAATTGTTTATGTAGCTTTGGCGATGGTAGTTTATCTCTGAGAAGAGATGTGGCATAGACATGTCTTCTGAAGTGTGTTACTATGAGGCTTAGAAACCTATTTATTATTGAGAAACAATGGAAAACCCTAAACATCCAAAAACCTAACTCGAGGAGATGAAGTGCCAAAAGTCTGTGGGCCCCATTGTGTAAATTGGTACATCAACTTTCTCGGGTTGTAACTTTGGCATATGATCTTCGTTTGGTGTGTACGATACCTCATTAGAAATATTTATTTGAGTTCTACAACTTTCAACTGCAATCCCTATCGAGAGATTCAAGTTTTCCCTTTTTCCAAAAAATTATCGTTTAGGTCCTCAAAATGGGTCCAAATGTTCAAGACCTGAAAGGCTACCAAAAATAGTAAATTGCGCTACAATTAAAGAAACTGAAAGAAAAAATGTTGGTGGTCTAAGTGGAATAGGCGAGTGGCCATCAATATCCACCTGGATCAGTCCTCTCCCCTTAGGAAGCAATGGACTCCATCGTGTTGAGTCCGTCCATGAGATGAGGAAACTTTTGTTGAACTTGGTCCCTAGTGAGCCACTTTCCCTGGTGTAGGAGTTGGCCAGCTTTGATAACTTGATATAGTTGGATCTTCTGTTGGAAAGTGTTCATGATTTGTGTGTCCAAGATCCTATCAGTTGTGTCCTATTCCATGCAGTTTGGGTTGAGTTCTTTTGGTGTTAGTTGTTCTATAATGTTTGATATGTCCAACAATGGTGGAATGTATGGCCGAAGGTGGTCCACATTGAATATTGGGTGTAGGCCAAAGAATGGGGGAATATTATGCTTGAAATAATTCTCACCTAGCCTTGGTGATGGTGTATGGCCCATAGCGAAATGGCCAGAGTTTTCGATGGGCTCCAACAAGGGATTCTTTCTGTAAATGCATCTAAACTTTGTCGCCCACCTAAAACTTATGTGGCACCTGATGCTGATCTTAACACTCCTTGTACTTTACATTGGAATTATGCAAGATGTCGTGCACCTACTAGCCGATGTGTTTGATGTGTCCAATAAACCTGGTTTCTTTATCATCCATGGACTCTACATGTGTGGATTGTGTCTATGTAGTCATATGAAACATGGCAACATCAATCATACACAATGTTGAAATGTCATAACCACTTGAAATGGAATGCAGTCAGTTGCGCTATGTAGAGATCTATTATAATTTTGTTGCATATAAGGAAGGCTCTTATCCCAGATTCGTGGAGGCTTGTAATTGTACATGCGTAGTATGTACACTATCATCCCGTTGACGACCTTTGTTCTGTTATCAGTCTAGCAGTGGAATTCATTAGACTTGGTGAGCTTGGTGTCTAATAATGTCCAGAGGCTCGACCAAAATGTGCTTAGGAACCTGCTATCCAAATTTGATATAATTATATGCAGGATCCAAAAATGTATCGAAACTCATTAAAAGAAGATTTTGGAAGTGTCCTATGTTGTGATACTCTTCTTCCAAGCTACTAATATAGCCATCTTAGAAAAATTGTCCATGACCACAAATACATATTCATTTGCATGCTTAGTAGAAGGGAGGTCAGAAAAATAATCCATGGAGATGGATTCCCATGGTTGACTTCAAGTAGGGTTGCTTCTTGATGGTTGGCTTGGCGATGGCACAAACAATGCATGATCTGATATATTTTCCAACATCCTGTCGGAGTCTTGGACAATCAAATACTTTTGCAGTATGACAACAATTTTCTCCACATCAAAGCATCCTATGACCCAATTGTAGTGTGGCTCCCAAGTCAATTTCTCACAGTTGCTTTAAGGAACATGAAGGTGGTCCAGGTAGCATAGTATTGCGTCTTGGGGGTGGAAATTTGGAACTTGTTTGGCATCCACTAGCATCTTGTATGTTCTAGCAAACTCTAGATCATTATTGTATAGTTACATCGATGTAACAATATCATGGCCACAAGAGTTGAGAACAATAGTTAGTGTTGCAATTGGGGGTTGACTGACGCAATATGAAACATGATTTGTGCTACCCTTCTTGTATTTAATGTTCAAGTGGAATTGTTCCATATATATGTAGACCACTTCTAATGGTGATTTTTCTATAACTTCCCTTGTGTCTACATAATTTGAAGAGGTCGATGATTTGTGTGGATGAACATCTCCTTCCACATAATGCAATGTTTCCATTTTCGACAAGCCTACACAATACAATACATCTCTTTTTCATAGGTGGGGTACTTCCAAATTGTATCAGAAAGTGTCTCACTATGATAGGTCATCGGATGCACTTGTTGGGTGATGACTACGCAAATAGCATAAGTAGAGGCATCTATCTCAATTTGAAATGGTTGTTGCAAGTCTGGCAATGTGAGTACAGGTGCAAAGCAGATGCGTTCCTTCATCTCAACAAACACCTTTTGTTGGGACTCAGACTAGGAGAACTTTTCTTTTGCACCACCCTTGGGAAACTAAATCAGAGGCCAAGTGATATGAGAGAATTCCAACACGAACCTCTGATAAAAATTGGCACGACCCAAAAATATGCGAAGCTATGTTAAAGTGGTCAAGGATGAACAATCTCAAATGACATGGATCTTAGATGGATCCACATTCATGCCTTTCTCATCTATGATTTAACCTAGATATTAGACTTGGCTCATGCCAAAGGTGCATTTCTCCAAGTTGCAAGTGCTCTTCCCAACACTTGTTGAAGATGAGGATATCGTCGATATATACAACCACGAACGAGTTGGTGAAAGAATACAAGATGTCATCCATCAACCTCATAAAAGATGCAAGGGAATTTGTCAACTCGAAAGGCATGACCAGCCATTCAAAAAGGCCCTCCTTGGATTTGAAGGTAGTCTTCCATACATTTGTGGGCTCTATGGGAACCTAGTGATAGTCGGACTTCAAATCAATGTTGCTAAAATAATTGGCCCTCTTGAGCTGGTCAAGGTCATTAATTAATAGGATTGTATACATGTTCCTGACAGTGATTTTGTTTAGTGCCCGATAATCAATATAGAGCCTAAAGGTCCCATCCTTCTTTTGTACCAGTACAATTGGGCTGCCACAAGGTGAGGAACTTTGTCATATGTGCCATTTTTGCAGTAACTCCTAGATCTGCCGCTCGATTTCTTCATTTTCTAGAATGGAGCGATGGTATATCAACCCATTAGATAGAGGTGCTCCGAGAGTCATATCAATCGACTGCTTGACCCGATAGTACAAGGGTAACCATGTGGGTGAGGAGAAGATGCCCTTGTATTCCTCCACGACCTTATCCACCCACTTCTACTGCATGGAGGAAACCTTCCTTGGGGACATGGATGTGGTCATGATGTTCCCCTTACTTTGAGAGGAAATTAGAAATGAAACAAATTTCCTAGAGTAGGAGATGATCTTACTGCGTTTCTTAGCAGAGATCAAAGATATGATAGTAGGCGGGGCTACCTCTGGTATCTTGTATAACTTGTTTCCCAAAGTAATAATAAAAGTATGAAGCCTGGACTCATACAAAACATGATGCTCCCATAAGTATGGTTGGCTTAATAATACATCACAAACTTTAAGAGGAGCAATGTCACACAGTACTTCATCCGTGAAGGGTTTGATGTTGTAGGGAAGATGCAATTAGTAGATGATGCGGAGATCCTATCCTTGGTGGAGCCACCCAATCGTGTATGGATGTGGGTGTAATGTGGTCGCTAAGACCAACCACTTAATGACCTTTGTTGAGATGAGGTCCTTTTGGCTTTCGCTGCAAACAATGAACTACAACATAGGCCCCTTCACCGACATCTGTGAATAGAAGAGACTGCTCCCCTTCCTCTATATCTTTGGGATTAATCTTTTGGAACTTGGTGGTGAAGTGGGTGGTGTTGGGATTTGCAACAATAATCTACTTCCCTTTGTAAATCCCTTTGTCGAGGTCTGACTCAGAGTCAAAACATGCATTTGACTTTAAAGCCTTCAGCTTAGCCACCAGTGACTACTTGGCACGACACTCACTTGTGTTCTGAGTGGGGCTCTTATGGAACTCACACCACTTCCTTGTGTCCTTCTTCGTTTTTGTGGCGCTATTATTTGTTGGCAGCTTCAATGGGTTGACTTGGGTTACCCGTCATTAGCTTTGTCCTTTGTTGTGCGGTTTGGTGGTGCCTTTTCCATGCTTCAGATTTGTAGATCCAAATTCTCATTTCTTATGTTTAAATTTCTATGTGATCTTAACAATGTATCGACAGGCGATGCTAAACAAGGAGATGTCGAAGCACTCCATCTCGTCTTGGATATATTTTTGTAGACAACAGAGGTACTTGAGTACCATATGTTGCTTAGAATCATTGATACCCAACTTCGTACGAAGGGTATGAAAAATATTTGTGAACTCTAACATGTCTGGGTTCCTTCCCTACCGTAGTGTGGTCCATTTTATGTACTTATCTTCATAGCTCATGATAGGGTAATATTGTTCCTTTATGGTGTCTTAGAAAGAATTTCAAGTGAGTGCCGCTAAAAACAATGAGGGTTCCCTCTCGCCCCTCTACTCACAGTAGGTTTCCCACTATTGAGGTACTTCTGAATTGTATCTAAAAGTGTGTCATTGTGATAGACCACCAAATGCCTTTGTTGGGTGAGGATTTTGCCAATAATATAGTCAAAGGTGCCTGTCTCAATTTCGAATGGTTGTTGCAGGTTTAGAAATCTGAGTACAAGTATAGACCAGAAGTGGCACTTCAGCCCAATGAATGCCTTTAAAATTATTTTTTGAGTAAGTTAATTGAAAATTGTGTAGGGTATCAATTCACTTGTAAGACAGTGGATGTTGGTCTTCGTGGCAGGAGCGAATTGAAAAATAATCAAGCCTTATCCTCATCAGTGGTCTTCGAAAAGGGTGGTTAATTAATCATATTTCAACTTAAAATTTAACTTAAAATTGTGTATATTCCAAAATGTTTATTTTATTATTATAGTATTTATTAATGTATTTAATTATGTTATGAATTTATTATCTATACACGGTGGTATTTATTAATGTATTTAATTATATTATGAAATGTACAAGACAATTCTCATAGAGGGGGAGTTGTGTAAGTCATGTTGAAGATGTGGAACAATTAGTGTGGTATGAAATGAAAAGAAATTGTTGAGTAAGTGCATTGAAAATTATGTGTGTGGTATTAATTCACTCGTATAACGTCAACCTCATGGTGGCCATTGGTCTTCCTCGTGAGAGAGAAGTGAAAAAAATTCAAGACTTATCCTTATTAGTGGTCTTGTCAAAAAGGGTATGTGGCATTTATAGGTTTTAAAAAGAAAATGAAATACATTATGCACAGATGGTTAATTAATCATATCTCATTTAAGTCTGTTGGGGTACTGCAATTGGAAATGGTCATCAAAATGAAGTCTCACCGAACCGAAAGTCTTGGGTTCAAACCTTTTGCAATCCCCAAAGAGACAATGAGGTGCCCATAAGGAGCTGGACAGATCACCCTTAGAGAGAGCCAAGTGCCTTACGAGGAGCTGAACAAACAATAGCCTCCTAGAAGTTAGCCCCCCAGAAGTTTACTGAAATAAATTGTAGGCCCCCGAGAGATTTACTAATAGTTAGGTGATCGTAGGCCCCTCAGAGGTTTACTAATAATTAGGTAATAGTTAGGTGATCGTAGGCCCCCGAGAGGTTTACTAATAGTTAGGTTACGTAAGAAGCTGAACAAACCGTAGCCCCCTAGAAGTTAGCCCCCCAGAAGTTTACTGAAATAGATCGTAGGCCCCCCAGAGGTATACCAATAGTTATATGATCGTAGATCGTAGGACCCCCAGAGGTATACCAATAGTTATATGATTGTAGATCGTAGGCCCCCCAGAGATATACCCATAGTTATATGATCGTAGGCCCCCGAGAGGTTTACTAATAGTTAAATGATCGTAAGCCCCCAAAAATTTACTAATAATTAGGTGTCACGACTACTAGGTCCTCAGTTACAAAAAAAAAGACATATCTCTTTTAACACTTAACCAAAAATTATGTATACTCCAAAATATTTAATTATTATTATATTAATTATTATTGTATTTAATTATATTATTAATTAATTATCTCATAATAACTTTATTAAAGATTGAAATGTTATACAGATATTTCAAAATTTTAAAGTAACAACTAAATATAAATTAAATCCACATCGAATAAATAATTGAGATTAATTTATCATTTAATAATTTCATTTATCACTAATTTTATATATATATATATATATATATATATATATATATATATATATATATATATATATATATATATATATATATATATATATATATATTATTTAACCGGCTGCAAAATTTTATAAGTTGAATAGTATTTTTTTAATAAAAATATAATAATGATGATTAAAACTGTAACTATTATTGGATTTTCTTAAAATATCTTTGTTATTGGATTGTCCTATCTCATAATTTTATTTTTTAATATAAATTTCATTTGAAAAATTAAAAATTTATTATTTACAAAATTTTAAAATGATATATTTTTAATTTTATTTTAACATTTAAATTTCAACCTTAAAATATCATATTAAATATTCTTTTTTCAAATTATCTGTATTTTTGAAATTTATATTTGTATGCTATGTGTGTTAATATCAATTCACGCGCACAAAGTTACAAAACGTAAAAGATATTTATTGACTTAAATATTAAAAATTCTATATATTTTTGATTTTTGATTTTTAAAATTGGATGGGTTTAACTAAATGGAAATGGAAATGGAAATGGAAATGGAAATGGAAATGGATATGGATATGGATATGGATATGGATATAAATGTAAATATAAAAATAAAAATAAAAATAAAGTCGAAGTTATTTATAATTTCACAATGTAAATTAGTTTTTAATATTTTTTTAATAGGTTTAAATAATTATTTTATTTTATTTATTTATTTTAAATAATTTTAATAATTTTTACATAGAATATTTGTATGTGATTTACTATTAAAAATATGTGTTTTAAAAAGAATTTGTAGTTTCAAATTAAAAATAAAATAAAATATATACAATTTCATAAATTTTAGAAGTCAATACCAATTTGACTTAAACACTTAAGTACATTGAATAATACCATTTATCTTTTTCTAGAATGGACTAACAATTTTTTTAACTCTTACCATTTTTCATTTTACTTATACAAACTTACCAAGCTTTGAAAAACAACTAATATTGTCACAACTTTATAACTCTCATCATCCTTCATTTTATTATTTCTCTCCTAACAATTAACATAGAATTTGAAAAATCTCTAATATTTTATTTTTATCCAAAAAAGCTCCCAAATTTTATCATCTTATTGAATAAAAATTTCTTAATTTCTACTTGGCCTTATTCGCTATTTATCCCAAGTCAATATACCAATTTCCTTTCCTCCACCATTTTTTTCATTTTACCTACTCTCTTATTCTAACCAACATGGAATTTTGAAAAATCATTGATATTTCATTATAAAAGAAAACACTCCCCAATTTTAGCATCTCTTAAACTAAATTCAAGGCAACGAACTCACATGTTTAGAAAAACACTTGCAAAAAGAATAGCTTATTTTGTTTTTTGTTTTTTTGCTTTTTTTTTTAATCAATAAAAAATTGCATTCACCTCTTCTTTACACACACATTTCTATGCAATTGCAATACAATTTCTTCATCATTTTTAATTTTACCTAATACCCATTCACATGGACATTGAAAAATTATTCACATTTTCATGACAAAAGAAAAACTTCTAAATTATAACATGTCATAAATTCAAGCGTTACAAAGAAAAACTTCTAAATCATAGCATACATGTCATAAATTCAAGTGCTACAAACAACTATGTTTTTCTTTTAGAAAATAAAATATTTCTGATTTTTCAGGGCTCTATGCCTCATTGCTGTCAAATGAATACGCCCTTTTCTATGGGACTGCATTACAATTTCATCTAAAAAATTTCATTTTACTTACTTTCTCACATCAATTCACATGGCCTTTGAAAAGACATTAATATTTTCATGATCTAAAGAAACTCTCCATTTTATCATCCCATAAAGTCAAGTTAATACAAACAACTCACATACTTGAAAAATATGGTTAGAAAAATACTTCATTTTTTTAAATTATGTTCCCCAATTTATTCTTAACCCTATATCCAATTCATATATATATATACACCCAATTTTCTTTACCACCCTTCATTATATAGCTTCTCTCTTAACCAACATTAATATTTAATTAATTAAAAAACAAAAGTTAAATTAATTATCTCTTCAAATAAATCAATACAAACAATCTAGATATATACATACCCTACAACTCACTTTCAAAGCAAATACACATAAATAGAAATTAAATACATATATAAATAGAAACAAAAACCTACAACAAAAACAAAAATTTTATTTACTAATAGAAAAATAATGAAAATTAATTAAACTAGTTTGAGTGATGGTAGCTCATCGGTGAGATGTTTCACCCACATGCCTCTTGAACTGTATTACAATGAGCCTCAGAGGACTATTTATTATTGAGAAACAAAAAAAAAACCCTAAACATCCAAAACAATAACCCTAGGTGATGAAGTGCCAAAAGTCCATGAGCCCCATTGGGATAAATTGGTAAATCAATTTCCACGGGTCATAATTTTGACATATGATCTATGTTTGAAGTGTGCACTACCTAGTTAGAAATATCTATCCAAAGACTACAACTTTTGACCGTAATCCTTAATTCAAAGGTTAGGTTTGCTCGTTTTCCAAAAAAAATAGTTTAGGACCTCAAAACGGCTTCAGAAGTTCAAACCGCGAAAAACAACCAAAAATAGTGAACTCTTCTACAATTAAGAAAACTAAAAGAAACTGTGTTCGGGGTCCAAGTGGAATAGGACCAAGTAAATGTTGCTAGAATTAAGGAGACTAAAAGAAAAAAAGTTTGTGGTTCTAAGTGGAATAGGTGAGTGGCCATCAATATCCACCTAGACCAATCCACCCCCCTTAGGAAGAAATGATCCCCATTGCATTAAGTGTCTCCATGAGATGGGGAAACATTCACTGAACTTGGTCCCTCGTGAGCCACTTGCCCTAGTGCAAGATTTGGCCAACTTTGAAAACTTAATACAATTGGATCTTCTATTAGCGAGTCTTATTGATCTATGAGTCCATGATTTGATTAGTTTTAGCATGTTCCAAGTAGTTTGGGTTGAGCTCTATTGGTGTTAGTTGTTCTACAATGTTTGATGTGTCTAGCAATGGTGGAACGTATGGCTAAAGGTAGTTCACATTGAACACTGGGTGCAGGACGAGGAATGGGGGGGGTTGAGCTCAAACGATTTGTCTCCCATAACCTTGGAGATGGTCTAAGGATTGTATCAAAGTGGTTAGAGTTTCTAATGGGCTCCAACAAGGCATTCTTTCTGCAAATGCAACCAAACTTTATCATCCACCTAAAACTTATGTGGCAATTGATATTGATCATGTCGTTGCCTATAATTTATATTGGGCTTATCCAAGATGTCGTGCACCTATTGTCAAATGTGCTGGATGCATTTAGTAAACCTAGTTTCTTTATCAACCTTAGATTGTATATGTGAGGATTTTGGTTTTGTAGTCGCATGAGGAATGGAAACTTCAATTAGACACAATGGTTGAAATCTTAGACCCACATGAAAGGGAGTGTGAGCATTCGAGTTATGGAGAGCATTGGTATAACTATGTTGCACATAAGGAAGGCTCTCATAATATATTTTTTTTTATGCTTGGATTTATACACGCATAACTTGTACACTATCATCATGTCGATGACCTCTATCTGACCATTTTTCTAAGGATGGAATGTAGTTGAATTGGTGAGCTTGGTGTCCAATAATGTCGAGAGGCTTGACCGAAATGTCCTGAGGAAATGGCTATCCCGATCTAATATAATTTTCTATGGGATCCCAAAATGTACCCACACTTCTTCAAAGAAGATTTTGGTAGTGTCTTCTACTGTGATACTCTTCTTGCAAGACACTAATATGGCCATCTAAGAACATTTTTCTACGACCACATATAAATAGCCATTCCCATGCTTGGTAGAAGGGAGGCTAGACAGATAATCCATGGAGATGGATTCCAAAGATTGGTTGGAAGTATGGATAGGAGTTTAAGGGCCTTGCTTCTTGATGGTTGGCTTGGTGATGGCACAGACAGTGCATGATCTGATATATTTCCAACATCCTATTAGAGTCTTAGCCAATAAAAATCTTTTTGTAGTACAACCACAATTTTCACCACACCAAAGAGTCCTACGACTTGACTATAGTGCACCTCCAAATTCAATTTTGAAGGTTCACTTGAAGGAACACAAAGGTGGCCCATGTAGCATAATAATACATTCTATAAGTGGAAATTTAGAACTTGCTTTCCATTCACTAGCATTTGGTATTTGGTGGCAAACTCTAAATCATCCTTGTATAGTTTTGTTCATACAGAGGTGTCATAGCCACAAAAAATGAGAATAGAAGTTATTGTTGCAACTGGGGCTGATTGAGGAAATATACAATATGATTGGTATTCCCTTCATGTATTTAATATTCAAGTGGAATTGTTACAGACATGTAGCCACTTTTGATGGTGATTGTTTTGCAACTTCCTTTGTGTTTGTATAAATTAAAGAAGTTGGTGATCTATATGGATGACCATCTTCATCCCCAAAATGTATTGTTTCCATTGTTCGCAAGCCTGCATGATAGAATACATATATTTATCATAGGTGGGGTACTTGAAAATTGTATCAGAAAGTATCTCACTATGATAGGCCAGCGGATGCCCTTGCTGGGTGAGAACTGCGTCAATAGCATAGTTGGAGGCATATGTCTCAATATCAAATGGTTGTTGCAGGTTCGACAATGTGAGTAAAAGTGTAGACCAAAAGTGATTCTTTAGCTCAACAAACGCCTTTTGTTGGGACTCGAACCAAAATAACTTTGTTTTCGAATCTCCCTTGGTATCCTCACTCAGAGGCCAAGTGATATTGGAGAATCCCAATACGAGCCTTTGATAAAAATTGGCAAGGCCCAAAAATCTATGAAGCTCTATTAGAGTGGTCGGGGCTAGCCAATCCCAAATGATTTTGATCTTAGCTAGATGCACATGCACACTGTAATGGTGTTTTTGTTGCTATGGAGTATCGTAGACACCTTCCTTGGAGTTGGTTGTTACCTACAAGTAAAATACAAGACATTGGTTTTCATTAGTGGACAAACTATGATAAACAAAGCATTGAAAGTAGTCGAAACAACGCATATATAAACATAAACTAAAAACTACACTAGATAACACATGAATGAAGCATAATGAAGCTAAAACATCAAGAAAGTAATGGAAAAGGGTTCAGACTGCTGAATGTAGAAGAGATACAATAGATGAATAAAAGACACTTGGAGAGAATTGTTTGAGAAATGGTGCTAAAAAATCCTCAACAAGGAATTCCCTTTCTCAATCTCCTTGCAAGCTTCCTCTCTCTAAAATAAGTATGAAAACTTTGTCAATGATGAAATCCTCTTCTAAATGAAATGCTTGATTGCTAAGGAGAAATTTTGGCGGCATAACATTGAACTTTTATTTATAAATTGTCTTGAATACTCCTCCTCCCCTTGGCTCATCAATGTGGTGGTTCACGTCATATATGAAGTGAGTTTATAAGTGGTATGAATTAAAAATAAATTGTTGAGTAAGTACATTGAAAATTATGTGTGGGGTATCAATTCAATACATGATGGCCATTGGTCTTCATGGCAAGAGAAAGTGGAAAAAAAGCCAGCCTTATCCTTATTAGTGTTCTTGTAGATAAGGGTATGTGGTGTTTATAAGTTTTAAAAAGCAAGCGAAATATACTTTGCATGGAAGGTTAACTAATCATATTTCACTTAAAATTTAAGCGAAAATGATGTATATTCCAAAATGTATATTTATTATTGTATTATATATTAATGCATTTAATTATATTATTAATTAATTATTTCATAATAACTTTGTCGAGTATTGAAATGTTACACAGATATTTGCAAATTTTAAAGTAACAACTAAATGAAAATCAAAATTTATAGGGAATAAATAATAGAAATTAATTTATTATTTAATAATTTTATTTATCATTATGATTTAATTTATATATTTAAGAAAAATTTAAGAATAATTATTTAACAATAAAATTTTACGATTTGTCAAACTTCCAAAAGTTTAATTTATAAGTTTGAGTATTAACGATTTAGAAAAAGTAATAAAAAAGTTAATGATTAGTAATGGAATTTTTTAAACTATAATTGTTATTGGATGGTCATATACTCTAAATATATATATATATATATATATAAACATAAATTTTAGTTAAAAAATAAAAAATAATACTTTATTATTTATTAAAATTATATATTTTTATTTTAGATTATATGTTTCTGTGATTTATGATATAATGTCTAGATTTTCTAGAGAAATCACATAGAGAACAAAGGGTCGACACGTTTCGAATCAAAATCTAGGTTCATCATTTGGACCAAGATGAGGAGTAAGATCAATTGAACACTAATAAATATATCATAGATGCAACAGCGTGTTTCCTTGATGTTCTTATCTCAAGGAAAGTTGATGGCTCTTTCTCCCACCACGTTTTTTGTAAGAAAATCCACAATGAGCAATATCTTCATGCTAATTCTCACCACTTTCTAGCCCAGAAACTAGGGGTTCTCAATACTCTAGCTACTAGCGCTATATGGGTTTCTAATTAGGACCATCTGATGGATGAGAAATACCATCTTGATGCAGGAGCATCTGGCTGACAGGACGAGATAAAAGGAAGGTTGTTTGGTCTCTGAAGGGGACGGAGGAGTAAATTTGCTGAGGGGATAATGTGTTTGTTTTTTTTTCTTTTATTTGATTAAGCTGTCTAAGTCAAGTAACTGAACAATAATTAGGAATGGTAGAAATTATAATTAGTTAGGATTAGAGTTTTAAAACAGCCAATTTTTGTCTTCGTGTTAATGACGAACGACAAAGAAAAAGTTTTGAACAAAACTGATGTAACTAATCAAAACATAACCGACAACAGTTGAAAAGAAACTGACATTCACCTAACGGTTGTTAAAAGGGGAACAGAACACAGTAGTCTTTCTTCTTCGATTTTCTGGGTAATGGAAAAATTGATTGTTACAAAAATTTTGTGTGCTTTAGCCTCTCCGGCGTCTCTAGACTGTTTTGAGTTGTTATACTATATAGCATCTGTTTTTCTCTTATGTATAGTATAGTTCTGTGTGTGGCATAATTCACAGGTGTATGGTTATATGTAAATCGAGCTACGCTGGTCCAACGAGAGAATTAAGTCTGGACAACACACGAAGGAACCCCCAGGATGAGGGACGAAAAGCCACTTACAGTTTACAAGAAATCTACAGGCAGAATTATCAAGACCCGACCCAAATTAAACGACAAGCGAGTAATTAATATCAGACATTGCTAGGTATGCACAACAGACGAATATTCATAGCTCTATGCGTTTAAATTTACACAGAAGAGAAAACATAAATTTCTGTGCATTCATTTCATATATATCGGTCAAAACCAAAACCATTCAACAATTACAAATTTCGTGCCAAATTCCTTGACAAGTTGGGGCAAGATACCACACAGGGTTAGAAACCCTCGACGCAATTACAGACACCAAACAGAGAAGTAGCAATTGTAAACCCTACAACCGAGACTGTAATTTTCAGCGGCGCAACAAGCCATTGACACATCGACTTGACAAAACCCGACCAGACTTGAACAAAAAAAAACAAAATCGACTAGAGCATAGAAACGTTGCTACCCGTGACAAGCTGGGAAAACCAAGCCGCCAGGCTTCGAATCACTTCGAGTAGCCAAACAAGCCACTAGGCTTCGAATCACTTCAACTAGCCAACCAAGCCACCAAGCCCCGAATCCTTTCGAGGAACCAGATTTGCAGTCACAAAACAATGTCATAAAAATAAGAAATGGTTCGCAAGGAGGGACGAAGCATATAACAAGACGACATCAAATATTCGTAAGCGTTTACCTGACATTGGCGAGCCGTGATCGAAGCAGTTCCACCAGAATACCCTGCTTACGAAGGAGCCGATACATTAGCTAGTTGAGAGAAGGAAACGCCAAAGCTGATAGCATAGAACTAGAGAACATACCTTGTGAGTGACGAAGGCGCCGAGAAAGTTGACACCATATCCTGCTTGAGAACGAGGAGGGATGAACAGAACCCTGAGGATGTACATCTGAAGCAGACCCCACCAGTAATCGAATACAGTAATAGAGAGAGGAAAACCACAGGCATTAATACAATTATTTACAGGAAGCACAGAGACGCAACCGCGTACCATAGACATCCAGTGAATAGTCAGGGACAAGAACGGAACAGGGGAGACCGGACCTTACCGAGTCGACATTGTCAATAGACGAGGAGGAGCAATGTTCGGGCAACATTCCGAGTCAGAGGACGAGCAACAGAACCCCAAGTCGAAACCTCTAGAAACCACCAAGCATGTAGAGCATACAGAACCCAAATGAAATGTGCAAACCAAACGACAAAGTGAGGGTTTGATTCCCCATACCTAGGCGGGACGAGAAATCTGAGGGAGGACAGTTGGAAATCAACGGAGGGCAGAGGTACGAATCATCTGTACAGGTACAAAGGACAATTACAGTATCCATAAATTCAACCACCGGCAAATCGACTTATATCTAAAAGAAATCTACTGTTCATTATTAACTGCCACGTAATTCCCGCATTGTTGTTCGTGGAGAAGGGCTACGTGGGCTGGGACCATCACATCTCTTAAATGTCTTCAGGAAGAATGGTTATAATAAGTTCCAAGGTTTCTGAGCCTTTTTAAAATCTAATAAAGGATGAAGAACTAAGAAAGAGGTTGAGGTGGCCTCTAATGTCCAACTTCCCTTTATCCAAGGGATGACTCAGAAATTTGCTAGGATTTTGAGGAAATAAAAGATTGGCTCCACCTTTAGGCCTTTAAAAACCATTTGTAGCCCATTAAGATATGTCAAATACCCTATTCATCCCAAATGCATGAAGGGTGTTTATTTAATTCTATGTTCTTGTGGAACCCCCTACATTGGTGAGACTATTTGTTCCATTTCACAAAGGATTCAAGATCACGTGGCAGATCTTAGACATTGTAGGACCCGCACCATATTTTCTTAGAGGATTCTAAGGTCCTTACAAAGGTTGATCATTTCCAGAACTGAAAAATTAAGAGAAGCTATTGAAATTGAAAAGAGGAGTAAGACTCTTAATACAGATGATGAATGGAATTTAAGCAGCTCGTGGATCCCTTCTCTTTCTTATTAACCCCTTGTTTTTCCTCGTATTTTTTGGGTTGATGGGAGTTTTGTTCTTTGGCTTGGTTTCCTTCTTATTTCGTGGTTGATGTGACTTCTATTCTAAGAACATGCTTTCGTCATTGGTTTTTATTTTTATTTTTTTAGTATTTTAATATTATTATTATTACTTTATCTCTTAGCTTTTTAGTATTAATAATATTTTTATCACATTTTTCCTTTATTAATAGAATAATTTTATAATTTTAAACATCTTTTGTAAAATTAATATAATTTTTTTTATTGTCTATTAATGTGTATCTTATTAAATTAGATAATTAAATATTAGATAATGTGAGGGTCACATTATAAATTAATTGAAATTGTAAAAGTTTGTATTTTTTAACTGAAAATAAAATAAATTAAACTAAAATTCAAAATTAATGAATAAATAAATTGGTTTTTATTCCTTAATATTCTTCTGTATTAATTTTTCTTGTGACCATTGGAAACTTACCATTGCATCTCTGAGATATTTATTAATGGTCATTTGATCTTGCTCCTCATCTTGGTCCTCATGATGAACCTAAATTTAGGTTCAAACACATCGACCCTTTATTCTCTATATGATTTCTCCATAAAATCGAAATATTATATACTTTTATTTTCACCATTAAATTTCAACCTAAAAAAAATCATACTAAATATTTTTTTCACTTTATCTATTTTTTAAAATTTTATATTTCTAAATTATTTTTGATACACACTTATTCATATGTTGTTATCAATTCAACCTAAAAGAAATCATATTAAATATTTTTTTCAATTAATCTATATTTTAAAATTTTATATTTCTAAATTATTTTCATAAACACTTATTCATATGTTATTATCAATTCACACGCAAAATGTTAATTCACCCGTACAATGCAACTTAACACATGTATTAACTTAAAAATTATATATTTTAAGAATTTTATACTTTTTAAATGGGATTGTTTTAATTATAAATTTTACCATATATAAGCAATTTGCAATTTTACAATGTGAATTAGTTCATACTTAAATATGTATGTCTTACACACAAGGGTATAATATTATTACATTTTAAAATAATTTTAATATTTTTTTTACTTTAAAAATAATAATGTCTGAGTGAGATTTTGCATTAAAAATATGTGTTTTTTCAAAGAAATTATAGTTTCAAATTTAAAAGGGGTATAATATGCACACTTTAATAAATTTTACAAGTCAATTTTTTCGTCCTCTCATATACCAATTTGATGTAAACAAGTAACTACATTAAATAATATCATTTAATTTTTTCTAAAATGGATTCACAGCTTTTTAACTCCTAATACTTTTCATTTTACTTACTGATACCAACTTACCATATATTTTGAAAAACCACTAATATTTTCACAACTTTATAACTTTCACCATCCTTCATTTTACTAATTCCCTCATAGCAATTCACATAGAATTTGAAAAATCACTAATATTTTATTTTTATCCAAAAAATCTCTAATTTTTTCTTCTCATAAAGTTAATTGTTACAATAAAAATGCCCTCTTTTTCTTCTAATTGAAGATTTTTTTTTCTCAATTTCTACTTGGCCTTATACTCTATTTTTCCGAAGTCAATATACCAATTTCCTTCCATTTGCATTACAATTTCCTCTGGTATTTTTTCATTTTACCTACTCTCTTATTCCAGCTCACATGGAATTTTGAAAAATCATTGATATTTTCATTATCCAAAAAAACCACTTCCCAATTTTATCATCTCTTAAAGTAAAGTCAAGGCAACAAACTCACATGCTTAGAAAAACACTTGTAAAAAGAATAGTCTATTTTGTTTTTTTAATCGATAGAAGAAGATCACATTCACATATTCTTTACACATATTTCTATGCAATTGCAATACAATTTCTTAACCATGTTACCTTTTCTTTACACACATTTCTATGCAATTGCAATACAATTTCTTCATCATTTTCAATTTTACCTAATACCCATTCACATGGAAATTGAGAAACTATTGGCATTTTCATGACAAAAGAAAAATTTCCAAAATTTATTATGTCATAAATTCAAGTCCATACAAACAACTATCATGTGTGAGAAATTATGGGAAGAATAATTTGATTTTCATTTATAAAAGAAAATATCTTTGATTTTTCTTGGCTCTATGCCCCATTCATGTCAAATAAATACATCCATTTCTATGGAAGTGCATTTCAATTTCATCCAAAAAATTTCATTTTACCTATTTTCTCACATCAATTCACATGGTATTTGAAAACACATTGATATTTCCATGAGCTAAAGAAACTCTCCATTTATCATCCCATTAAGTCAAGTTAATATAAACAAATCACATACTTGAAAAATACTCCATTTTTTAATTAATTTATTAGTTAAAGAAATGTTTCCCCAATTTATTCTTATCCCTATATCCCATTCATATTAAAATTAATATATCTATTTTTATGTAATTTTTTTAGAATTTTCTCTACCACCTTTAATTTTACCTATTATCTCTTAACAAACATTAATATTTATTTAATTAAAAACAAAATTTAAATTAATAATATCTTCAAATAAATCAATAAAATCAACACATGCACACACACACTACACCCCACTTGTCAAAGTAAATATACATAACATCAATTCATTAATTACAAAATACTGAAAACTATTTAAACTAGCTCGGGCGATGGTGGGCCTATCTCTAAGAAGAGATGTGGCAACTACATTCCTTCTGAACTATGTTACAATGTGGCTCAGAGGCCTATTTATTACTAAGAAATAATGAAAATCCCTAAACATCCAAAAACCTAACCTGAGGGAATGAAGCGCTAAAATCTTGTGGGCCTCATTGGGGTAAATTGGTACATAAACTTCATGGGGTCGTAACTTTGGCATATGATGTATGTTTGACATGTACGATGCCTCATCAGAAAGATCTATCTGAGGACCACATCTTTCATCTGCAAATCCTATCAAAAAATGGAAATTTTCTCATTTTCAAAAAAAAAAAATTGTTTAGGGCCTCAAAATGGATTAAGAAGTTCAAGACCCAAAAAACTAACAAAAATAGTAAACTATGCTACAATTAAAGAAACTTAAAGAAATAATGTTGGGCGTCCAATTGGAATATGCGGGTGGCCACTAATATCCATCTGGATTAATCCTCACCCCTTAGGAAGCAATGGTCCCCATTGCGTTCAATGCCTCCATGAAATGGGGAAACTTCTACTGAACTTGGACCTTACTGAGCCACTTGCATTGGTGCTAGATTTAGTCATCTTTAAAATCTTGATCTAGTTGGATTTTCTATTAACAAGCATTCTTGATGTAGAAATTAATGTATAGATTTAAAACCGCTCATGAAATTTACTAAATCATAAGACTAGAAGCTACTCTACTAATATGTGGAAGAAAATCATGATCGAGAACACAAATCATTAACATGAAAAAGGAAACATCACACATGCACAAATATTTGTCTAGGTGAAAGAAACTACGCAAAACCCCTTACTATCTGTATTGTATTAATCAAAGAATCTAGATGAATACAATTTTTTTGATCAAGCTTGAGCCCAACCTACACATGCATCTTCTATACTCTACCTGACTAACTGAACTTGACCAACACTTATCCAATTTTTCAAACCTACAAGATCCTAATTCCTTGTGTTTTTCATTCAAGAAATTAGCCCCTATTAAATAGGAAATTCCTTCATCTAGATCTCACAATTCCTTTAGGTCCTTCCTCTGACTGCATGCACCATATGTACACATTGAAATATGCCACAAATTGTAGTACACTACCTTGGAATCTCCATCTCAACTGGGTAACTTGAATTCTCTAATTGCATGAGCTAATTTAGGCTGAATGCTTAGTTATCTGGATGATCATTGTGTGTGATTGAAGTTACACTACACAACTTGACCTTCCACTAGTTTCTCCAACAGTTGGAACTATTTTAACTTACCATAACTCAATTTAACTTAACTAAATTGCTACAACTAAAATTAACTCAACCTAGGCTCCTAAAATTTAGGAACCCACTACACACAACTAAAATTCATGCCCCTAGATCGAATTAACTAAGCTAGAATCCTATTTTTTAGTAATCAACTCAAGCAAGCTAAAATTCAACTCATTAACTCAAATTCAATGTTATTAACTGAGTGACAAGAGCCATGTCACCTTAGTTAACTCCTCCAATTTATCTGTTGATGTGGAATTTCAAATTTCCTCAATTTTAATGAAGGAAAAATCAAAATTGAGACTTTCTTGCTTCATTTTCAACACTCCCTCTTAGCAAGAAATGGATTATTAGCCACCCATATAATGCACCTATGGAATGTAATGCATGCAACACCTCTCACGTTTGCTACTGCTACTGCAACATCTGCAACTGAGAAGTATTCAAAAAAGCATTTAATAAATTGTGTTGGAAATTGTATACTGGGAAATTGTGCTGCTCCTGACTCTACTATTGAGACTCATGCTTTTTTTTTCACCATTCCTCTACACTCCTTAATATTTGACTGACACTAATCCTCCTGCTACTCAATACTCTCAACCCCCCGTAGTAAGGTAATGAACCATGAGGAGAATGCCTCAATGTACCCTACCCGAAATTTTGCAATTCTTGGACTAGGGAATGAAATCACCCCTACCTCACACCTGGAGGTATGGGTGCATGTGATCCCTCTACACACTTGGCTCAGACTCTCCCCCTACTAGAGGTATCTTCTTGAGTGGATGTCTCCACTTTACCTCCTATTTGTTTCTCCAGAACTTGTTGAGGCTTCTTCTGAGGTTGCATGTTGAGAGATCTAACATGCTTTGTCTCAACCACCATGTCTCTAGTCTCTGCCTTTATCCTCAAGGATTTGCATGCATCTTCTACCTCAGCCGCATATAAGTTCTTTACTCGAGCATTGATCTTCTTCACATGTTCCATGGCTATGTATCTTAGGAATTCCTTTCCTTTGTTGAAGATCGCATTGTACCCATGATCTTCCAAAACTACAATGGAGACAAGATTCTTATTTATACCTGGAACAAACATCACATCCTTGAGTTTGAGAGGGGAGCCATACTCCCTCTAAAAGGTGTTTATGTCAATCCTGGTCACAATGTACCTTCCATGATATCCCATATCGATGTGCATCTAGAGATCTTTCTCCTCCAAGTCACTGAAAAATTATTTGTTCCCTGTCATGCGGAATGACGCACCATTGTCCAGATACCACACGCTTCCCATCACTGTGATCATCATGCATGTGATGAGAGTAAAGTTAAGCTCAAACTATGAACAAAATATTCACTTGCTACTGCTATTGCAGGCTCCCTCTTTCTTTCCTTCTTCTGTGGACACTTCGTGGCATAGTGCCCATATTCATGATAATGGAAGCACTTGATTTTGGACAAGTATTTCTTCTTATCTTCTTGGCTAGAATTAGCCTCACCTTTGGGCTTCTTCCCTTTCACCTTTCCTCCTTGGCTAACTAATACGAAGTCCTCTTCCTTTACCTTGGATGAGGTCCGATATCTGGTATTATGCCTTATTTCTTCCTACACTAGGTTAGACCATATGCGCTCCCAAATTTGTAGTTTCTCTCTACCATTTACCAAATCTTGATAGTTATGCCAACTATTGGGAAGGCCCAAAAGGGCTAGAGCTACCCAGGGACATTAACACCAACCCCACAAAGCTCATCATGACACTGTGTAAAATTACTCAGATACTGCATAATTGTGTCATTCTTTTGCATCTTGATACTTTGAAGTTTTTCCTTGAGTGCTAGCTTCTTGTGGTCACTATTGTTCTTGAACAAGTCTGTTGGTTTTTTCCACATAGCGAACGAATTCACTTTCTTGTGGAGATTCGAGACAATATGATCCCATACTCCCTCTAATAATATTATCCTCACTTTGGCCACATCCTTCTTCCACTAAGAAATAATCTAGGCATCATATGCTTAGGGTTTTTCACAAATTCCATGATGTATTCTAGCAACCCATTTTCATCCAATATTGCCTCCATGTGAATCTTCCATGCAACAAAATTTGAGGTGCTATCCAAGGCCTACTTGAACCTGAGTCCATTGAAATCCATCTTCTTAGTCCTAAAAAAAACATGTAACATTGATCTTCAAATTCGAGTGTCCTACAATGGCAACTTCAAAATCTCTTCTCCACTGAGAATATAGATCTAATACCATGTAGAAATTAATGAGTACATTCTAAATTTCTCATGAAATTTACTAAATCACAAGATGAGAAGTTACTCTACTGATCCACGAAAGCAAATTCACAATCAAGAACACAAATCATTAACATGAAAAAGGAAACATCACACATGCACAAATATTTATCCAGGGGAAAGCAACTTCTCAAAACCCCTTACTATATGTATTGCATTAATCAAAAAATCTAAATGAATACAATATTCTTGCTCAAGCTTGAGCACACCCTGCACCTGTATCTTCTATCCTTTTCCTGACTGACTGAACATGGGCAACACCTACCCAATTTTTCAATCCTCCAAGCTCCCAATTATTTGCAATGTTCCTTTAGGAAAGTAGCCCCTATTAAATAGGAAATTACCTCATTTGGATTGTGCAATTCCTCTAGGTCCTTCCTCTGATTACATGCACCATATGTACACATTGGAATATGCTACAACTAATAGTACACTGCCTTGGAATCTCCATCTTAACTGGGTAACTTGAATTCTCTGCATGCATGAGCTAATTTACGCTGATTGATTGGTTATGTGGATGATCACTGTGTGTGATTGAAGTTACACTACACAACTTGACCTTCCACTAGTTTCTCCAACAATTGGAACTAGTTTAACTGACCAAACTCAATTTCACTGAATTAAATTACTACAACTGAAATTAACTCAACCTAGGCTCATAAAATTTAGGAACCTACTGCACACACTGAAATTCATGCCCCTACCTCGAATTAACTGAGCTAGACTCCTAATTTTTAGGAATCAACTTAAGTAAGATGAAATTGAACTCATTAACTCTAATTCAATGTTATTAATTGAGTGACAAGAGCGATGTCACCTTAGTTAACTCCTCCAAGTTGTCACCTTAGTTAACTCCTCCAGGTTGTCTGTTGATGTGGAATTTCGAATTTCCCCAATTTTAATGAAGGAAAAATTAAAATTAAGACTTTCTCGCTGCATTTTCAGCACTTTATTTGTGTCCATGATCCGATCAATTGTGGCTAGTTCCATGCAGTTTAGGTTGATCTATGTTGGTGTTAACTATTCTTCAATGTTTGATGTGTCCAACAATAGTGGAAAGTATGGTTGAAGGATGTCCACAATGAACATTGGGTGTAGGTTGAGGAATGGGGGGACGTTGAGCTCGAAAGAACTGTCTCCCACAACCTTGGTGATGGTGTTAGGTTTGTATTGGAGTGATCGTAGTTTCTGATGGGCTCTGGCAAGACATTATTTTTGGAAATGAAACCAAAAATTTTCGCCTACATGAAAATTATGTGGCACCTAATGCTGATCATGTCTCTCCCTATACTTTGCATTGGAATTATCCAAGATGTTGTGCACCTACTAGAAAATGTGTTGGATGCCTTCAATAAACCTGGTTTCTTTATCAGATTTAGACTGCACATGTCCAGATTTTGTCTGTGTAGGCACATTAGGCATGGAAACATCAATCATACACACTGGTTTAAATCTCAAACCCACTTGAAAGGGACTGCAGCTACTCAAGCTATGGAGAGCTTTGTTATAACGGTGATACACATAAGTAAGGTTCTCATCCCAGGTTTGTGGCTGCTTGGAGTTGTAGATGTGTAGTATCTGCACTATCATCCTCTTGAAGAACTTTGTCTGGCCATCAGTCTAGGGATAGAATGCAGTTGAACACTCTATCCCAGTTTGATATAATGGTTTACGGGATCCCAAAATGTACCCACACACCTTCAAAGAAGAGTTTGGTAATTTCTTTTTTTGTGATACTCTTCTTGCAAGCCGCCAATATAGCCATCTTAGGAAATATGTCGATGACCATAAATACACAGTGATTCCCATGTTTGGTAGAAGGGGTGTCAGATAAAAAAATCCATGGAGATGAATTCCTAGGGCTGGATGGGAGTAGGAAAAGGACTGTACGAGCCTTACTTCTTGATGGTTGGCTTGGTGATGGTACATGCAGTGCATGATCTGATATATTTTCCAACATCCTGTTGGAGTCTTGGCTAATAAAATACATATGTAGTACAACAACAATTTTTTCCACGCCAAATTTTCCTACGACCCGACTGTAGTGTTCCTCCCAAATCAATTTGGAACAATTGCTTAAAGGAACATAAAGGTGGCTTGGGTAGCATAAGAATGCATCCTAGAGGTGGAAATTTGGAACTTGCTTGCCATCCACTAGCATTTTGTATGTAGTGGTGAACTTTGTATCATCCTTGTATAGTTGCGAACATCTAGAGGTCTTGTGGCCATAAGAGTTGAGAACAATAGTTAGTGTTGCAACTGGGGCCCGATTGAGGTCGTCTACAATATGATTGGTGTTGCTCTTTTTTTATTTAATGTTTAAGTAGAATTGTTGCAGATATGTAAATTGCTTCTCATGGGGATCATTCTGCAAGTTCCCTTATGTATGTATAAACTGAAGAGGTCAGTGATCTATGTGGATAACCATCTCCTTCCCTAGAATGTAATGTTTCCAATGTCGGCAAGCCTACATGACAGAATACATCTCTTTAACATAAGTTGGGTATTTCCAGAGTGTATCGAAAAGCGGGTCATTGTGATAGACCACCAGATGCCTTTCTTGGTTGAGGATTTTTCCAATAGCATAGTCAAAGGTATTTGTCTCAATTTCAAATGGTTGTTGCAGGTCTATAAATGCGAGTACAAGTGTAGAACAGAGGTGGTGCTTTAGCTCAAGGAACACCTTGAAAATTATTTGTTGAGTAAGTTCGTTGAAAATTATGTGGGGTATCAATTCGCTCATATAGCATCAGGTCCATAGTGTTCATCAGTCTTCGTGGCAAGAGAGAAGTGAAAAACGATCAAGCCTTATCCTCATCAGTGGTATTTCTCGAAAAGGATGGTTAATTAATCATATTCCAACTTAAAATTTAATTGAAAATTCTTCGATGTAAGGGGATGAGAGAATTTTATATAAGCTTCCTATAAAATATAGTTAAACCATTTGGTCATCATAAATAATAAATCTAAAATGCAGACTTCAACTTGAAAATAGAATTGAAGAAAATGGAATTTAATATAATCCATGACACATAAACACAAGTCATGAACAATGATATTTCTTTTAAGTATCTATTTATTGATTATGAAAAAGGGGCACTCCACCCAAACATAGGCTCCTTGTTGCACCAACTCTCATTGTAATAGAGGCCAACACTTAAGCTAAAACTCTGGATCAATGCCAAAGCCATGTGTCAACGCTGCTTCATTATTTTTTATAACTAAATAATGCAAATACATGCCTAATAATCCTTTGCAGTCGAGCATTCTTAGACAAAAACAACAACTTTACGAATGTTATTGAGATTTGCTTGAGGTTAGTATCCCAATCCCAACATATTCCAAGAAGGGTCAATAGGATGGACATGACCATTACATGCAATCAACATTGGTGGTAGAGTCCCTAAATGCTAGAGAGTTAGATTGGAATTTAGATTCTACAAAAATACCATGTGCATCATTAGTGAATTCTGAACTTGTAGATCTAGCTTATTTAAAATACCAATGGTAATCCAAAAATTTTAAGCTATTCTTGATCAAGGATTTGAACAAACAAGGATTGTATTCAACTTACTTCTTTAAGCCAATAATGATATATTCTGCAAAAATACCATGTGTATTCTTAGCGAACTGTTAATTTGTAGATCTGGATATAAAATACCAATGGTAATCCAAAAAATTTAAGCTAAGATTAATCAAATATTTGAACAAGGAAGCGTAACATTCAACTTACTTCTGAAGCCAATAATGATAACTTTCATGGATGTTTGTCTTTCTCTATGCTTGCAAATCAAGGATGTCGATTCCATATGCCCATGCACATTGCTCTAGATCAAAATTCTTTGATATAAGGGGATGAGAAAAATTTAGATAAGTTGCTTTTACAATATAATTAAACCATTTGGTCATCATAAATCATAAATTTAAAATGCAGACATAAAATTGCAAATAGAATTGAACACTTACATTTCAAGGAAGTATCTACTAACTAATTGTGAAAAAGGGACACTCCACCCAACCATAGGCTCCTTCTTACACCAACTCTCATTATAATAGATTTCAACCTTTATGCTAAAACTATAAATCCACAAATGTGATTTACCTATGGTTGACTTAAACTCTCTTCATATAGTCCAATTCCTCTATTCATAATCAATTTTCCACCTACAACAACCCCAATCCATAACGTTCTTTCTCGTCTACTTGTAATCCAAGGAATGGGATTGGTTTCACCAATGAGCAATCCATTAGGCTAATGCACTTTCCTCCAGGGCTCCAACATATGATGGCCAACAATTTTCACTGTTAATATTCCAAATATTTTAAATTGTAGATAACTTTCACAATGATAGCAATTTTCATTACAGATAGTCTTCATTACATTCATAAATATTGCAATGTAACTCAACATAATTTCTACATCTATTCTATGGTTGGTTATATAGTCAATGTGTTGTGTCCTTAAGTGGATAGAGTATATAGACTATCTACACTGACCTTAGGCTATAAAAAACTAGTTTCTTTATCCAAACAATTCTCCAAACCCAAAATTTCTTTTTAAATAGAATAATTCATATTCATAATTTAAATATTCAATTAAATGGCATAACACATACTCTTTCCTATGATATAGCCTTAAGGTGTTTACTTTATAACATATGGTGCAATTTCTAGTATTAATATTATTAGATTTAATAGCTTTGAATTAATAATTTGAGGAAATGTTTGTATCTAGATGGATTTGATCCCTCTTCGGGCAAGATAGATCTGCGATTAGATGTATCTAGGTTGGTTTTTAACACAAAAATTATAATTATTTAAAAAGACTATTAATTAATATCTATCACATCATAAAAATATATTAAAATAATAATATTTATAAAAAAGGAAAATCATTTCTTTAATAAGAATAATACATATTTATGTAAACCACCAAATTCCAAGTTCAAATCTCTCCAGGCCAAACCAACAAAGAAAGAAAACATTCATAACTCATAAATTTTATATATGTCATTACTTACACACATCAATTAAGCAAGTTTCATATAAAAAAAATTAATTAATCAATTTAATTAAAATGAAAAAAAGAGCATAACTACTTTTGAGATAAATCTCAATCTTTTATCTGTGACTATTAAAATATTTTAAAATATTCCAATAAGGTTTCAAGTCTCTATCATTCACCTCATTATTGATAATTATATTAAAATTTTATATGCCCTATTCTAAAATAGAAAAATCTCATAAAATCTCCACGTATTCCCTAAAATATTTGAATGGATGGTGGCTAAACTACTAATTACAATAGATATTCTATAAAAGAAAGTGATTTCTCTTCAAGTTGGGATATCATAAAATGGTAGAATTAGATCTTTTCAATTTATCCCAATTGCCTCTCCTATCACTTAAATTCTCGAACATTACATAACAAAGAACTTTATATCAAATCATTTCCATAGTTTTATAAATTTAACCTTGTTATTATTGAAAAATAAAAAGATTAGACTCACTCAAGTTCTTCTTACCAAATCCTGCATAACATTCCAAAAATACCCTACATCTCTTTAATAGGCCATCCAAAAATATCCTACCTCTCTTTAATACGCAATCCAAGGAATAGAAAAGGGAAAAAAATTAATAATTGTGAATTCAAAAAGAAATTAAATCAATTAAAACTATTTTATTTCTATCTCCTTTATATCATATTAATAAAAAAATTAAACCACGTATATGTTTAATCCCCCTAAATTGTGCAATTAATGATTAGATGACGTTGAGTGATGTATGCTTATTGATTCAAGGAGTTAACTGAGTTTAAAACTATACTAGCAATTGCGCCAAATGTTGCAAAGGAAATGTTGTAAGTCGGTAGCATATGAGGAGAGAGCATAGATGAAAAGTGATGTGTTATGATATGTTATCTAAATGCAGCCCAATTTGAAGAAAAGAGAAATTTTAATGTTGTCCTCCCTCTGCCTTGTGTCAAAGGAAACACCGTAAGTGGGTAACATATGGAGGATGAGCATAGATGAACACAAACTTATGCATTGGGAATCCTTAGGTTTGTTTTTGGAAAACTCTGTACCAGATCTAGATTTAGTATCACCTTTTCCAATCTCATTCTCTGCAACAAATTTGAGATCCAAGAGTCGACAATAGGCCTTATGTTTTTCAAAATTGATTTCACTTGCTTCTAATATCATATTGAGTAGAATGGAATTAGCTGAAAAATTTAAATCAACAAAGAACTATTTTGAAATACAGTATCCAACACATACCTTGCAAGGGGAGAGACAATGTATGATAAGTTAAGAAGAAAGCCCATGAATCCCTAACAATACACTCATTCTATGTTTTCTGGGGTTTAAAGCAACCAAGTTGCCTCAATTAAATGAGCTCTAATAAAATTACTAGAATTGAGTTTTGTCTCATTCATAAAAAATTGAAAGATAGTCATAAACCCCATGAGGTCCAAACTACAAGTCATTTTAAGTTGTTGACCATTAAAGTGCTCCATTAAACGAAATGGTATTGAAATTCTATAGAAAATTTTTCCAACTTCATTTTCATGGGGATCCCACAATAATCCAAGGGTTGTAGGGGCTTGGTACCATATTGTAAATGAAGCCGAAGAAGTCATGGAGGCTTACATGAAACTATAGAAAACAAATGTTAGTATTAATGAAGCTATGGCACAATAAGTTGTGGATTTTGAGCATTTGAATGTGGATGTTAAGCATTTGAATGTTGGTTAAGAATATTGACTCTCAGGGCCTGGTTTCCCTCCCTTATCCAAAAAAAACTTCACACGTATCGATCGAATATGGTTTGATGACTAAGTCAAAAAGAGATTAAAATATATGATATATACTAAAAGAGCTAAGAGACATCAATGGATTCAAATAGGTGTAAATTAACATGAAATGAAGATATATGATATATTTCAAGAAGAACAATAGAGGGACAAGTTACAAACCCATTCGTTGAGTTCATCCTATCCAATGTGATCAATAAACTGATGTAACATCCACATAAGATATACCCATATTGACCTAAATTTGAAATATCCATTTGAGTATTATATTGTAATCTATATAAGGATTACAAACACAACCAACATGATGACAAGAAAATAAGCAATAGTAATTGAAATAAATTGTCTACATGTAGATGGTACAAATAATTGTCATAATGAAGTTTTAACAATTATCTTCAACTCCAAGGACAAGGAAAATGTAATGTAAGAAAAAACAGATCAAAACTGCAACAGTTGACGAGAGTCATAAATAGATGATTCAAAAGACCTCAACAACGACACATTAGTAAATTGTTTGCTTCCCCAGTGCACCATGCTAGGTTGATCATGAGAATGATTAGTTTGTGTTTCCAAGGACCTATACATGAGATCTATAGTGCCTTGAATATATTGTGAGCTTGCAGCCTGAGAGCCCTTGAAACTTCTCCCCGGCATGCCAAAAATAATTCCTCCAAAGTTTCCCATTTTGCCTGCATTGGAAACAAGTGGCTTACCTTGGTGGTGTTTATCCATAGAATTCACAATAGTTGCAAGGAACCCACTTGTTGCAAGATTAGTAGAGGACTGGGGATACATTTTAATAACTTGTTTGTTGCAAAAAGACCAAAGTTGTGTTGTACTCCTTGCATCAATGATGTTTGGGCCATAAGAGGTTAATCCTCTAGCATAAGTTGATCCATTGTGAGACCTGACCGCATGCTCATATCAATTGAAGTTGGAAGTTGAGAGTTTGAATGTGGGTTAAGAATATTGACTTTTAGAGCTTAGTTTCCTCCCTTCTCCAAAAATACTTCACACGTAGCCATAGAACATGGTTTGATGACTAAGTTCACAAGAGATGAAAATATATGATATATACTAAAAGAATTAAGAGACATCAATCATGGATATTTTGATGAAATGCTCATATACTAAAAGAATTAAGAGACATCAATCATGATTATTTTGATGAAATGCTAATTCTTTGGCAGTGCATTTATTTGTTATATTTATTTGAAGGAAACTGGGGATGAAGGTTCCATACCCGTAGCGTAGTTCTATTGCAGAGAACCATAGCGCGTGGGCACATATTCTACAAACAAGCTACCGTTGACCTTTTCCATCTGTGCTATCGATTTTGGATTGATTTATTTAGATGGCTCACAAGATACCTGGAAAAATGGACAAAATGGGAATAAAGGGTTGGCCACCTAATTTTGGATCTTATGTTTACACACTGAAACTATATTCAAATACTAATAGTGAACTATATTCTTTTACATTGCACATTGTAGGAGTAATACCATGAACCAACCATGAAAGTGCGTGAGATCAACACTTTTGGATGCAATATCAGGACCAAAACCATAGGATCAAAAACTGTCAGACTAATACCATGAACCAACCATGAAAGTGCGTGAGATCAACACTTTTGGATGCAATACCATGGACCAAAACCATAGGATCAAAAATTATCGGACTAATACCATGAACCAACCATGAAAGTGCGTGAACTCTTCTCTTGCATGAAGGGAACTTTTCTCTGCATGAAAGTGCGTAAACTTTTCTCTACATGAAATAAACTTTTCTCTGCATAAAAGTGCGTGAACATTTTTCTACATGAAATAACCTCTTCTCTGCATAAAAGTGCGTGAACTTTTCTCTACATGAAATAAAATTTTCTCTACATAAAAGTGCATGAACTTTTCTCTACATGGAATACACTTTTCTCTGCATAAAAGTGCGTGAACTTTTCTCTACATGGAATAAACGTTTCTCTGCGTAAAAGTGCGTGAACTTTTCTCTACATGGAATAAAGTTTTCTCTGCATAAAAGTGCGTGAACTTTTCTCTACATGAAGGAAACTTTGTTGCACTATAATTTATCAAATAAATTTGCTGCACTATAATTTATCATTTGTGTGATTTTCCATCAAGGACAACACTTGTCTCATAATGCCAACAATCTCCCCCTTTGAACTTGTCATACTAAGAATTGTCATCTGATATCTCTTCCGTAGATTCATCTAGATATATATAAGTGGGTTGATCTTCTATGAGTTGTTTTCCATCAAGTACAACACATGCATCATAAAGCCAACAAAATAGCCCACAGAAGCAGACTAACAAAAATCAAGGACTAGCTCAGTCATCAACTGCAGAACCCATCTCCCATTTGCTGAAGTGCTAGTAAAACCAGGTTAGCTCTTGTTCTTCAAATCTTTTGTGCTGGATTTTCTTGATACAATGTAACTGCTGTATACATACCATCATATGTTGTCTTCATGGAAAAAAACATAATATTTTATAAAGTCCAATAACAGTTTGTTAATCCAAATAAGTACTACTAGTGCAAGCATTGGCAAAATATTAGAAATACATACACAGCTAACTGGATCTATTCGCTAAGGTGACACAATACTGGCATTGAGTGGAATTAAAGTGAACAAGCATAGGTGTATTAAAGCATAAATTTGTGTATATTGCAAGTGCAGACTGAAACATACAACACCTTATTGTCAATTATGCAATAGTTTTTTCTTTTTCTAAATGCAAATTATTTGGAAACCTCCAATGCCCAAGGTTTTATATTTTCTATTCCGCACTAACAAAAAATAGGCAGATTAGATCAATCCCCCGAAGAGTCAATCCTGAAGTCATTTTTCTTAAAAAAGGTTCTAGTTCTAGAAACAAAACAAAGGGAAGTGAAGTTTCTTTTTTCTTTGAGGTTGAGATGAAAAGTTCAAATCAATTCACTAACGCTAATAAAAAGCATTCGATAAAGAACTGGATAATCCATTAAACAATCAATGTGGGGTATAAAGAGAATCTTTTAGGGGAAAAATTGCCAGTGTGTTGATTGGTATATGACAATTTTGCAGTTCTTGTGTATTTTTCTGTTGACTGTCCTCTAGGACTAAGACACCCTAGTCTCCATGTCGAGAGTCAAGAGGACTGTTTTCGCTTAAGATAGAATCTTGTAGTTCTTGTCTATTTTTCTGTTGACTATCCTCCAGAACCAAGGAATCCTAGTATCCATATCAAGAGTCAAGAGGAGTGTTTCTGCTGAAGACGTTATTTTCCCTTGAAGGAATTGGTGATTGGAAATAGGTTTATAACTCTATTACAATTTTGTCATGTCAATTAAGCTGATTGGATCCATGCCTTCTTTACTTGAAAGGTGATGGGTGGTAAGGTGGACATTTATCTGAAATGAAATTTTATTAGCATCCACGGAAAGCCCTGAACATCTACACGAGGAGTAAAGCAATTACAGTTTTACGAAGAATTTATCTCCCCTTTAACTCCAATCTATAAAGGATCTAAAAGTATATCCGGTTACACTGTATATATTCCGTGTCTAAACTGTCTAAACATGTTCTTTGATATTGCAAGACATATTTCATGTAGATGGCAACTTGCTTGGCAGACAAGCAAAGCAAACTCTGTATAGTCTTCACATCTCACTTTATTAAGCGTTTTTCTCTTATCTCGTCGTCTCTTGCAGAGTTCAACATCACATGTACATTATCTTCAATTATTTCAAATCTTAATATTGCTATAGAGATGAAAGTACATGCTAGATTTGTAGATATCTCTTCGTAGATAACAACAGATAATAGCATTTGAGCTCTTCTGCAAGTAGGTTGAATCTATGGATTGTCAAGTCTGTGGCTAGCTCTGGCTAGTGGACCTTAAGATGCATGTCGTTTTACTGTAGACTATTTAAAGCTTTGAAGTTATTTGATTTTTAAGGTGTGCCTCTTTGCATCCAACGTATAATGCTGCAGGTTTTTAGTTTTGTTTAATTTTTTTGCTTTGCTTTGATGCAAGTAAATTGTAATTTATAATTAGATCACTCACGAATTTAAAAATTTGCCAAAAATCACCAGTTCAAATTGAACATCCTTAAATTTGTTACATCCAGAGTACTTGGAGCACTGACTTATCATATGTATGCAGCTTATGGAGGATTTTCTTTGTTAACCTAGGTTTTAATTTAGGATGTCTTGAAGCATGCAACATAAGTGGTTCTGAGCACTTCTATAATCTTCATTTACAGTCAAAATGGCAAACAGAAGTTGGCAAGTATTGCAAGAGTCAAATTCTTTTTATTATTTCTTTTGTGAGATTCTGGCGTTGTATTGTTTTTATTTTTATCTAATAGCCATTTTATTCTAATTCATTGGTGCTGATTTTTCATGGGCCTTAGATGTTACCAAAAATATAGATGTCCTATTGCTATTAATGAAGTCTTCATGCCTTCACAAAACTTTGTGCATTTACGGAACTTCTTGGTAATCCATATCCCAAAGCTCCCAGAATTTCCCTAATGGAGTATACATGGCAAACATCGAAAAGGAATCCCTTGAGCAAACAAATATAAAAGGATAAGTCAGTGTCTTCCAGGCTTGAGTAAGAGACAAGCCCAAAGTTCTCTAATTGCCAGACCGAGTAACACTCTAAGGAAAGCCAGAATTGCCAAAAAACACCTTCAAAATCCAATGTTGAGAATGCAAAACAGCCCATAGAAGCAGACTAACAAAAATCAAAAGGATGTGATACCCAAACTCCCATCTACAAGCCTAAACATAAAGATATGATAGGTCACTAGGTTAGACTTAGGAATATACAATATTAAATAATTGTTTTTCTCGCTGATGTGTTCTAACTTTTTCTCCATGATAATGTAGAACAAATTATAAGAAACCACGAGGTTCCTATAATGTGGACACCAAATAGAATTGCAGGTTTTAACTTTTATGGCATTGTTGGAGTTTGCACAGCAATAAAGAGTGAGAGAGATTTGTTTTCATGTGGCATACCAGATTTTGACAGTGTACTAAATCCCCATGGATATGTACTACCTTTCAATGAAGGTTATATAAAGGCAATGTCTTGAGTGTACCAGATGCCCCTTTGTACTTTCCACGAGCTTTCAGTTTTCATACGTACCCAGCACATACATTGAAGCAGGGACTTGTTATTCAAAGGAATTGGGACTACATGGTGCCACCAGGAACCAGTCTTCAAAATGTACCTTTTAAACTGCAACCTCAAGGGAATGCCCTGGAACTGCAACTACCTTTCAAATTGCATCCTCAAGGGAATGCCCAGGAACTTCAACTCCAAGATTTTCAGTACTTCGTTGTGATTGATTTTGAGGCAACTTGTGACGTGGGTACATGTCTTAGTCCACAAGAGATAGTGTTTTTTTTATTTATCTCATATCTGGTTCTTATTTATGGCGATTTCCTTTCCATTTATGTAGATTATGAACAATGGAAAAGAGGGGTCGCGCCCTCCATTTCCGTCCACTTCTTTTCATGATCATTCCAAGATGGAGAAAAAGGAATGTTTTGATAATTGCGAGATCCATTACTGTTTCATCTCAAACGATCTTTAGACATTCTCAATGTAAGAGAATACTTATCGTTATACTTGAAGAAGTGTATTGAATGATAACTGACCCATGACCGACGAGGATATGAAAAAGATGAAATGTAGGTGTTATATATAATGTGCTAAAATGGAACTACATAAGATGAAATATAAGTGTTATATATAATATGCTAAAAGGGAACTGCCGTTGTTAAATCGCTTTCATTATATAGAATATATGTTTATCCAACTCGATTTGTAGTTTTCTAAATCGTCAACATTTAAAATTTCGTCCTTTTGTGCTTATCGCTTCAAATCCCGATTTTAGATTGGAATTCATCCATGGTTCTCAGCTAAGACCAATCAAATTATCAAGGAAATTAATCCTGTAATCTTACTACAATAGAGATCAAATTTTGTTACTTTTACGAGGTGCCCTAAAGATTTGTTGCAAACGCTGGTCATAATAGGGCTCGCATAGTGTTGGTATTCTATCCTTTTGAATTCTTATTGTACATCGTAGATGTATTTCATGTCAAATATAATAAATCTCAGAAGCCACTAACTATTGACAGACATTCATTTTGAAGTAATAATGTTACTGTTATGAAATATCTTCTTAAAGTTGCTCCAGAATTTTGTGCCATGCGTACTTTTTGCAATAAACAGTTGGGAAATTCCACGAAGATGAGACAACTCAGGTAGCAAGATGCGTTCTTGGAAACAAAAGAAATAGATTTAAAACGCGGTTGGGAGAGCTCAAGAAACTATGTTATCACAAATAGGTTAATACCCATACTATAAAAGGAGACTGAAATTAAATGCAGGGTGCACACCGAATATTAAATGATAGTATCATGTTTAGATCATCTTCTGTATTTTTGCATTTTTTGAACAGATTCAAATGGACATGAAGTTTTTCGGGGTAAAAATCCAAAAAAAGTGGCCCAAAATCTAGTGATAAGGAGGGGAAGCAATGCAGGTAATTTCCACTGCAACTTGATTCCATATTTTTACAAGTTCTTAACATAAATGGTAATTTTTTATTAAATGGTTGTTCACAAGTCAACATCTCTTTCTACCTGTTGTAGAGCTTCTTTAACTTTAATTGACCTGTTATTATAGCTAGACAATTTCATATCATAGCTATTTAAGTCTTGTCACAACCTATTGCTTATTTCCCATTTCATATCTATGATATCTTTGTCTTATTGCTGCCTTATTATATGTAATGGTTTTTTCTTCAACGAAAATGGGCACAAAGGTTCTTTAGCCAAAATTTAAGGTTCTCTCACACGCCACACCCTCATTATTTGAGTATCCTCATCCTACAACACCTCCAAAAACAACTTCTACAGTAAAAATGCCAATGGTTGTTTTGTATCTATTAGCAAAGGCTAAAGTGAGAACAAAGAAAGAAACAAATCAGAAAATTGCTATGGATGAGGGAAAGATTTTTGGTGAAGAAGGACCAATGAAAGGCCCAAAATCTAGTGATAAGGAGGGGGAAGCAATGCAGGTAATTTCCACCTACAACTTGATTCCGTACTTTTACAAGTTCTTAACGTAAATAGGATATTTTTATTAAATGGAAGTTCATAAGTCAACATCTATTTCTAGATTTTATAGAGCTCCTTTTCCATTCATTGAACTGTTATTATAGTTAGAAGTTTATTTGTCAAATTCAATATCATAGCTATTTCAGTCTTGTCGCCAATTATTGGTTATTTCCCATTTCATATCTATCATATCTTTGTCTTATTGTCACCTTATTATTTGTAATGGTTTTTTCTTCAGTGAAAATGGGCACAAAGGTTATGTATAGAATATTATAGTTGAGATCTAGGAATGGAGTGTATCACACCATTATTGTTCATGGTCATGGTTGTATTCAGAAAATTAGGGTCAATTTAACATTGTTATTTGAAGTTTATTTCTCCTTCATTTTATGATCTTGGGCTTCTTCTCAATTTTTCCATCTACATAACCCACTCTTCCTCTATGCTTATTCAGGTTAATTTAATTTTTGCAAGTGGATATTGCATCTTCAGTAGCCATTTTGTGAAATTATCTCAAATGTACCTTCAACATTATTATTTGTGTCCTCATAGGGTGATCAAAAGCCTATTTTCTAGGCCTTTATATTGTTATTTTCGTGGTAATAAATGTTGGCTAAATGATCTTGAACATTGTAAATATATCATTTTGAAACATTATAATGTTGTGTAGAGATTGCATTGATTTTACAAGACACTTCAAGCTACTAGTTCATTTTCTATTGGCTTGCCTTACGACGTTTTCTTTGCAACATTAGGTGCAAATGCTAGTTATATGTGTTGTAAATGCCTTTTGGGGTGTAATAATCCATAGAAACCCTATGGTTTGCTAGTTCTCACTCATGGCATTTTTGTATGTGTAGTTTCCAAGAGCTAGTTCCTTTGAATCCTAGTAATATTTTTTGGTGCTGAGGATAATATCCTCGTATCCAAGTGGGAAGATACCATTCATAGAACATTGAATAGGACACGCTGAGCTAAATCAAAGTGTAAAATCAATAGCGTTATGTGTTTATATATATAAACACATAGGTAGATTTCAACTATCTACTATATTTAACTCTAATTGGAATGCAAGCACATTTTTTGAGATTAAAGTGTTTAATTAAATTGGTGCAGAATCAAAGATTTTTTTATAAGTTTATGCCACTAATAATTACATGTCATTAAAAATCATAATAATTTTAATTTACAAACTAAAATATACATACAATTGAGCAATATTCATATGTGTTAGTTAAAAAGATTTCTAAGTACAATGTATTTGAACTAATAATTACATGGCATTACATATCATAATAATTTTAATTTACAAATTAAAATATATAGACAATTGTGCAATAGTTAAAGAGAATTCTGAATACAATATATCTGAAAGGAACATATAATAATTATATTATAATTAAAATTTCTTAATATTGAAATATTATTTGATGAATTTTGCATTATATTTTATTTTTGTAATTTTCTCTCGATCAATGAATTATAATATCGAATGCTAGACTTTAAATTTAAATTTATAGCTCTCAAATTTGGGAAGAACAATTCAAGTTGTTATTTGACTTGTTGCGCTCAACCATTTTTTTTCCAAACCCTCAGCTAATTGAATTTTATGCAAACAATTAAACCTGAACCTCGAGTAAGTAATAAGTAATATATCAACATAATTCTTATTCACAATGTATTGGTAGCATTATTTTCTCCTCTAAATTCACCTATATTTTGGGCCCCAAAACAATAGAACTGATGCAAGTATAAGATAAAATCTCAAAAGAGGCGTCTTCACTATAGAATTCTCATGTTATGCCCTTGAGCAGGTTTAGTTAACTTATGGAAAACAACACCCGTGCAATCCATGGCCTCATGAAGTTTTGAAAATTTTAATAGATATCATGAGGTTGAAACCTTTAACAACCCCAATAAATTAATTATATTTCATTTTGATAGGCAGTGAATTAAATATAGATACCGTGACTTGTGAGAAGGAAACCCTGTTTCATATATCTCTGTAATTAAAAGAAAGTGATCGACAATAACACTAATATTACAAAAATGAACATAGTCAAGTCTTCTGAAACATGTAGCTATTACCTTAAATGCTCTATGTATGTCAAGGTTATTTGGAAGACCATCCTGCATCCATGGATTGCCAACAATAGTTTGCATCTTTAGCCTTCATGTCGAGATTTCAGGATGAATGATGAGGGGCAGTGTTGTTATTGGCATTAGATGGGTGAAAGTTGCATTTGCCTCTTCACCCTTCTTGAAGGCTGTGGAGGTGGAGGCTATCTATTGGTAATATGAACATCCTTCCACACAATTCTTCCCATTCTAACTGAATCCATATGAACAGAGGTTGTTTTCCAGTATCAAGAAGGAAAAATAGACCTCATCCTTGCTCCACTTTTGCTTCAAAGAAGATGAAATACCCTCTGATACTGAACGAGATTTCGAATTCTTGTTACTGATACTGTTTCTAGAGAGAAGAGGGTGTAGGAAGTTTACATAGAGGCACCTAAATCCGCCGAAGTCCATGACCATGGATTTCAACTTCCCACTCTGAAGCGAGGCGGTGGATAACCAATGGTGCGTGCGGATGGATTTCCAGAGATCCTCGTTGCATCTGACTTGCTTCCATTTATTTCCCAGCCAAGAAAGCCCTCTACCTACTCTCCTTACTGAGTTAAGTTGTTATTCTACCATCTTATCCCTCGTAGTGTAGGCTTAGAATTCAAAGTGCAGTGGTTGAGCAACCGGATAGAGAGTCGGTCGAGTACATAAATGACCTCATCTAATCCCACGCTCTCCTTGCGATATAGATAAGGCCGAGTGACTCCCTCCCATTATCTATAATAAATTCCCCTTCTCAGTCGAGTTTCTTATAGATAACAACCAACATTCATATTATGTATGTAATAAGGTGGCGTGCAATTACTGTCGGAGGGAGCGAGCAACAACCCTCAAGGCACTCGCTAGGTGAGGCATGAAATTGGGCCCACATTGGACCACTCATACATTTATTTCTCACCCAAGAAACCATGACTAGATGGAGCATGGTCAGCGCGTAGTGTGTGGCAGTGTGCTTTGACATATCTAACATGCAAAAATAAAAAGGTGGACAACGGTAGGGAGTGAGCCAATTCAAAAAGAAACACCTTCGGTGTAATTATATATTATTTATTAATATATTAAATTATATTATATACTCAATATTAAATTTATGATAATTAAATCTAAGAAAAATCAATTATGATAATTTCATCTATCATAATAATTATTTGGAGAAAGTTTCTTCATACAAATATTCAAGTATTGACATTTATTAGATCAATTGGAATTGTAGCATTAACAAAAGGATCATTAAGGATGAAATGTTTATTATTAGCTTGAAACCAATTGTAAGCTGATTAATCTTTGGGTTGGAGCGACAAATGGTTCCTCTTTGAGACTCTCGTCACCCATATTATTTTATATGGCTGTGAGGTTTGGCGTTGTAGTATATCTAGATAATCATGGAGGAAAATTGAGTTGATCCAAAAACAATTTGTAACCAACAAACTCAAGATGAAAGGAAATGTTGAGATTGCAACAAGATGATGGAGCTTAGTGAAAAGAGTTGCCTTCACTAAGTGGGCCCGCAGGCTATTTTTGGCGCAAGTCTATTTTTTAGACTATGTCTATTTTTAGACATATGGATCATGTCTATGGATTGCATGTTGCTGTTTATGGATGATTGATCAAGTTGGGAAAAAATAGATGGACTTCTATTTTTGATGAAAGTGTGAGTGATCATAGTGTGAGTGATCAAAGTCTATTTTTAGACTGGCTATCAAAAATAGAAAAGTCAAATATTATTATCTCACAATAATATTTGGACTATAAACTTAATCTTATTCTCTTGGAGCACTTCAGTTTGAGCTACAGAGGTGGCACATGCAGCTGTCAGAAGGAAATACACTTTTCTTATGAGTCAGTTGAGTTGTTGCATGCATGACTTCAGTTAGAACTCAATCAGTTGAGTTTGGTGGAGTTGATTGTGGAGTTGTTGGAGTTGTGTTCAATTTAGCTTTGTTAAACTGGTTGTATTTAGTCTAACTGGCAAATAGACTAGAGATGAGTTGGGTGAATTAGTTATTAATTAATTCACAAGTTATTAACTCATAATACAACTAATGAATACATCAGTTAACTCAGTTGCATGTCAGTGCATGTTCAGTTCAATAGGGAGAAGTGGTAGAGAATTAGATTGCTATCAGTTGTGACTATAGTTGTGCACCAGATCTTTCACAATCAAGGGATTGAGTATGCCAATGAGTTTGATCACGTATTTTCCCACATTATAGCTTGTGCTCACGTCCAACAAAGAGTGAGTGACTATTTTGCAGGTGAAAAACGAGTTTGGTAAGCCATTCTCATCAGTTCTTGAGCAGGTATTGAGCAGTGGAGGCAGGCAAGCAGTGGAAGAGATTTGGAGATAAGATCTGAGTTGTATTGTGTGTAACAGAGGTGGAGATACTTGTGAGAAGTATTATGCTGTGTAATGTTACATGACTCAATCATTAATATACAGATAGTTGGGGTTTTTAGCGAGATGCTTTCCTCGGGATACATACTGTGTTAATGTGTGAATGTTCTTGATGTTTTATTGTTATTGATGCTGCTATATTGATGATCAACGTAGAGGAGCTTATGTATTGTGTATGTTTTCCGCAATAGTACATGATCAGGATAATCTCCATTGAATATGTGTTAAATTATTCAAAATTTCTACATGGTATCAGAGCGAGGTAGATAATTGTAGAAAAAATTTCTACATGGTATCAGAGCTGTTGATCATCATATCTACTATTCAGGAAGTGTTTACATTCTATTTCTTCAGGCAGAGTTTGTAATTGGGCCAGGTAGCCTCTGGATTCATCCTTCCTTTGGAAGGTGAGATATCTGGTGAATGCCCATACAGTCAATCTCTGTACGAGAAATATTGTGTTCTCACGAATCTTAGATCTGAGGCGGTTGAGTTGGTTGCTGGTGGAATTCGAATTTGCAGCAGTGTTTTCTTAGTGACAACGCAGCAATGTCTTTCAACGGATTGCGATTGGAGTATGTTCTTGAGGGCAGCTCAAACTATATTGCATGGAAGGACAGGATGGAGGCAGTATTGGATGATAACGGGCTGAAGGAGTTCATAGATACGGATATCCCAAAGCCTACTGATGCTGCTGAGGCGGAAATTTGGCAAAAGAAGACCGCAAAATGTCGAAGGATTCTGTTGGAGGGCGTGAAGGATCACATTGTGTCCAGCCTTCATGGAAAGGTTACTCCATATTTGATGTGGAAATCATTAACAGAATTATTCCAAAGCAAGAGCGATCAGAGGAAGCTGGCGCTCAAAGATAAACTCAGAAACATCAAATGCGAGAAGGGTGATAGTATTCCCAAGTATCTCACAAAGTTCACTCAGTTTCGAGATGAGATGGGAAGTGTGGGGGTTACTGTCGATGATGAGGACTTGGTGAGCTTGGCTCTCCTTGGTCTTCCGAAGAGTTGGCATTCCTATCAGGACTCTGTCAATGGTCGGGAGAAGTTGCCAGGATGGGAAAGACTATGGTCAGATCTTGTGCAGGAGGAGATCAGGCGGAGTACCAAGGACGAATCTTCGTCAAAGGGAGCTGATGAAGAGAATTGTGCTTTGGCTGCCAAAGCAAAGAAAGGGAAGAGCAAGAAAGATTTTCAGTCTGGTGCGAAAGGCAAGAAGCAGGATATGTCCAAGGTGAAGTGTTTTCACTGTCACCAGCACGGACACTATGCCACAAATTGTCCGCAGAAGAAGAAGAACAAGCAAGCTGCTGGATCTGCAAGGGGAGAGGCCTTAGCTTCTCAGTTTGAGCTTGATTTTTCATTGATCGCATGCTTGGTTTCAAGTGTGATGGGATCAGTGTGGTTCTTGGACAGTGGTGCGTCTTTTCACATGACAAGAGATAGAGATTTGTTCTCTGATCTGGAGGACAAAGATCTTGGAGTGCACATCGAGATGGGCGATGATGGTAGATACAGTGCGACTGGTATCGGTACCATTTCCTTTGAGAGGGAGTCTGGTAAACCCTTTGTATTGAGGGAAGTCATGCATGTTCCAGGATTGAAGAAGAATCTCATCTCAGTGGCGATGTTAGAAGACAAGGGGTATGATGTTGTTTTCAGCGAGGGAAAGGCCTTCCTGCGCAGCAAGACAACTGGTGAGACCCGGAAGATAGGGGTTTGAGGGAGGAACCTTTATCAGTTGCATGTAGATGGATGCGCAGCAATGGCAGGCAAGGCAGAAGGATTGGTGAGCCGAGATGATGGCGAGTTGTGGCACAGGAGATTGGGTCACCTTCACCATGGAGCCTTGAAGATACTGCATCAGATCACTACAGGGCTTCCTAAAGGCACACTTGCGCAGTCAGATCAGTGCAAGGGGTGTACTTTGGGGAAGTTTGTGAAAGCCACCTTTCACGACAAGGATAGTCGTGCCACGACGATCCTTGAGAGAATTCACACAGACGTGTGTGGACCTTTCTCAGCTGCTTTGACAACAAAACACAGGTATTATGTGATTTTTGCTGATGATTTCTCTCGTAAGTGCTAGATCTTCTTCATGCAGAAGAAGAGCGAGACATATTCAAAGTTCTGTGAATTCAAAGCACTGGTCGAGAAGGAGTCGGGGAAGAAGGTGAAGGCTCTTAGGAGCGATAATGGTGGTGAATACATCTCGGACGAATTCAAGGATTTCTGCAAGACAGAAGGGATTCGTAGAGAGCTCATAGCTCCCCATAACCCACAACAGAACGGGGTAGCTGAGCGGAAGAACAGAACGATTGTGGTTGCTGCACGGGCAATGTTGCATAATCAGGGCCTACCCCTTCACTTGTGGGCGGAAGCATGCAATACAGCAGTTTATGTGCATAACCATTGTCCTCATAGGATACTTGGCATGAGTACACCCGAGGAGGCTTATTCTGGTAAGAAGCCTGATCTTTCTCATTTGAGGATTTTTGGTGCTAACATTTACATGCATGTGACGAAGGATGCCAGAAAGAAGTTGGAGCCGACCGCAGAGGTTGGGATATTTTTGGGGTACACTGATACGCCCCACAACTATTGTGTGTATTTGCCAGACAGTGGTAAAACTGTTGTGCGACGGGATATAAAATTTCAGGAGGAGAAAGCCATGAAGTGTTCGCTTGAGAGGGAGCTACGCTTGCATGCAGATGAGGAGCTATTAGTTCCTAAGGATGAGCTTCAGGACGTGGATCAGCCACAGGACGAGGTTCATGGAGTGGAAGAGACCACTCATGCAGCGCCAACCATCAGAGGGCGAAAGCGCTTGACAGAAGCTGAGCGACTGGCTCAAGATGCAGAGAAAGTTGTAGGACCACCTACAGCCCAACGCAGGCAGAGACAGTCACCTGATCGGTACACTGGATACATGGCACTTATGAGCAATTGTGTTGTGACTGAGCCATCCTCTTTCGAGGAAGCTGTGGAGGATCCCGCATGGGTAGACGCCATGGTGGAAGAGTATGATTCTATTGTCAGAAACAGTGCATGGGAGATTGTTCCTAGACCGGAAGGGAAATCCGTGGTGGGTTCGAGATGGATCTACAAAGTCAAGAAGGCAGCTGACGGGAGTGTGGAGAAGTACAAGGCAAGATTTGTTGCCCGAGGCTTTTCACAGATTGAGGGGATCGATTATGAGGAGACCTTTGCACCTGTCGCAAGGTATTCTTCCATACGGACGATTCTTGCTCTCTCAGCGCAGATGGGATGGCACATTCATCAGATGGATGTGAAGACTGCGTTCCTCAATAGAGTCATTGAGGAGGAGGTGTACATTGAGCAGCTCGAAGGCTTTGAGGTCTTCAGCAGCGAGTCGCATGTGTGCAGGCTCAAGAGATCGCTGTATGGGTTGAAGCAAGCACCACGTGCTTGGTACACACGGATAGATAGCTATTTCACAGGACTTGGATTCTCCAAGAGCGAGGCAGATCCGAACCTATACCAGATTGTGGTGGAGGGTAAGTTGCTTATCATTGTACTGTATGTTGATGATTTGATTCTAACGGGTGATGAGCTGTTGATATTGTCATGCAAGAAGGATCTTGCTACAAAGTTTGAGATGAAGGATTTGGGCCTCCTTCACTACTTCCTGGGATTGGAAATATGGCAGCGCAGTGGTGGACTGTTTGTTTCTCAGGGCAAGTATGCTCGGGAGATATTGGAGAAGTTCAACATGCATGGCTGCAAGCCTGTTGATACTCCTCTTCTTGGAGGTTGGGGGAAGGAGGATGCCACTTCGGGAGAAGAAGTGGATGCCACTGTTTATCGACAGTTGGTGGGGTCGCTAATGTATTTGGTCAATACACGACCTGATATATGCTATGCAGTTAACCAGCTTTCACAAGCTATGGTTAAGCCTACCAAGCTCTTCTGGAAGGCGGGCAAGCATGTATTGCGCTACTTGAGAGGCACATCGGCATATGGTTTGTGGTACAGACAGGAGGATGAGGTGAAGCTATGTGGCTTCACGGATGCAGATTGGGCAGGAAGCCCAACAGATAGAAAGAGCACATCAGGAGGGGTCTTCAGTATCGGATCGACAACAGTTTCTTGGTATAGCAGGAAATAGAGATCCGTGGCACTCAGTTCAGTGGAGTCCGAGTATATGGCAGCAAGTTTGGCTGCATGCGAGGCTATATGGATGAGGAAGATCCTAGTTGGTTTGTTCGGTTCTCATTTGGATCCTACTGTGATTTACTGTGATAACCAGAGTTGCATTAAACTCTCAGCTAATCCAGTATTTCATGATAGATCTAAACATATTGACATCAGGTACCATCATATCAGAGATTGTGTGCAGCGGAGGATCATGTTACTTTCGTACATTCCAACGGAGGATCAGGATGCTGATATTTTGACGAAGGCTCTCACCAGGAGCAAATTCGAGTACCACCGAGGCAGGATAGGGGTTGTTGATAATCCATATCTTATCGAGAGGGAGTGTTGAGATTACAACAAGATGATGGAGCTTAGTGAAAAGAGTCGCCTTCACTAAGTGGGCCCGCAGGCTATTTTTGGCGCAAGTCTATTTTTTAGACTATGTCTATTTTTAGACATATGGATCATGTCTATGGATTGCAGGTTGTTGTTTATGGATGATTGATCAAGTTGGGAAAAAATAGATGGACTTCTATTTTTGATGAAAGTGTGAGTGATCACAGTGTGAGTGATCAAAGTCTATTTTTAGACTGGCTATCAAAAATAGAAAAGTCAAATATTATTATCTCACAATAATATTTGGACTATAAACTTAATCTTATTCTCTTGGAGCACTTCAGTTTGAGCTACAGAGGTGGCACATGCAGCTGCCAGAAGGAAATACGCTTTTCTTATGAGTCAGTTGAGTTGTTGCATGCATGACTTCAGTTAGAACTCAATCAGTTGAGTTTGGTGGAGTTGATTGTGGAGTTGATGGAGTTGTGTTCAGTTTAGCTTTGTTAAACTGGTTGTATTTAGTCTAACTGGCAAATAGACTAGAGATGAGTTGGGTGAATTAGTTATTAATTAATTTTCAAGTTATTAACTCATAATACAACTAATGAATACATCAGTTAACTCAGTTGCATGTCAGTGCATGTTCAGTTCAACAGGGACAGGTGGTAGAGAATCAGATTGCTATCAGTTGTGACTATAGTTGTGCACCAGATCTTGCACAATCAAGGGATTGAGTATGCCAATGAGTTTGCTCACGTATTTGCCCACATTATAGCTTGTGCTCACGTCCAACAAAGAGTGAGTGAATATTTTGCAGGTGAAAAACGAGTTTGGTAAGCCATTCTCATCAGTTCTTGAGCAGGTATTGAGCAGTGGAGGCAGGCAAGCAGTGGAAGAGATTTGGAGATCAGATCTGAGCTATATTGTGTGTAACAGAGGTGGAGATACTTGTGAGAAGTATTATGCTGTGTAATGTTACATGACTCAATCATTAATATACAGATAGTTGGGGTTTTTAGCGAGATGCTTTCCCCGGGATACATACTGTGTTAATGTGTGAATGCTCTTGATGTTTTATTGTTATTGATGCTGCTATATTGATGATCAACGTAGAGGAGCTTATGTATTGTGTATGTTTTCTGCAATAGTACATGATGAGGATAATCTCCATTGAATATGTGTTAAATTATTCAAAATTTCTACAGGAAATACTTCCTATCCTATCATCTTGATTTAAGCTAGTTTTTCCCCCCATTGAAAGCATGGCCATGTTTAGGTATCTAATGTATAAGAAGAAACTTTACAACATGGATGCCACGAGGTTCCCCAAAACTTCTTCTAGCTCTAGCTCGAACCCCCACCTCTGGGTGAAGCAAGGATGGCATAAGGATGCATGGTCTTGGCTAGACCACTGGGGGATAAAGGAGGAAATCAACATAGAGAATAAGGATAATATAAAAAATACTATTCTTCCAAATTTAAAGATAAGTTGTGGGATGACAAGGAGATGGAGGGGAAAATGAAGCTAAGGTATTATAAGGAGGTGATCAACCTCACTCATGCTAACTAAATTCATCATTATGTCTTCAACAATACTAATAAGAAAATGGAAATTGTGAAAATAATAACTAATTCTCATGAGCTCTCAAGTGAAACTCATAGTTGGTCTATTCCCAAAACACCTTGGGATGATAGAGGTTGGCACCTTTACAATACTAAGAGGGTTCAACATGATTTTTTTTTTCTTGGTTTGTTAGGCTATTATCCATTCTCATTTCCAAAACACACTACCAACTTTCTTGACTTGTTAAGTCAACAAAACTATAGTGACCTAGGAATGCTTCTTTCCCTTCTTTTTGATCATAAAAATAAAAAATAAAAGAGTCTCAATTAGTCTCTTACTTTCTTAAGGTTCCGTTGACCAAATTGGTCTTAGTGAATGTTATTCATAAACATCATTATCATGAATTAATTATCTCATAGTAATTTTGACGGGAATTGAAATGTTACAATAATATTTACAAATTTAAAATAATAACTAAAAGAAAATTAATTCAATATGAAAAAGATATTATAGATTATTAATTTATTACGTGTTATTTTTATTTAGCAATATGATTTAATTTATTTATTTTTAAGTCATTTTAATAGAGAAAAAAAAAATTGATAAGGGTGGTTACCCTTCACTAAATTTTTCTTCTTGATGATGAGTATGGAAATTAATAGAGGTTGCTGTAGGTAGAGGGGGAGCATGATGTAGAGAAGCAATAATGATATGACAAATGGAAGACCATTTCTTTCTCTCCCACTAAAATATCTCTAACAACATGTGGATTGTGTGTTCTACATGCATCTCTATACATACATGGTGGTCTTGATAAAGGTACGAGTCACGTTGAAGATGGAGAACGAGTGGTGTCAAATCGAAAGAAATGGTTGAGTAAATCCATTGAAAATTGTTTGTGTGGTATCAATTGAGATAATGAGATTGTCTTTCAGAATAATCACATCATTGAGATTTGGTCGACCTTTCGAACCAACTAATGTGGTTCATCGGTCATGTCAAATCACTTTTATATTTATAAATATATCATTTATATAAACATAAGTGAATGATTTTAAAAAGGTTTTGATCTATTAAGAAGAGTCATGCATTTCTCACAACATAAAATATTCACAATATCTATTGCTACAATGAAAGAATTTGAAGAAGAAAGCTTTTCATGTGATTATGAGATCACTTTTATATTTATATATAGATTTTTATTTTGTAAGTTTGGTAGGACCTTTCCATTATTTTTCTATCAAAACAACAAGTTACATACACATGTCTTAAGGTTAGGTGGCCCTAACCTACCCTGAGGGAAACCGGGTATGTTGGCCACCTCATAGAAAAATAATCCATCTAAAGACAAAATAATAAGACTTTCTAGTCACACTATATGTGTGTGAGAGTCTTTGTTTTTCCTACTAGCTAGATACCTATAAACATAGCGATAATATGCCTAAAATTTTGAAATTCTTCATACAAAACTAAAACCAGGGGTGCACTATCACTCTACAAATCATCAGCTGAATCAACAGGAGGAGAGTCCTTCACAGTGGAACCTGGCAACTTCGTGTGGGGAATGCATGGGATGTGTTGCTCAATGCGGTTGAGGCATCCATTTTGCTACTACAATTGAAATTGGATCTTTTGAAAATCTTTATTATAATCCAAGTGCCCATGGGAAGACATATGCATGTTTGGTGGAAACTTCTTTAAGGCTTTATCCAGAAGGATCTTCATCATCCAATATAAGTGGACCGTTTTCTTGTATTGAGTGGAAGGTATGGCCAGGTTCTAGAATAAAATTTTGTCACTCTTCCAAATCAATTTCCAAACTTTCCTCTATTTGTTTATTCTCATCTTCCCAATATATTATGCACTGCTTGAATGAGTTTGAACTTCCCAAATGATATGTCTGAGTGGCTTCCTAGATAAATCGAGATGTTGATTTACAATCCCCATGGATGAGCTAGGTTGAATGGTCTCAGAATGGGATTCCTTCCTCTATTTCTCGTAATCGCGACCTCTTTGACCATTCCTATCCTTACTAAAGGCACGAAGCATTTTGCTACACCTACAAATCAAATAATGGGTTGTCTCAAAATCTGGAGGTTGGCCCAAACATAATATAGGCTCAAAAGTAAGACACTTTCGAGGGTCGCTACATCCCTTAATACCTTCCAATGAAATTGCATACTAAACCAACGAAATAAGGATCCAATTAGGTTGTCATCAAGCGACCACAAGTAGTTACAGTCCCCCATCTACTATTGCTCCACCAATTCCCGAAGTCAGGCCTATACTGACAGACTGAAACATCCACAAGAAAAACACCAGAAGTGGCCACGTGAATCTCATCTATAATTAATTTGAGCAACAACACTGTGCATCGGAGAAAGAAAGAACAATTGAGTCATGACCTACCCCTAGACCAGGACGCACACACAACCATGCGCCGAAACCATATACAATATACCATTACCACAGGGACAAGATTGACATAACTTCATTGAAAATGATTTGTGTGGTATCAATCCACTCCTATATAGCATTGGTATCAAGAGATATATGTGGAGTTTATATTTTAATGTGAAATGTGCAAAAATGTTAACACCTTTGAGTTGTGTGTTCTACATGGATCTCTATAGATACAAAACGTTTTGATCAAGGAAGAGTCCTGTGCATAGAAGTCACATTGAGGATGGAGAATGAGTAGCATTGATTGGTCTGGCATGAAATGGAAATAAATTGTTGAATAACAACTCCACTAAAAATGATTTGTGTGGTATCAATCCACTCCTATATCACATTACCACCATGGTGGTTGTTGGTCTTCGTGGCAAGAGAGAAGGAAAACAAATTAAAGATCCATCCTCTCTGTTTCTGACCACACATTCTTCCAACCACAGATTCTTCCAAAGAACATGAGCTGTGTGCTCTTGTATATATACACAACGACTGTAATGAAGAAGTCGTGTAAGTCACGTTGAAGATGGAGAATAAGTGAGAATCCATTCGTGTGGTATCGCATCTAAAGGAATTGTTGTATAACTCCATCCAAAATTATTGGTGTGTTATCAATTCACTCGTATAATTTTATCCCCACGGTGGTCGTTGGTCTTCGTGGCATGAGAGAGGTGAAAAAATTTCAAGTGTCTTCTAACCTTCTCGAAAAAGGTATATGTTGAGTTTATAAGTTTTAAAAAGCAAACAAAATATACCAAGCACAGATGGTTGATTAATCATATTTCAATTTAAAATTTAAATATGTATATTATTATATATTATTTAATAATATATTAAATTATATTATATACTCAATATTAAATATATGATAATTAAATCTAAAAAAATTAATTATGATGATTTCATCTATCATAATAATTATTTGGTAAAAGTTTCTTCATACAAATATTAAAGTATTGACATTTATTAGCTCAACTGCAATTGTAGCATTGACAAAAGGATCATTGAAGGATGAAAAGTTTATTATTATCTTGAAAACAATTGGAAGTGGAGTGATCTTTGGGTTTGGAGTGACAAATGGTTCCTCTTTGAGACTCTCGTCACCCCTATTAGTTTATATGGTTGTGAGGTTTGGGGTTGTAGTATATCTAGAGAATCACAGAGAAAAATTGAGTTGATCCAAAAACAATTTATAACCTACAACCTCAAGATGAAAGGACATGCCTCCTATCCTATCATCTTTATTGAAGTTATGTTTTGACCCATTGAAAGCATGGCCATGATTAGGTATCTAATGTATAAGAAGAATATTTACAACTTGGATGCCACGAGGTTCCCCAAAACTGCTCCTAGCTCTAGCTAGAACCCCCACCTCCAAGTCAAGCAATGATGGAAAAATGATGCCTAGTCTTGGCTCAACCATTTGGGGGATAAAGGAGGAGATCGTCTTGGAGAATAAAGATAATATGAAAAATATTATTCTTCCAAATTTAAAGATAATTTATGGGATGATAAGGAGCTAAAGGGGAAAAGGAAGTCAAGGTATTATAAGGAGGTGATCAACCCACTCTTGCTAACCAAAATTATTGTTTTGTCTTGAGAAATGTTAATAAGAAATGAACATTGTGAAGATAAGAACTAATTCTCATGGTCTCCCAATAGAAACTCGGAGTTGGTCTATTCCCAAAACACCCTGGGAGAAAGTATTTGCCATCTTTATAATACTTAAGAGTGTTGAAGATGAAAAACATTTTTTTTACAATACTAAGAGGGTTGAAGATGAAAAGCATGTTTTTTTGGATTTCTCAGCTCTTACTCACATCCCTTCTCATTTCCAAAACATTTGCCACCCTACCAACTTTCTTGACTTGTTAAGTCAACATAACTATAGTGACCTATGAATGTTTATTTCCCTTCTTTTTTATCATAGAAATAAAATATGAAAGAGTCTCAATTAATCTCTTACTTTCTTAAGGTTCCATAGATGACATTGATCTTAGTGGATGTTAATCATCGACATCATTATCATCTTCATAAATTAATTATTTCATAGTAATATTCATAGAGTTTAAAATGTTACAAAGATATTTACAAAATTAAAATAATAACTAAAAAATAAATTCCCATAAAAGAAATATTATAGTTAATTTATTACTTGTTATTTTTATTTACCAATATAATTTAATTTATTTAATTTTAAGTTCTTTTAATTTAAATTAATAAAATTGATAATAATAATTAGCGTTCATTAAAATTTTCTTAAGCAATAATGATATTGCAAACTTAAGAGCCATTTCTCTATTTCCCACTAAAATCTCTCTAACAACATGTCAGTTGTGTTCTATATGCATCTCTATATATACATGACGATCCTGATAAATGTACAAGTCACGTTGAAGATGGAGAACCACTGGGAAATTCTTAAGAACAAGTCACTCATCCAATTATTAGTGGCTTAGTGCATCACAACATGCCACATTTTCAGCTGATTTTATCACTCCAACTCCAGAGTCTTCACGATTTAGTCATCACTCCAACTCCAGAGGCTTCACGATTTAGTCTAATTAATGCAGATACCGATTATTAACGTCTATGATACCATGTCCATGCATGTTACTTCATGTACCATTCATTTTCCGATAGCTTTATCTTTCCGGAAAGACTTATTTCCAATTTTATTGTATAGTAAATGCCGCCTGACGTGGGTCAATATAACACGATATAATAAGTCGCACGGTAATGAGAGAGAAAATAAATAGCGGCGTGTTATATAGTCTCCATGTCAAGTGGCATTTACTTTGCAATAGGGTTATATCGGTTTTATGTCAGGCCGCATTTATTATGCAATAGAGTTGGAAATAGGGCTTTCCCATCTTTCCAACGTCGTCATCAGGCCAGACGACTTTCAGAATAATCTATAATGAGACTTTTTGGAAATGGACAAGACGTTGCTATGAGTGATGGTCATACATAACATGGCAATAATTACCGCGTCTCTTGATTTCCCGACAACTCCATTTTCCTTGCGAGTTTACATCTTCGAAGGTCTGACAACGAACAGAAGTTTCCGCCACTGTTCTTCCAGGCCGACTCAATCAAAGCAAGCCTGCGACACAATCTTTATGTGAAATTCAAAATTTGAAATTTGAGCGCGCTACATGCCCGCCCATGCTCGCTCCGGGTGAATGCATGAACGCGTGCAGGGTGGAGAGGGTGGTAGTGGGTAGCGGACGGATTCTATGGCAGGTGGCTTCCCAAAGAATTTATGCCTCCCCTGTTGCTACAACAACTGCGCCAACATCGTCGACCTCTATTTCAATACTGTGGCTGGAGAAGGTACTTATTATTCTTCATTATCATATTCATGTACCCTATATTGTAGCAGAGGTAAAATATTATATTTACTGGATATCTTACAAGAGACAAACCTGTAACCATGAATATATGAATGGCTTTTATACCTGAATTCAGTCCATGATTGATTCATATAGATATATAATTTCTGGTGTCTACTTGCGCCCACCTGTGCGAGGTTCACAGAACCAGAGACCGTGGGATGATAAGCGAGGTTACATCATTTGTTGTTGCTCCCACAACAATTGGTTTTGGCGATATAACAATTCCTCCCACTTCGGCTCCATCTCCAGTCTCTTCACTCAGTCATTAGCTATCAGATTGTGTAATTTTTCTAATGCTTGTACAAGCAGTGGAGTGTACAGTCAAATTCGTTTTGCAGAACTTGTATCTGATTTATTGGAGTTTCTTTTCCAAATATTCCTTCAATTAATAAACTTTACCGTAACTTTATTTGGAACAAGGGATTTAATTCGCAGTAGTAAGTGTTTTTCGCATCACTTTATAGTTTTATGGTATTCTTCGGCACTTTGTGGAAGTATGATTATAACACACATTTTGTGTATGGTATTTCACTTCTATGAATTCTTAGTTCAATCGGGCCCATTTCAAATTATTAATCATCTCTATAGAGTAATATATAAACTTACATGAAAGGGTTTTTTAATTATATTTGCTCTATGGTCCACTTAATAGAGTTTCTTGTCTAATTATATATTATAGGGTATTACTTAACTACATTAATCTCTAAATATATATCACCAAGATTGAAATAAATTTAAAATTCTAAAAAAAGCTAATCATACATTATCTTAATAAATTATATAATTTCATCTTTAAAAAGCTCAAAGAGCTCTTACTACCATAGAAGAAAGTAGAAAAAAAAATAAAAAAATTATAAAATAGTAAAATGTATAAAACCAACCCTGTGAAAAAGCTCAAAGAGCTCTTAATACCAGAGAAGAAAGTAGAAAAATAACCAACAAAATTATAAAATAGTTAAAAAAGTATAAAACCAACCACGTGAAAAGTAAAAAAATTAAATAGGTAAAATTTAAGAAATGAGAAATAATAAAAAATAAAATAAAATTACAAGTATAAAACCAACAATGTGAAAAGGAAAAAAATTAAATAGGTAAAATTTAAGAGAGGAGAGATAATATAAAAAAAAAAATTAAAGAAAAATTATATTCTAAAATTTATCGGAATAAGAAATCATTTTTAAAAATTGAAAAAATAAACAAATAACTAAATGAAAATTTATCAAAGTAATTAATTCTTTTAACACATGAAGAAAAAGATATTCTCATCATTTATTTTTTAATTTACATAAACTTATAAGTATTAATAATGTGCACACATTATTACATTAAGAAGCGAAAAATACATCTACATGTGGTTAAAAATTGTGATGAAACAATTAATGAATATATTGCTACATTAAAAAATTAGAAAAATACAAATTAATCCCATTTTAAAATTATATTATATAGTGTGTTTTGGTGAGACAGAACATTTAAAGAAATTTGATCCCTTAAAGTGTTTGATAGATTCAACTTTAAGATGGATCTACAAGAGTTAATAATAATATAATTTCATATCATGCAAAATTTCATTCACCTTTACAATGTAGTATAGGGTATAGAATTTGTCATAATCAAACCAATGAATATAATGTTACATTAAAAATTTTAAAAAATACAAGTCAATTACATCTTAGATGGCACTAAATTAATTTTAAAAAGTAAATAAATCACATGCATAAACAGATATGTATGTGACAACATCTAAAAAATATTAAACCAATATTCATACATTTTAAACCTAGATATATCAAGCATTTAGAGGTATAGAGTTTGTTAGTGTGTAAATTTTATTAATATGAAGGAATTAATACATAACATGGAATTAAATGATAAAACAATTACAATTTAAAAGATTGGTCTCTTTAGGTGCTTGATAGATTCAAGTTTGAGATGAATATGAGCTAGTTAATAACAATATAATTTCATATTATGAAAAACATTTCATACATTTAAAATGTATTTTGAATAGAAGTTGTGAAGAACAAACCAATAAACTTATTGCAACATTAAAAAAAAATATACAACTCAGCTCAATCTTAAACAATATTAAATTAAATTAAATAAAAAAAATTAATAACTACATACACACATATGTATGTTAACAACATTTAAAAAAAATCATCTAAGATCTTGATTAGTTAATTTAGTGTCGTAAATTGCTTGCATAAATTATCAATCGAGGTTTGTAAACTGATGAAGTGTGGTGCACTATATGTGCTTAGTTAACATTTTCTCATTTCGTTGTTTTGTATTTTATGTTGTTTTGGGGGGGTTTTGTTCTTTGATGTCTAAGAATGTTCAACCTAAAACTATGAGAATATTTAAGTGAATCTAAAGAAATGTTCCTAAGTTAATCTAATTCTCTAAATCAAAAACTGTTGGCTAGTAAGAACCTAATTTGGAAAACAAAGCATCTATCTTATCTTATCATTAGTCCTAATCCATGGAATTAATTCTTAAAACCAAAAATGAAATTGCAGTGTTTTTTTGAAGTAAAGATAGAAAATGAAATCAATTAAAGTACTTCTGGTTACTTTAGCATTCAATTATGAAGTATGATCTTCTTGAGATGGAGTATAAGCAACTGTCTGTACTTTAACGTCCTAGAAAAATAAGCAAAGTATGCAACTAAGTGAGAATTTGAAAGCAACAAGGTGAAAGCATGTAAAACTAACTGTAAAAAACTAATATATTTTTTACTTTCTCCAACATTCAAATGTGAAGCATTACCCTCGTGAAGTGCTGTGTAAGAAGTCAATTATGCCTTAAGTCCTAAGTTCCTAGGAAGCTAATAACAATGTACCGAGTAATTTCAATCACTATATGAATTAGACATTTAACCATTTAGTTTAGGATCATCATCATCTTGAAATGGCTTTTGAAAACATCCATTAACACAGTTAATTGACAATTCTATTCTAAGAAAATGAATGAAAAAAAAGTAAGAAAAACTAAGCAACTGTGTATTCTTATCACTTCAATCTTAATTCAATTTGGAAACAGAGTTATTTTTCTCCATCAAATATCTTAGAAGAACAAGGCTGCACAGTTATGAATTATCACTATGCTATTGCTAAAAAACTAGAATGAAATATTATCCTAATTAGAAAACAAATTTGCTGAAAACAGAGTAATGCAAATTGAACTAAAAACAACAATAAAAACCTCCTCCAGTGCAGGGGCCCTCTACAACTGATTTTGCTGGATTGCTAGCTAGTTAAAGATGTTCTTAACCAATCATTCACTACAGGAACTTTATATTACGATAAAATAAAGTTTGAATACAAAGTATAAGCAAAAAGCCGAATTTAACACTTAATTTATGAATTGTTTCTCAGTTCTACGTAACTGATATTTAAAGGAAAATAACATAACTATTTGTGAGATAAACTTGCTACATGTGGCTAATCTGAATTAGATTTTCAATAGGATTGTTAGACTCTTGATTTCCTACGAAAGAGTCCTACTGCTTTCGGATAACGTATTTTGACTTCATCTTTGACCATGATCTTAGGCTCGCTTTTTTGTTGATCTGGACCGAGTGAATAGGATATAATCCACGTGAGATGATTCTAGAAATGCCCATGTGGCCCAATTCTTCATTTGACACATAGAACCTGCCAAACCATGAGAGTAGCTACAGAATCCACAGTTAGCTATAGAATAGGCTGCGTTCTGTAGCTAAATTGCAAAAATCTACTCAAATAGCAAGAACATGAAAATATAATATGGAAATCATTTTAATGCTTTCCTTAAGACAAAACTTAGCATTTATCATTGATTGGGGTCTGTAATCTTATGAGAAAGTGAGAGAAAAAGGTGAGAAAAACTGTCAAGGAGAGGGTAATTCTGAGGTTCAATAGATCCATCTCAAAACCATATCTTTCAAGAATCTAGAGGTATCAAAGTTGTTAGTGTGTAAATATTTTAATATGAAGGAATTAATGCATAGCATGGAAGTAATGACAAAAAAATTGCACATCTAACTATTTTATCCCTTTCAGTTTTTAATATTCAAATTTAATATGGATTTAAGCCAATAAGAATGCATAGGTGTTTTTAGTACACAAATTCATATCATGCAAAAACTCCCTTACCTTTACATGTATGCAAAGAAAATATCTATTATGAAGACTATTTTCCTCTCTTAGGAACACTCAATGTCCCTAACCCATCGTTTTTATGCAAAATTGCCTAATAGTATGTATAATACCATTTGGGGATCAAAGAACCCAAAAGGGTATTATTCGTGGTGGGATGCCTTATTCACAATGCTCAATCATGAATACTATTTTCCTCTCTTAGGAACACTCAATGTCCCTACCTCATATTTTTTATGCAAAACCACTTAATAGTACCTAGAATACCATTTGGGGGTCAAAGACCCCAAAGAAAGGGTATTATTCATGGTGGGATTCCTTATTCATAATTCTTAGGACCTAGAGGGTTCATTTTCCTATGTAAGGCCCTTGTTTCTCTTTTACCATGGTTTAGGCCCTAGAGTTATCCTTATTTCCAAAATCCAATTAATTACAACCCTATTTGATCTGAAATCACCCTTGAGTGACCTCAGTTAATTAATTATTGAATGAAGGTATTACAGACTCATGTGTTGGTGTGTGTATATTTCATTTTAGGCAATGGATTGATCAGATTACAAAATACATAGACACTGGGAATATGGAAAATAACAGAGAAACACAGTAAGCAAATACAAGAACACAACAATTAATAAGGAGTTCAACCTATCCTCCAGGGCTACGTCTCTGGTCCAGTTTTCATTGGTGGCCTTCTTTTATTGTGTTTTTAAAGCAGAGAATTACAATGAGGAGCTCAATCTGAGTCTCCTAAATAGAATTTCCTGGCAGGGTGGTTCTTGGATTCCACAAACCACTAGAGTGCACAAACTCTTTGCCTTACCAACTCTTTACCTCTCTGGTATTTATTGGGAGGAGCCCAATGTGGTGCTTAGTTCCCTGACAGATCCTCTCAGGGATGGCTTGCTGTTGCCTTATGCTGGAGGTCAGCTCGGCTCTCTGTCTTTTTGTTCATTGCTTTACTGTCTCTTTGTTCTCTGTCTTCATCTTCTTCTTTCTGTGGTTCTTCCTCTCGATGTCCTCTCTCAGGGTCCATCTGTTCTCTGCCCCTATTCATGGCTTTAAAGCCAATCGATCTCACGACTGTTCGATTCCCTTTCCACCTTCGACGGATCACCTGATGTTGTTCACCTGGAATTCCTTGTCTTTGCGTCATGGTCATCGACTCACAGGGAGTGGCCACTTGTCCTCTCGTGAACTACGCTAGCTTTGCCTCGTCGGTTTGGTTTTTTCAGTTACGTAAGGAAATGACTCATCCACCACCTCAGCAGTCAAATCGAACCTCAAATCCTTATACATCGCAGCTCAATACCCTGTCAAATCCGGTTCTTTCATCGGGCACGTTCTTAGCCATTAGATTTGGAGTCCCCAGATCCGATGTCATTCGCTCATTTCGCGCATTTGACTTGCTCGACCGTTAGCGTGCGATTAGCGACGATTTTCTCTCTCCTCCACCTGCCACACGTCAGGCGCTGAATGGAATTGCTAGGTTTCAGCGAAATCCGCTTACAGCCAAAGGGTGCCCCCGATAAATACCGTTGGTTTTGGAGTATGGGTCCCGCCTTTAGCCATTAGCACTTTTCCCCATGGTTTTCCCAGCTTCCATGCGACCGAGCGCTCAGGGCCTCTCCTTCTTGAGGGGTTTTGCCTAGCGATGCGCAATTAGTGCTAAGCGCTAATCGCGCATCAGAAACAACCTCCTTTTCCCAATCCGGGCTTCCCAGGTGCTAGTTTTTCCTCCTGCACGGTCTCCATGGGCTTTTAACCGAGGTCCTCATCGTTCCTCGCTGACTGTCAATTGCCACTATTCAGAGATCTTCCTTATCGCTCTGTGTTCATACTTCTTTGAAGTCTGTCCTGTTTTGGTGTAGCCATGGTGTTTTGATTATTCTTCATGGATCCAATTCGGATCATGGCCTTCCCACTTAAAAAGATTTTGGACCACCAAAAGTTGGTTTTCAAGCATCGACTAAGTGAGGGTACAATTTTCTCACTTGTCCAATCTCTATCCACTTTGCATTGCTCAGCTTTGAACCCTTGAGTCCAATTCTGAGCTAGTCAACATCTCCCCTGTGCGTTGTCCTCACCTTCCTGTCTAAAACTATGTCTTCCTGCAATTCATTAAGATATTCAGGTAGCATATCATCAATAGAAGGCAATTGACTCTACTCTTCAGGATCTTCAATCAGTGAGGGTTCAAAAAATCTCAAGCAATCTGCATTTATGACTGAGTAGATGTGCATGTAAGCTGGTAGATGAAGACGAAAAGCATTCTCACCAATCTTCTCAAGTATTTTGAAAGGTCCATACCTGATAGGCTTTAGCTTCTTACCTTCACCTTGCTTTCTGTCTTTGCTGATATACGGCCAGACTTGGTCACCAACCTGAAAACCATGCTCCATCCGATGCTTGTCATGCCTAGCCTTGTATTTGGCTTGGCTCTTTTCCAGCTGTTCCTGTACTGCCTGGTGGATCTCCTGGATTTATTCAATGAACCTAGTTGCCTTGTCCACATCACTATATCCATTAACAATGGTATCTTTACCAAATACAAAATCTAAGGGAGACCTTGGTGTGAAACCAAAATAGGTCTCAAAAGGAGATCTCTGTGTAGAAGAAAGTTTTGCTCTGTTGTAAGCATGCTGTACATAACACAAATGTTCATCCCAAAGCTTAGGATGTTTGCAGCAATATCCTCAGAGTAATTGGATCACTGTCGTGTTAACTACTTCTGTCTGGCCATCAGTTTGTGGATGAAAAGCCATACTTTTCTTTAGTTTGGTGTCCATCATTTCCCACAGACTTGACCAAAACTTGCCCATAAATCGGGTGTCTCGATCAGATACAATGGAAGTGGGTAGTCCAAAATGAAGCCATACATGTTCAAAGAACAGTTTTGCAGTTTGTTTAGCTGTAATCTGTTTATTACAAGGTATCAAAATACACATTTTGTTGAACCTATCCACAACAACATATAAATAATCATGACCTTTCCTAGATTTAGGCAGTCCTCCAACAAAATCCATGGAAACACTTTCCCAAGGGTGAGAAGGAACTGGTAATGGAGAGTACAAGCCTAGTTTTCTATTGTTGGGCTTGCTTTTAGCACACATAGTACACCCTCTTACCTCTTACATATCTAGAAATTGTTTCATTCATTTTTGGCCAATAACAGAATCTTTGCAGCTGTGCAACTATTTTACTTACCCCAAAGTGACCTGATATCAGAGAAATGTGTGCTTCTCTAACTATCTTTACTCTCTTAGTTTGTGGAATGCAGAGTTTCCCATAATGGTATAAGAGTCAGTCCTTTACATGGTAATCCAACTCTTCTACTCATTTGCCTTGACTCAAAGTTGCATATACATCTTTAAAGTCTATATCTTGAGCATATTGTTCAATGTAGCTTTCATGTAGCATAGAATTATTCTTAAGTATAGTAGATGCATTTATAATGGGTCTAGATAACATGTTTGCAACTTTATTGTGTATGCCCTTTTTATATCTGATGACTAAATGAAACTATTGTAGAAAACCCATCCATTTGTAATGTCTTGATTGTTGCAATTTAGTTTGGCAGTGTAGATATTGAAGTGGTTGATGATCAGTATGTATTACTGTCTCATTGCCCATTAGGTAATGTTTCCACTTTTTCACACTCTGAACTACTGCATACAATTCTTTATCATATGTAGGATAGTTAACTACTGCAGGGTTAAAAGTTTCATAATGATAACATATGGGTTTACCGTGTTGTGTCAACACGCTCCCATGGCATAGCCACTTGCATCTGTTTGGATCTCAAATGGTCTTTGCAGATCAGGCAGTGCTAGTATAGGTGTTGTACTAATCTTTTCTTTCAAGGTGTTGAAGGCTTTCTGATGTTTGCCTCCCCATTGAAACACCTTGTTCAATCTTGTCAAAGCATGTAAGGGAGCTGCAATTGAGGAGAAGTTGGAAATGAACTTCCTCCAAAACTGTGCTGCCCCTAAGAAGCTTCTCACTTCTGTAGCAGACTTGGGTTTAGGCCAGTGTACAATGACTGCCACTTTACAGGGATCTATTTTCAATTCACCACCCCCTACTATATGACCCAAATAATTTAGAGATGTTTTGTCAAATTCACATTTTGAGAGTTTAACATGAAGTTTTTCTCTTTTCAAAACATCTAATGTCTGCTTAACATGCTTTAAGTGTTCTTCCCACGTTTTACTAAAAATCAGAATGTCGTCCAGATACACAATAACAAAATCATAAAGAAAAGGTCTGAGTACATCATTCATTAATCTCATGAAAGTAGCAGGAGCATTAGTTAAGCCAAAAGGCATAACCAACCACTCATACAATCCGTGCTTTGTTTTGAAAGCAGTCTTCCACGCATCTTGTTCTGCAACCCTGACCTGATGGTATCCACTGTGCACATCTAGCTTGGTGAAATAAATAGCTTCCTTTAATTGATCTAAAAAATCATCTATGCGAGGAAGGGGATAACGATTTTTTATTGTTATCTTATTCAGTGTTTGGTAGTTAACGCACATTCTCCATGAGCCATCTTTCTTTCTCGCCAAAATGATTGGTGACCCACATGGTGATGTGCTAGGCCTGATGAACCCCTTCTCGAGCAACTCCTGCACCTGCTTCTTGATTTCAACATTCTCTAAAGCAGACAACTTGTACATTCCAATGTTAGGCAATGGAGCATCTTGCTACAAAATAATATCATGTACTATTTCCTTTTTGGGTGGTAGACCTTTAGGTTCTTGAAACAAGATATCATACTTTGAAACAACCTTTTCTATATCAGCTTGCTATTTAGTATTACAGCCCTCAAATACTTTGGTTTTATCAGGTTTCTTTTCCTTTACAACCATCAATAAGAATTTTTTGCATGAATTTATCATTCTTTTCATCTGCCCTGAGTTTATGAGAGTATAATTATTCTTGAGCTTATGAGCTCTTACAAAGTATTCGATTCCATCTTTCACAAATAGATACTTGTTCTCAGCTCTATAGAAAATATCTTTTCTATCATACAAGTAAGACTTCCTAAAACAATTCCACATATATCTAAAGGAATTATGTCTAACTCAACCTCATCTACAAATGTTGAACCAAAAGAAAACTTGAGTTTGCACTGTCTAGTCACTTGTAGTTGTGCTTTGTCATTCAACCATCCTAATGGGTATGGTTTCTTCTGAGGTGTAGTTGCTAATCCCAATTTCTTTACAATTGATTCAAAAATTAAATTTACTTGTGAGCCACTATCAAACAAAGTATCAATCTTTTGATGTTTGGAAATAACTCGAATATGGAAAAGCTCATGTCTTTTTCTCTCATTTTCTTCATCAGTAATGGATTGTGCTTCAGAATTCTTACCTTTTATACCTGTGGCTGCAATGGTTGTTTCATCTCCCGAGTTTGACCCCAAATCTTTCTGAATAGCTGCAACAACAATCTTCTTATTTTTTCCCTCGAACTTCTTAGGTCTTAGCGCTAGATGCAAAATCCAACAATGCTCATCATCATGCTCGTCCTTTTTACAGTGAGTGCATGAAGCTTTGCTTTTCTGTGCAGTGTTGCCTTCCTTGCTTTCCATTTCTATTTTCTTTTCTCCTTGCTCTTGCTTGCAGTGGGTTGGGATGATCCCCCAACTTCTAGATTTCCATTCTTTCCTCTAGCTTCTAGATGAGTAGCTTGTACATATACCTCATCTATACTAGTGGGATTAAACATGAGGATGGTATGCCTCATGTAGCTGTGTAGACCACCAATGTACTTCAAAAGAGTTTCTGGTGAGTCTATTGAGATTCCTAGAAGCAATGCTCTCTTTCTAAATTCTTGAGTGTACCCTTGCACATTTTCCCTTTTAACTGCCGAAGAGTTTGCCAACTCATCATGGCTTATTGCATGTAGGCCAATGGATATAACTGCTTTTTGATTGCAGAAACAAATTCACTCCAGACAGAGATAGTCTTACCATGTCTTTTCATATCAGCTTGGGTTCTGCCTTCCCACCAAACCAAGGCAGTGCCTCCTAGGCATAGGCTTGCCAGCTGAATCTTGCTCTGGTCTGAGTCGATGTTCTGTACTTTGAAATAAACATCAAATTGTCTAATCCAATTATCCAACTTTTCTGCATTTAACTCTCCATCATATATAGGAAAATCAAATTTAACATCTAGCTTGATTAAATATGCTTTCGTGTTATGCACAGGGCTATTAGGAGGTGTGAGGAAGCTTTCCTCTTTCCCTTTTCCTTTGGAGTGGTCATGGAAGTGAGACTCATCTTCTTCTTTGTCTTTTTTAGAGCCTGATGAATCTTCATCCTTGTGTTTTCTAAAGTCCCTATACATTTCTTCTACCACGGACTTTATGGATAGGAAACTTTCTATGAATTGAGGGTCTGGGCCCATAGAACCTTCCTCTGACATTGTCTTCCGAGGATAGACTCTCCCAATTTTAGGATTAGTTTTGACCAACTCTCCTTCTCCTAATTTGAGCTTTGATCTAGTGAGCATTCAATAACTAAACCAACACAAGCTTGTCTAACCTTTACAACCTAAAGCTCTGATACCACTTGATCTGAAATCACCCTTGAGTGACCTCAGTTAATTAATTATTGAATGAAGGTATTACAGACTCATGTGCTAGTGTGTGTCTATGTCATTTTAGGAAACAAATCAATCAGATTGCAAAATGCACAAACACTGGGAATATGGAAAACAGTAGAGAAACATAGTAAGAAAATATAAGAACACAACAATTAATAAGGAGTTCACCCTATCCTGCATGGCTACGTCTCCGGTCCAGCGTTCAATGGTGGCCTTCTTTTATTGTTTCTTTAAAGCAGAGAATTACAATGAGGAGCTCAATATGAGTCTCCTAAAATAGAATTGCTTGGTAGGGTGGTTCTTGGATTCCCCAAGCCACTAGAGTGCACAGAATCTTTGCCTTACCAGCTCTTGACCTCTCTGGTCTTTAATGGGAGGAGCCCAATGTGGTGCTCAGTTCCCCGATAGATCCTCTCAGGGATGGCTCGATGCTGCATTATGATGAAGGTCAGCTCAGCTCTCTGTCTTTTTGCTCTTTGATTTATTGTCTCTTTGTTCTCTATCTTCATCTTCTTCTTTCTCTGGTTCTTCCTCTTGATGTCCTCTCTCGGGGTCTGTATGTTCTCTGTCTCTGTTCATGGCTTTAAAGCTAATCGATCTCAAGAATGTTCGATTCCCTTTCCACCTCTGTTGGATCGCTTGCTACTGTTCACTTGGAATTCCCTGTCTTTGCATCATGGTCATCGACTCACAGGGAGTGGCCACTTGTCCTCTCGTGAACTGTGCTAGCTTTGCCTTGTCGGTTCGGTTTTTTCAGTTACTTCGGGAAATGACTCATCCGCCACCTCAACGGTCAAATCAGACCTCAAATCCTTATACATTGCGACTCAATCCCCTGTCAAACCGGTTCTTTCATCGGGTGCATTCTCAGCCATTAGATCTGGAGTCCCCAGATCCGACGTCATTCACTCATTTCGCGCGGTTGACTTGCTCGACCATTAGCATGCGATGAGAGGCAGTTTTCTCTCTCCTCCGCTTACCATGCATCGGGCGCTGAATGGAATCGCTAGGTTTCAGCCAAATACGCTTACCGCCTAAGGGTGCCCCTGATAAATATCGCCAGTTTTGGAGCGCGGGTCCCGCCTTTAGCCATTAGCGCTTTTCCCATGGTTTTCCCAGCTTCCATGCAACTGAGTGCTCAGGGCCTCTCCTTCTTGAGGGGTTTTGCCCAACGATGTGCGTGCTAATCATGCATCAGAAACGACCTCCTTTTCCCAATCTGGGCTTCGCAGGTGCTAGTTTCACCTCCTGCGCGGTCTCCATGGGCCTCGGTCAGCACACTTTGACCGAGGTCCTCGTCGTTCCTCACTGGCTGCCAACTGCCACTGTTCAGAGGTCTTCCTAATCCCACTGTTCAGAGGTCTTCCTAATCGCTCTGTGTTCATAATTCTTTGAATTCTATCTTGTTTTGGTATAGCCATGGTGTTTTGATTATTCTTCATGGATCCAATTCAGATCACTATCCTATTCAAATTTGAAAATCATGTAGAGAGGTCCTATGTGGTGTGCCAATGTATCTTCCACCATGTTTGAGCCTAACATTATTTTTAAAATTCTGACTTGTTGATATAACATACTCAATAGGTTATGCCATTTATTGAGGTTACTAGATGCTTCCTGAAACCACAAAAATTATACTATTTTTTATTTGATACCTCTCTCTTATATATCCAACCACCCCAATGGCATGTTTTGGGTGTTGGAGTGCTCCAAGTTCCTTTCACAAACTTATAACTATTCTCTAATACCACTTTTTAGTGTATCTAGTATCTATACTACACCCATGACACTTTGATTTTAACTTTAATCCAAATATGGTATGTACTCATGTAGTTGCTAATGGTTAATTTATTGAATTTTTATCCTTTCAGGTGATGGAAAGACATTTATGATGGAGACTTTGCCACTAAGAGCTTAAGAGGAAATGCTTAATTTGATGAACAAAGCATTTTGAATAGAAAGATGGCTTCGCTTATGGATTAGTTTCTTTGAGATATATGGTTGCAAGCTATGTGTTGCAAACTATGTGATCTCCTTAGTGATGAGAGGTATGTATATGAACATACATGTATGCAAATTGACTTCGTATAACCATAACTACAAATATTGATTTGTTGGAAATAATAGTGAGAGGGGGGGGTGAATCAGTATTATCATATCAATAATACTTTTTCATTTCCATATTCAGATTCATATATGCTACTTCCACAAATTCTTATGATTCAATTAGTTGATCCTTAATGAGTGCATTAGAACATTATCAACCATATTAACAGTAAACAGGTGTAGTAAAATAGAACAGATCATCACACATAAGCCACACACATGAACACCATGATATAAGGTGGAAACCCAATGTGGGAGAAAACCACCTGCTGCAAGTCATCTCAATCTTCTTCTTAATAAGAAAATAATTTTAGAATATTTTTGTACTGGTGCAGTCTTATACCAGTACGCAGGGTTCTACCTGCAGAGAGCTACAACCCCCATAGTTCTTGTACTAGTCGATCCATTTACTAGTACGCAGGCTGCTACCTGCTACAATGCTCCAAAGTTTTCCCTTAGCTCTTGTACTAGCTTAGATACTAGTACGTAGAAGCTGGCCTACAATCATCTCTCCTCTGGGTACCACGTTTCATACATTTTCAGACTGGATACACCTGAAGCACAACACATAATCTGAAAGGCCACGTTTCATCCAATTTTCATACTGGACCCATTAATATCATTGAAGCACATAATCAATCAATCTTCTGAATCACCCAAACACCAGATCAATACATATACAAGGATAATATGAGAGTTATCAACCAGATCTAGTCCATCAGATCATATAAAGATAAGTCATTATGAACCTGATCCATTCATCCATCAATACTGCTGTTATCAGAACATAATATCAGTAACCAGACATCACTTCAAAAACCCAGAACACTTCAGTAAAAAACAGAAGCAGCTAAAGCATATTTTAAGAAAAGTACGACGCTTCTCCAATGGAAACCTGCGGGTATCCACTCCTGCACCAACTACTAATCCGCGGGTATCCGCACCTGAATAGGCTGCTGACTTGCGAGTATTCGCAGCTTATAGTTTTCTTCTCTACGAGCATCTGCACTTACGGTTGTGCGTTTCCTGCGCACCACCGCATTGTACTTGTCTCTGGCCTGCGATCCTCCTGCAATCCTTCGCACCTACACCGATCTCTGGCCTGCGAAGCTCCGCGTCTTTTGCTCGATCTATCTGTGTGTCTCCACGCTTTCTCCTTCAGTCGCCTGCGGATCTCCATGCCTGAAACATGTCGTACCTGCGGTCCAGACTTCAAATATGCCACAGACTATCAGATCTATAGATCGGCTCATGCACAAAGGAGATGTCGACCCATCAGAAGATTTGCCCTATAAAGCTCAGATTTCTCTTTGATATAGATCTAGATATCACTCACCAACCAGAATTTCAGATCTTGCTCTCCCTAAGATATTCAACCCATAAGCATTACTCTAGCCAAATGATATCCTTCCTCTTTTATAGCCTTAGGCCCTTCACAATACCACGGTCCAAAACCATAATAACACAATACCACGGACCCGACGGGCTAAATACCAAGGGTTAAACATAAGAAACCCCACGTGTGCTTTTCTCTACATGAAAGTGTGTGCACTTTAGGACCGCACTTTTTGTTTTGTGATCCCGCGAACATGTCCGCACATTATGAATGCAGAACCGGCGGACCTAGCCTCTGACCGCACCTACTGAAACGTCACACCTGCGTACTTCTTATTTTCTTCATTCTTTGTGAGATAATCATCAATCTCTGCTACTGACCTGTTGTACTGGGATCTATCACCTATATCAGTTGCCATCAAGGACAACACTTGAGCCATAATGCCAACAATCTCCCCCTTTGGACTTGATGGCAAAGCTAACTTGTCATATTAAGGACTGTCGTTTGATTCCTTTGAGCTGTCCTGCATCCCATGTATTATGTCGCATCTGATATCTCTTCTGTAGATTCATCAGATTATATATAAGTGAGATGTTCTTTTATGAGTGGGTTGCCATCAAGTACAACACATGCATCATAATGCCAACAATCTCCCCCTTTGGACTTGATGGCAACAACACCAAATCACTCTACCCCTTTGACATCAAGGGCAAAGGGTGGACCAAGATATTATCTTCCTTTGCTGACCATACTCCCCCTGAGAACTTGTTGAAGCCTCTGAATGAGCTCTCCCTTTGTATATGCCATGGTGCACCAATCTGTCCATGCTCTTTCTGAGAACATGCTGAAATCTCTGCTCTACTGAAGTGAGTTGTTCATGCTCCCCCTGACTGTAAGCAAGGTATGCAAAAAGATGTTCTACAAGAAGAACATGACTCTATACATCGTAAATGACCTTCCTATCACCAAAGACTCATACATACATCTATCTACCATCATAATGGTGATATACCAAAAGTTTACATATGATAACATAACATCATTCCTCCCAGGCATAGTGGGGAAACCAACATAGACCGTTACATGACCTGAAGAGATCTCATCAAATGACTACAATAGATAGAGACACACTATTACATCATGACTTTTACATCGAATGATATACATGACATTTATAACAAACATTATGATAAACATCAGCAACAACATTGAATGATCTGCTCCATAGCATCTGTCAACAACAACTAGACCAGCAACTTGTATCATCAAGGTATGTCCGCATCAACTCATCCTTTTGAACAGAATTCTGTATATACAGAATCATTCACATTCTATCATATGTGAGAAACACCATAGCCATCCAGATCTACATGAACCAAGTGTCATTAATTTGGAATATCAATCAACACATGAATATCCGCAGCTTTGTTTGTGTCTAAAATGCATAGATACACAACTGATCCTTCTGTCGCTCTGCGAACCTCCACAACTGTTCCTTCTGCTGTACTGCGTACCTCTTTGCAGATCCACAGCTAAACCGTCTGCTTGACGGCGTATCTACGCACCGGTCCTTCTGTTATTCTGCGTACCTTCGCTCTGTGACTTCTTCTGCATTGCGTAGCTCGCACCAGAGCCTACTGTTCGTTGCGGACCCCCGCACCTTATCCTTCTGATGAGCTGCGAACCCACGCACCTTCACTAAGTATCGCCTACGGTCCTCTTATTAGAGCCATGTAATCTTCATCACCAAGGACTATTAACCATAATGCCAACAATGCACTATCTGTGCCCACTACTTTTAGACTGACATATACGCAACTTTGCAATGTCTAACTCGCGTATATACACGACTTCCCTTTAAGAAACTTGTGTATGAGATTCAGGACACTGAAGTTTTACACTTTCAGCTCCCCCTGAGTCTGTTATATCCGTGCAGTGCTGTGTCTCAGTACATTGTGCTGTGCCACATCTTTCTGACTGAACTTCCTTCTTCTTCCATATCTTCAAGTGTGATGATGTTTTCTCCTTTTGGTGTGATGTTCATCTTTTGTTCTTGCATTCCTTTGCTATATGTCCAAGCTTGTTACATGCATAACATCTAACATGTTTCATATTCCTCCTGTAGCAATCAGCAGCTTTGTGACCAAACATATTGCAAGCAAAACAATATCCATTAAAGTACCTTGATTGTGATGATCTGTTTGCTTGATGATCTTGAACCCTTCTTCTTCTACATCTGGTTGCAACATGTCCAAGGTTATGACATACATAACATTCAACATTATTCATAGAAGGAGTAAAATATTTTCTTTGAAGGACTTCTTTCCTTGCTTGATGATGAGATTGACCTTCCATCTCCCTTTTGAGCATTTCAAATTTTACATTAGAGTCCCTTGTCTTACTAGATTCACCTTCAATAGTTTCATGAAAACCAAGACCAGTCTTGATAGCAGGAGATCTTTGACTACTAAGAATATCATCCAAGGCTTTAGTGCTATCTTGAAATCGTAACAGTTTATCTTTTTCTTCTAATTTACCTTTCAAGATATTTACCTCAACTTGAAGTTGTTCTTCCTTTTCTAGACATTGCTTCTTCATGTCTTCTTCAGCTTTCCTTCCTTCTTCCAACTGATGCCTTATTTTGAGAATTTCCTTTTCTTGTTCTTCATTGAGATCTTGCTGCATTTGACGAATTCTGAAGGCACATTCCAGCTGTGATTTTAAGCTGATAACTTCGTTTACCTGTTTCTCAATAGCTTGGATTAGATATTTATTCTGCTTCTTTGATTCTTCAAGATCTTCCTTTAGCGAGCAGATCGTGGCTTCAAGACTTTCATAGTAACTGGATATATCTTTGAGTTTCTTGATGGTTGTGCTTCTTTCATTGACTTCATCTCTTAGTGATGTTACTTCATCCTGCAACTTTTGATATTTGTCCTTGAATAAATTCCTTACCTTGTTTCCTTCTTCTAGTTGGGCCTTTAGTTTGGTAGCTTCTTCTTTGAAGTCACATTCCCTTTTGTTCAATAGATCTTGTTGATCTCTGATTTTATCTAAAAGCCTTTTAAATTCTGCCTCTATTTGATATCTTTCTTGTTCACCCATAAGAGCAAATTCATTTGTTTCGCTATCACTTTCACCTTTTCCAAATGGATAGATAGCTGGAACATCAGAGGATAGCAAATTCATACCTGATAGTTCATCTTCATTCTGAAATGATTCTGAATTTGATTCTAAATCTGAAGAGCTTCTTACACCTAATCCCCAATCGATTCTCCCACTATCATAGTTCTTATGAGATGTCTTCTTCTACTTATGTGCTTTCTTCTTAAGCTTCTTTCCCATTGTTCCATGGATCTCCTTTAAGCGATCAAGCCTCTACCAAAGGACCTGATCTGAAACCAATTGTTGGAAATAATACTGAGAGGGGGGGTGAATCAATATTATCATATCAATAATACTTTTTCATTTCCATATTCAGATTCATATATGCTACTTCCACAACTTCTTATGATTCAGTTAGTTGATCCTTAATGAGTGCATTAGAACATTATCAACCATATTAACAGTAAACAGGTGCAGTAAAATAGAAAAGATCATCACACATAAGCCACACACATGAACACCATGATATAGGGTGGAAACCCAATGTGGGAGAAAACCACCTGCTGCAAGTCATCTTAATCTTCTTCTTAATAAGAAAATCCTTTTACAATATCTTTGTACTGGTGCAGTCTTATACCAGTACACAGGGTTCTACCTGCAGAGAGCTACAACCCCCATAGTTCTTGTACTAGCCGATCCATTTACTAGTACGCAGGCTGCTACCTGCTAAAATGCTCCAAAGTTTTCCCTTAGCTCTTGTACTAGCTTAGATACTAGTACGTAGGCGCTGGCCTACAATCATCTCTCCTCCAGGTACCACGTTTCATACATTTTCACACTGGATACACTTGAAGCACAACACATAATCTGAAAGGCCACGTTTCATCCAATTTTCATACTGGACCCATTAATATCATTGAAGCACATAATCAATCAATCTTCTGAATCACCCAAACACCAGATCAATACATATACAAGGATAATATGAGAGTTATCAACCAGATCTAGTCCATCAGATCATATAAAGATAAGTCATTATGAACCTGATCCATTCATCCATCAATACTGCTGTTATCAAAACATAATATTAGTAACCATACATCACTTAAAAAACCCAGAACACTCCAGTAAACAACAGAAGCAGCTAAAGCATATTTTAAGAAAAGTACGACGCATCTTCACTGGAAACCTGCGGGTATCTGCTCCTGCACCAACTACTGATCCGCGGGTATCCGCACCTGAATACGCTGCTGACCTGTGAGTATTTGCAGCTTATAGTTTTCTTCTCTGCGGGCATCCGCACTTACGGCTGTGCGTTTCCTGCGCACCTCCGCAATGTACCTGTCTCTGGCATGCAATCCTCCTGCAATCCTTCGCACCTACACCGATCTCTGGCCTGCGAAGCTCCGCGTCTTTTGCTCGATCTATCTGCATGTCTCCGCGCTTTCTCCTTCAGTCGCCTGCGGATCTCCGTGCCTGAAACATGTCGCACCTGCCGTCTAGACTTCAAATATGCCACAGACTATCAAATCTATAGATCGGCTCATGCGCAAAGGAGATCTCGACCCATTAGAAGATTTGCCCTAAAAAGCTCAGATTTCTCTTTGATGTAGATCTAGATATCACTCACCAACCAGAATTTCAGATCTTGCTCTCCTTAAGATATTCAACCCATAAGCATTACTCTAGCCAAATGATCTCCTTCCTCTTTTATAGCCTTAGGCCCTTCACAATACCACAGTCCAAAACCATAATAACACAATACCACGGACCCGACGGGCTAAATACCAAGGGTTAAACATAAGAAACCCCACGTGTGCGTTTCTCTACATGAAAGTGTGTGCACTTTAGGATCGCACTTTTTGTTCTGTGATCCCGCGAACATGTCCGCACATTATCAATGCAGAACCGGCGGACCCAGCCTCTGACCGCACCTACTGAAACGGCACACCTGCGTACTTCTTATTTTCTTCATTCTTTGTGAGTTGATCATCAATATCTGCTACTGACCTGTTGTACTGGGATCTATCACCTGTATGAGTTGCCATCAAGGACAACACTTGAGCCATAATGCCAACAAACTCCCCCTTTGGACTTGATGGCAAAGCTAACTTGTCATATTAAGGACTGTCGTTTGATTCCTTTGAGTTGTCCTGCATCCCATGTATTATGTCGCATCTGATATCTCTTTTGTAGATTCATCTGATTATATATAAGTGAGATGTTATTTTATGAGTGGTTTGCCATCAAGTACAACACATGCATCATAATGCCAACATGATTCTATATTTTAGGTGCTCCATTCTTATGGGTCTTTACAAGACCTTATAGCATCTATATGAGAATATATTAGAAGCCTTTCCAACTTGAAGACATACGTATGATGGTCTTTTTTTCTTGAATTTTTTGATCTTGAATAAGGGTTTTTGTTTAGATTCAATGATGTTTTTGTGATAAAAATGAGCTAATAATAGTGTTTAGGGAGGGATCTATTAATTCTAGCCACTATGGAGTGAGAAAAACATTAGAAAATTTGCCATGTATTGGTTGTAAATTCAATCCAATGTGAAAATTATTTTATGTGCAATTGTTCATTGTGTAAAATTTTAAAGATAACAAATAGGAAGTTAGCATTTCACACTCCAATTCTTGTTCTTTCATTTTTTTGGAAAAGTATTTCCATATACATCCTAAGAAATTTACCGGAAAGGAGTTGAGGAAATGATATGTAGTTAGTACCATGTACAATTTTTCTCTTTTGTCTGAAATTCCTCATATAGTAACATGTAACACAAATTTTCTTCACTAATATGATGGTAAATTTTGGGTAAATGGTTTATATCATGTTTTTTTATCAAGATAACATAGTTTTTTAAACCATGCTAGCTCAATGGAAGATCACTTTCTTTGCAAGTAAGAGGTTGGTGGTTTGATTCCATCTTGCCCTAACATTAATTAATTATTGAAAGAACAAAAATATTCACATTCTATATTTATTTCTAAAGATAATTTTTATTATCTCTAGAGAGACAACAACTAGGATTAAAGACATATTGTCTCTATAGAGACAATAACTAGGATTAAATACATATTATCTCTATAGAGAAAATATGTATTTAATTGTAGATATAGCATAAACTCTAGCTTAAGAAACAATAATACTTGTGTTATATATTATTTTTTATAGAGACAATGATTTGAGACACTCACAATGTTTAAGACAGTTTACAAGTTTTTTTTTGTCTCAAGTTGAGACAATTTACTCAAAATTTGTCTTAAAGCCCCCTATATGTAGTAGTTGGCTAATTATAAGCATATGCTTAATTTAATAACTCCTTAGAAATTGTCAAATTAGTTTTATTATTTACCATGTTATAATTATCAATATGGTAATTTGAACAAAAGTTTCAAGTTTATATTATTGCTATTCTTTCCTTGTGGCAGGTTAATAATCTTAATACTGTAAATTTCGATTAAATTGATATCATCACTTAACTACTTTATTATTATTATTATTTTAAGATGAATAATAATATACCATATTAATTATTATTGTTGTTATGTTAACTAATTATTATTAATATATGCAATTTTATTAAACAATTAGCTAATACCAAATTATATTATGTTGAATGGTTAAATTGGTTAACCTATGTATCATTTTAAAAATAAACATTTAAAAATAAATAACATCATATTTTATTAAATAAATATATTAACAAAATTATATAAAATGAACATCAAAACACACACTTAGTTTACTCCATAATATGTCAAAAATTGATCAAATAATTGCTTGGGGTTTTGTAAATATATTTTTTCTTTTGCCATTTGTATGATTTAATTTAAAATTTGAATACATAATTGGTTTTGGTCTTGTGGCTACAACACCACATGAGTGAAGCCTCAATCTTGAATCAAAGGGTCTTACGAGTTGGCGAGAGTTTTCTCCCATGTTAAAAATAGTATTAATAATAGTTCAATCCTATTTAACTTATATAAATGAATTATTATTTAATTTACATCAAATAAAATTAGCATTATTTGATACTCTTAATAAATTATGGTACAATTTGTCACAATAATGATAAGATATAGAATATCAATAGATATAAAATCAAATGATGTTATATAAACTATCTAATTTATACAAATATATGTTAACAAATTATTTAAAATAATTCTTACACTATGACCTGATCTTAACATAGCGCACACATATGAGCTGATCTTAACATAGCGCACACATCATTTCACATTAATAGAAATCCTAAATCCACACTAGAAAAACTAAACTTAACTTGCGAGTAAGTAGACAATCTAAATCTACACTTCATAGCACAACTTAAATGACCGAGAACATGAGGAACTATAAAAGAAAAGTGACTGAAAGATATAACATGGTATGTAATAATCCTCAAAAGCAACTTTAAATGAAATGGAGTAGTTTAGAGGTTTGCTCAGTAGTGTTGGGATCATTTTTGATGGCAGTCTCATTGAGATGGAAACAATGGCCAACTTTCTCAGAGATATATTTCTCCACTTCATGAACTTGCGCTTTTCATGGCTTTGCAATGCTCCACCTGTGTGTCATTAATAATGTGTTTATCAGCGATGGCCACAAACATGCGTGGAAACCTCAAGTCCTTCATAAGTGGAGCGTCAGGTCCCATTGCGTTGGTGATTGAATGCTTTGTGGTTGTGAGGATACCCACTGGTATCATTATTAGTTAAGAAATTATTATTTCAAAACATAATTAAGTTTTTCAAATAGTTTGAAGAATTTATCGAACATTCCTCGACTAGAAAGCATAGAGTCAGGTGGAATCTCCATCTTGAATGTGCTTCTTTCGGATTTCACATACCGAGGATGTATACTGTTGACACCTAATCTTAGGGATTGGGTGAACAACTCTAATTAGTGTAAATAAATAATAGAGAAGATGGAGAGTGGCCGGGAGATGAACTGGACAAGCACTCCCTGTTGTATATAATAATGAACAACCTGAATGAATAATATGAATCGATTTGAGGAGTTACCTCCTGGTGTGACATATACAAACACCTCCTCACACGCAAACATGATGTAGTAAATCGACCACGGGAGTGGCGAGCCACTTCGAGAACGAGGTTTCCCCTGAGTAACTTCACCCATTAGAAAGAATCAGCTGAAATCGGGTACTGACTAAGCCACAACTCCTCGATCTCTTCACAGGCTACTAAAAAGAGCCATAGAAGAGCCCTAAATGAGTTGTCACACGTTGCGAGGAGGAGATCCTCGTGAGCGAGTTTGAAATCCACCAAAATGCATAATGAAGTATAATAAGTACCTTCCCAAGCCACAAGAATGAAGTATAGGTTGATGATGTTGGTGCCATTGTCATAGCAGTGGGGAAGGCATAAACTCTTTGTGAAGCCACCTACTAGAGAATTGGTCGACATCCCCACTGTCATCCTCTCTACCACACAAGCATTCATGCATTCACCGCACTTAAATTTCAAATTTAGAATTTCAAATAAAGGATTGTGCCCCAGGTGTGCTTTAATTGAGTTTCCCTGACAGAATGGTTTTTTCAGACCTTCGGGAGATGCAAACAGGAGTTGCAGCGAAAAGGGGGTTGCCGGGAAATCAAGAGACACTGTAATTATTCTCATGCTTGTATTACCATCACCCATGACAGCGTCCCATCCATCTCCAAAAAATGTCATGTTATAGACTACTCCATTTTACTTAAACTATTTTGACATTCTGACTTACTTAGTTAATGTATTAAATGTAATTGGTGGGAAATATATTTCAAACTCAGCTAGTCAAGTGGGAAATTTCAAAATTTGAAATTAAATATGAGAGAGAGGGAAGCATGAAAATTTAGAAAATCTACAGTGATCACCCACCCCTCATATTGTGTTTCAGAAAATCGAAATATGTAGCTTGGATTACCTTCGCAAATAACCTGCTCCAAGCTGGAACACCAATAGTTGCTGCAGATTTCAGATTCCCATGTATTGGGTGGGAATTATAATAGTTTGCTTCATCCTCCTCCTCCTCTGGGCAAAAAATTCAAAAAGTGGAATTATTTGCACCGCCCCTTCTCTATAAAGAATAATTCGCTTTGCTGCACAGTCTCATGCAAAGTGAGTGACGAGAATTCATTCTGCCAAAAAGATTACGGGAAAAAAATCATTCAAAAAGTTGTGCATTTCATTATTTCTATCACCTCCTTATACTACCCAAACAACACATCCATGACTACCCTATTGAACCGACCCATGCTCTTCATGTGTTGTCGAGCTACCTTGTCATCGGTGACGAACCCCTTCTCCTTCATATTTACTAGGAGTTGCCGCATCTCATCAGCCTTCTATGCCCTCAAGTAGGAATCAACCAAAGTGACATAAGTGGCAGCTTTGGCCTTCCAGTCATAGCCCAGAATATCAAGCATATATTTTCTGGAGTCCTGCAGCATTCCACCCTGCCACAGCACCTGAATGAGAACATAGTAGCTATAGGAATTGGGCAAGCACCCCGAGGCCTACATTCTCATGAAGACCTTGAGGGCGTCCTTGGGCTTTCCATCCTTCGCATATGCTTCCACGATGGTAGTGTGTGAAATGACATCTGACATCCTCGACTTGTCCTTCATGTATCCAAAAAGCTTCATGGCCTGGAGGGTTAGCCCATCCTAGGATAGGACTTCGAACATCTTGATGGCCTGTGTAACAACCCCGAAATAAAAACATGTAATTAATCAGATTAATCATGCGATTAATAATCAACACTCAATTTATTGTTGAGATGGTATTGAAGTGATTTTAGATAGAAAATCAACATTAGATCTATAACAACTAAGTAATGAGAAACTTTCCAAGTTTATTCATCTGGAGTAGATTGGATGTTTTGCTAAATATTGATTTCTAAATGATAATCCACTAAGAATGATGTAAATTGGAAATTTGAATTTGTTTTTTAAGGGTAGTTGGTAACTTTATGAAATCATGACACTAATAGTACTCATAAGATAGCATAATCCTAGAGGGATGTTAACTAATGCTAATTCATAGTTAGCATTCATTGTTTATATATGTAAACAAAATTAATTCATGATAAGAATGCTTATAGTGTATTGTTGTTCTATATTTGATAAAGTATTTGATGATTCTCATATTAATGATGTTTCATGATATCATGGTATGTGGTAGATGGATATAGTTCTCATGAGATGTTAATGATGTATATGTGGTACTTATTTATTTATTTGGTATGATAATGATGTTGAATGCTCATGATGAATATGATATGCGTAGGGATAATGATGTTATGATATGAGGTTATAGTGACAAGTGCTTTGTTTATTATGTCATGTCATGATATATCTTTAATGCAAATATGTTGATGTTATAACTTATGAGGGTGTTTTATGATGTGAAACATGTGGTAATTGCATGCAAATTTTACGACATGCAAGAGAATGTAGTTCTTTACTATTTAGAATGTTGTGATAACAATGATGAATATTCTCATGATGACAGATTATTTTCTATAATACTATGACGGTATAGATAATGCATTCGTTGCATGTTGAGGTGTGATGATTGATAGGACTCCACAAATGGGCCAAGAGGGCCGGTTTATTTGATGATCTCGTGTAAGCCCATACGCATGAGGGAGAATAAGTAACACCATATGGGCTGGGGACAAACTCAATCAACACTACATATGCCAGTGGTTCCTTTGTCTTGTATAGCTTTTGATGAATAGCTCTTGAGGGCTATGGGACCATCTTGAGGATGCCAAGTGCCTGATATTGAAGGCTAGGTGCCTTCAAACACATTTTCATAATTAACTAAGTTAAATAGTTCACCCTTATGACCGTTTGAGACTTGGCGCCATTTAACTTTGCAAACAATTTATAGAGGAACGAATAGTTTTACGTAGATGCTAAATAAATGAGCACGAATTTTCTTTAGTTCTCTTTCAGTTGTTAACACGCATGATGAATGGATAATTTACATTTAATGGTATGGGATTGTTAGCATTGTTCTAATTCGATAATCCCACTTGCTGATATGATTTATTGCTAATACGATTCGTAATCCACACACAATTTATCAACTAATTAACATCACATTTCCGAAATATGAGTAGAGACAACTTACCTGTGGAACGCTAGTTGAATTCTACTAATTGCAACAAGTCTTGGGGACGACTCTCCACCCTACTGTAGGTTCAATTGCACAAAAATCTTGCTTCAACTGGCCACCCCCGAGCCCTCAATCAACGTACTACTGCTAGGGAATCCTTTGTCTTGTATAGCTCTTGATGGATAGCCCTTGAGGGGCTATGGGACCATCTTGAGGAGTCCAAGTGCCTAATATTGTAGGCTAGGTGCCTAGTATTGGATTGGGAAGCCGAAGTCTAGTGGGGGTGTAAGGACTTTGATGCCTGGAGTTGTGTGCCTTAGTAGTTGTGGAGGGAGTGGGCCAACCTTGCGAGATGCCCGGAGACATTGAGCACTGTACCGAATGCCTGCCTTGGGGTAGATGAGGTCTGAGTCAAGCGCGAGCCTTGGGGCCAGCCTTGGACTAGGATACAAACCGAGGAGGCTTATGCCTGGTTCCAAAAGTGGGAAAAAGGACAGAGATTCCTTGGGATTTCCCGGGTGTTGTGAAACTTTCGATGCCTGCTGGTTATACTAGTTTAGCAGAGGGTGTCGGCGAACATGAAGTAATAAATAACAAAATAAAATGTTAAATAATTCAACTTAACTTTGGGACGAAGTTCCTTAAAGTGGGGGAGTATGTAATGTCCCTTAATAATAAATAATAAATAATAATAATAAAAAAAATAATAAATAATAAATAATATAATATAATATTAAAATACAAGAAAATAAATAATAAACAATAAATAAAAAATAGTAATAGTAAATAAATAATAAATTATAAATTATAATAAAATAATAAATAACAATATGAAAGCTCTATATAAATATATATATATAAATCAATAGAAAAATAGTAAAAAAAATTAAAGCTATCAAAAAGTAAAAACAAAAGAAATAAAACAAGAAAGCAATAAAAATTAGTAAAGCTATCAAAAAGTAAAAACAAAAGAATAAAACAAGAAAGCAGTAAAGTTGCATGTTGACACATGGAGTGTGTGCATGTGGTTCCCCTTCTAATGTTTGCTCTATTTAATAGATGGTGAGGAAGATGAGAGGCATTCCATCGTTCCATTATTCCATCATCCATTCTCTTGGGAGAATAGTGTTGTAAGACAAAGGATTCCCTGGCAGTAGTACGTTGATTGAGGGCTCGGGGGTGGCTAGTTGTAGCAAGATTTTGTGCAATTGAGCCTATGGTTGGGTGGAGAGTCATCCCCAAGAATTTGTTGCAGTTAGCAGAATTCAACTAGCATTTAGCCCTAAAATCATAAGTGAGAAACATCATCGCCACAGGTAAGTTGTCTCTACTCATATCTTTTGAAATTTAATGTTAATTAGTTGATAAATTGCGTGTTGATTATAAATCGCATGATTAATCTAATTAATTACATGTTTTTATTTCGAGGTTGTTACCACCTGTTGAACGAGGTGGCTGGGCTCTTGAATCATAAGCTTCTTGTTGAAGGAGTCCACGAGGCTTCTTCTTCTATTCGTCATCTAAGTCGTCATCCGAGGCGTTATTGGAATTGGCTTGGATGATGAGATTTCGGTGCTGGGGTGCCCTTTTGAAGGGAAATTTTGTGGAGTATACTGTTATGTATGGAGTGATATAAGGTCTCAAGGATTGCAAGGATTTGGTATTTGAAACGAAGTTATGGATATCAGAATGAGTGTGAATGGAGGAGGAGGAGCAATTGAGAATTTTGATAGAATCAAGGAATTTAAATGAGGATGGTATGATAATAGATGCTTATTGATTTCAATGGCGGTTGATAAATGACACATGAAAGGGCGTTGGAACAACATCTTGCTCATTGTTATGGCCAACTGCAGCAGAGAGCCGAAGAGTGAATATTGTAGCTGTCATTGAAAGTGTTTGTTGTGATTCGCTAATATTAATTGTACGTAAACAAATTGAAAATTTGAATTTATTTTATTGCACACTAACGTTAAATTGGGGTGGAAAATATTTGTGTTTGTTAAGGATCAAGTTTAAATTAACAAGAAACTGTGAATTTTATTATTATTTTAAACTAATTAAATAATATAACTTCATGTTCATTAGAAATTGTCATGAAAAGCGTCAATGATACATCATATTCATGAGCAACGAATTTAAGAAAAAAAACTAGTTTAATATAAATATCAAGGTTATACTCATTAAGATATGATAATGGTTAATTTTTAATGTTAAAATACCATTAAAATATGATTACAAGTTTTAATAATTATAAGTAGATGTTGTTATTATTATTATTATTATTATTATTATGTATTTCTTTAATTATGACTATGGATAATTTTATAATTTGTGGAAGTGATTAAATTAGGTATAGAAATCAAGTCTATTTTTATGTGAGAATTTTGCAAGTTAAACATACAAAAACTTCTAATTTATCAATGGCTAAGATGTGCTTATTCTTCTACCTTATTTCAATAAACTAACAAAATTTTTACTTTTTAGCTTTTAATTCTTCATTTTCCTACTTTCCTTGCTTAAAACATATATAAAATTACAAACATTTTAACCTTATCACATAACCTTTTTTATATATAGTCATTATAATTGTATAACTCTATTTTATATTAATTATAAACTTATGTTGTAATTATATACTACATTAAACAAAATTATAACAACTTAAAACTAATAGATTCCTGTAATGTTTTTCTTAGTTAAAAGACAAACCTTGCTAATCCAAACAATTACTAGATAATGAGATATTCCCTATGAGATAGTTGTGCCTAATGATTAATTTCTCACCGAATGAATGTAGCCATATAAATTAGGTGCTACCTTTAAGGGAAAAATAAGCTTAATAAAGTTAGGAATAGGTACATAAAGTGCTCAATAAATAGCTTATTCCAAAAAATTAATTAGGATCATGATATGGCCAAGGTTATTATAATATGATAATGGTTCACCATATGCTTTAATCGGTGGATTTATATTATAAGTTGTCCCCTCACTCTTCCAAACATGTCTATCATATACTAGCAAACAATGACATGGGTATTTGTAATTATATACTACATTAAACAAAATTATAACAACTTAAAACTAATAGATTCCTGTAATGTTTTTCTTAGTTAAAAGACAAACCTTGCTAATCCAAACAATTACTAGATAATGAGATATTCCCTATGAGATAGTTGTGCCTAATGATTAATTTCTCACCTAATGAATGTAGCCATATAAATTAGGTGCTACCTTTAAGGGAAAATTAAGCTTAATAAAGTTAGGAATAGGTACATAAAGTGCTCAATAAATAGCTTATTCCAAAAAATTAATTAGGATCATGATATGGCCAAGGTTATTATAATATGATAATGGTTCACCATATGCTTTAATCGGTGGATTTATATTATAAGTTGTCCCCTCACTCTTCCAAACATGTCTATCATATACTAGCAAACAATGACATGGGTATCTTCTCTTAATTTCACATATTATTATATGTTGTTCCCAATATAAAGGAATAACATGACATGCAATGTGTAGTGGAGATGCATCAATTATTAGATGGTTTATTTTCACCTAAAATCATCCATGGTCGAGAAGGATATTAAATGAATACCCAAGCATCAAATTTATGGGCGACATCCTAGATTATTTAAATGATCACATTTATTACTTTAATTCATTGATAAAATCTGACTAAGAGTGGGAGAATGGAGGGTACCTACCAACTATTTGACAAAATTTGTGAACAAGGTTCGGTGTTGTGAATTTCGTTCATGATTGGTTAAGATTGGGTATTATAGCAAGGCCTTAGAGCTCATTGCAACAATAAAGCATTGCCCTGAAAGAAATACTTGGCTACGAGAAGTTCCTAATTTGGGTTTCTGCATTAGGAATTAGTACATAACTTATTTGATGAAAATCTATAGTGAAATGTGATTTAATCTCTGATGGTGATAACATTACGTGCTCATAATGCAAGAAAGGCTTAGAAATGTAGCATAGAGTGGAGTGTGAATGCATTCATTAGGTTATGATAATGTGAGGGTAGCACTGATCTAGGGAATAGAAATCATAGTGAGTTACTATTCTATAGCTTTATTTGCAAGTCAAAATGGTTCCCTAAAATGGTTTAGTAATGGTTAAGGATACCACTGATCTAGGGAAAAGCCAATGTCAAGAGATGCTTGTAAAATACAGTGCACAAGCAATAAGGAAACCTTCTAGAAATAACTTGTCATCTAGTATCAATGTATATCAATATGCAACTCACAATTGGCTATTGACATATTTTGTTGTTTTTAGTCGCCAATAAAAAAAATCCTCTTTGGAAGAATATGAAATTTCTTTGTAAGTTCATCCAACAGTTTTGTTATGTTGCATATTGGAGAAAAGTATGGTAGGGTTTCTATCACACTAATTAGGAAAGGTAAATTCACAAATCACCACTGTCTCAATGCTATGTAAGGAATATCAATCACCTATTAAAATAATCATCGAATATTACATATGTAAACAAGAACCTTATCCAATTATAATATTGGAATAAGTGACAAAAAAACATATAAATATAAAGAAAATTGTATAGTTTCCATATTCTAGCTTAATGGTGTTAACATAGTGGAATTTAGGTAGCACCTTTAAAGACATTCCCAATCAGCAAAAATCCCATCCACAGAGCCCAAGGGTGCCCTTAGCATCGAATAATACTAATATGAGCTAGTGAGAAGATGTGGGCATATTGACCCAAGGATTTGAACTCCAAAGTTTACTTTTTGATGGGAAATCCTATAGGCCCATACTATGCTTGCTCAATATTTGGCACATGGATACTTTGAATGTGTACAATAAAATGAAACAATGATAGAGGACTAATGTAAGCTAGAGCATAGGGAAATGCATAGTACATTCCTACAACCCTTTCTTTGTAGAATACAATTCTCTCTACTGAAACTGTAGGGTGCACATTTGAATAGTTGTTGACTCCTAAGAATATAACTGCTCCATACAAAAGCCCAACGATGATAAAAAGATCATTTTTTTTGTCCCTGATATACTGTAATCTAGTCATTAGTTTCTACAAAGATTCTATATCATACAAAATGACAAGATCACACATTTTGCTGATTTTGCTATTCAAACAAAATGTTTTGGGTACTGATATGCCATACAAAGTTAAATTTAAGTACATACAACTTTGTGTCACATTTCCAAAATATCGTTACAAAGAGCAAAGCACCAAATAACATTATAATTGGGAATTTCCTAGTAAGTCCACCATTTCTTCTACACACATGACGCGAACTCTCCAAAGAATGATTATGAGTACTCGGTTTAGGAAATTCTCCGATTAACGACTTACGATCCCGCATGTTAGATGACAAGTCCATATCAGCAATCGAAGTTCGACAGTTTCATAAGTGAAAAGCATTAACAAACCTCCAATCAATGAACGTTGATTGAGTTAAATAAGTCGGGACAATTATTCTTTTTTAAATCGCTGAGAAGGCCAAAAAGGAATTTCCAAAGGAATTCGCTGAAAAAATAGGGTAGGCAAGGTCTCTTTCTCTCTCCCCAAGGCAAGACACGTGGAGGCATCCAGTTGGGTCCGATAAGGATAGATGACAGTCTCGGATGAGCTCCGATGTAGACAAGTAGCATGATCTTATTGGTTCTGAGAAGGGACACATGGCTGCTGACATCAACATGTCGTGAAGGTAAGGAGGGACACATGGTAGCTGATGTCAGCATGACGTGACGGTAAGGAGGGACACGTGGCAGGCCATTTTGGTGTTTTGAGGTGGCCTAATCGGCGATATCGTGGTGACACATGTCACCACTTAGGAGACGTCATGTGGCAATGATGACATCATAATGGCAATCAACGATCGACGGTTTGTTGTTGCTATCATATAAGCAACAAGTGGAAATCCCCGATAAGAAGGTTTCGATAATGTTAAGTGCTTGATTGTGGAATAAAAAGAAAACCATGGCACAGTTCTTAACAGAGGAAAAATCCTCCCGGCACAACGCTGAAAGACTTAGCGCCTCGGGTCATGGCACTTAGTCACCACCCTCGGTCCTATGAAGTGAAATGTGAAAATGGGCTAGAATAAAAAAGTACAAGGACAATCAGAATTTGTTGTTTGTTTGTGAATAAATTTCTGATAGAGGAAAAGCTTCGATAAAGTGCAATATAAAGGATAAAAGTCCCCCGGTACAATTCTAAAGGGCTTAGTGCCTTAAGGCTAAGCTTCTGGTCATAACACTTGGTTCTACAAGTGGATATTCGATGAGGGCTAAAAACAAAAGGGGCTTGACATAATCAAAGGTTGGAAATCAGTAGTTTCTTGGTGTTGCACCATGACTTAGCACTATGATGTATTTCCTCCGATAAAGCACAATACAGAGTACTGAAGGGCGTATAGAGCAGTAAGCTGTGTGAGTAAATGTTGAGCAGATTTTTGGTTTCAGGAATGAAGGTCGATTGTCAAATATCTCTAATACAAGGCAAAAAGGAAAATGGTCCATAAAATGTACATGCCTAAAGTATAGAGAAGCCATGCTAGAGTGTTGTCAAGCTTTGTGGGAGTTGAAGTGCATGGAGAGTCTCAGTGATGGGAGAGTTGCAGAAAGAGAGGATTGTGCCTACATTGAGTATGCAGGTCGGCTATCTAGTGGCAAACACAACAACAACATGGAGAGACCATGCCTAAGCATAGTGCAAAGTGATGAATGAGGACAGTGTGGCAGTATCAATAGTGTGGGAACATCAACAGTGTGGCAACATTGATAGGGTGGCAACATTGATTGTGTGAATGGAAGAGGAACAAAACTCAAGTGCTCTGATGAGAAAAGCATGGAAATGAAGCATTATTGTGTGATATCCTTAGAGAAAAGTGATTTGTGTGAGTGCACTTATATGAGAGGCTATGTGAGAGCCAATTCGGTGTGTAAAGGCTGAGAGTGCCTAAGCATAAGAAAAAGAGACCTCGAGAGAAGCGAGCTATGTGTGAAAGGAAAGAGTAGCCTGTGTTGTGTATGAAAGGTTGTGAGTTTCCTATGTGTTGGGTGAAAGGCCTAAGTAGCCTATGAGTTACTGTTAGAAAAAGGCAAAGAGATGAACCTATGTTGCGTGAATCAAGGCCGAGAGAAAACTATGTATTGTGGAGAACAAAGAGGCCAAGAGTTGAGTGACTGTTGATGTTAAGCAAATCAGAGGGTTGCTGAAGATTGCTGCAAAGAGTTGAAAAGTGCAGCAGAGTGAGCTGAGAAAAAAAAATGTTATCAAGAAGAGGTTCTACCAAACTATAGAGAAAAACCAATTCTTATTTGAATGTGGATTGGTGCCTGCAATACAAGAAGTTGGTGCTTCCATCTCTAGTGGAGCTTAAGAAGGCTTGGGTGTCAGTACCTCCTACAAGTTAGGACTTTCTTACATCCAAGGAGCTACAAGTTGGTACTTGTAACAAACCCATGAGGTTGGTGCCTCACATGGTTCTTCTGGTAAGCTAGGCAGGTGTCTACAAACAAAGCGAGTTGGTGATTCCTTCTAGTTGGTGCTACCAAACAATCAAAGGGATTTGGTGCTTCCTGTGAGTGGGCTCTCACAAAAAATATTGATGTAATAGAGTAGGAGCTCTTATTTACATGAATAACAACAACAAGATTTGTGGTTTTTTCCAAAAGGATGTCCACATGAAAAACCTGTGTCTAATGTGTATGATTCTTATGGTTTGTATGCTTGTGTGTTGAGTTAATGTTGCTACCACATTGTATATTGTTTTTGAAGTATGGATGGATGTCAAGTTAGAAAAGAAAAGTAAATTGGCTTAAAGAAGTTAAAATTAGCCATAATATTGATTCACCCCCTCTCAGTATTAACATTTTTTTCCAACAATTGGTATCAAAGCAAGGTTCCTTCAAAAATAGCTTAATTTCTAGAAGGTAGATCAAAGGGAAACAATGGCTAATGATGTTTGACTAGCAGCAGAAGAAATTCCATTCTTAGATAGATCAATCCATGAGCTTTGGTATGAAATCTGGAAGGTTATAATGGAAGCCTACTTGATTTCCTTGGATGGCGATATATGGGTCTCCATATTAAATGAAGAAAAGAACAAAAAATCCATGGACGTCATCCTGAAAGGGCTAGCTAAGTCAGATGATGATGAAGCAAGACATTGTGATTCAACAAAGGAAGTGATGAATAGAATGCAATGTTTGTCTAGTGGAGATATCCATGTGGCTCAAGAAGAGTTTGAGGAGCATTGTTGCTCAAGCAATGAATCAGAACTTGGAGAAGTTGCTACCCATCACACTCCTGGTGGTGATGAATAAGTCTCAAAAGAGAGAACATGTTGCACAGAAGGTATGATGTTTCCTTGTGATAAATGTAAAAAGGTAGGTCATTCATTATCTAGATGTTCATGTGAATCACTTGAAGATAGAGACACCCATGAATCTAGTAGATGTAATGAAGATAGACCCATTCTAGTAGAAATAGAAAATAAGGGATCCTCATATGAAGAAGGAATAACCCTTAGACCTATGGAAGACTCCATGGACACAAAGATGGGCTTAGATCTCTGTGATCACTCATCTATCACCTCTGATAGAGAAGAGAAGGATCTAAATGAAAGGATATTTTCTATAAAGAAGTTGAAATATGTTGTAAAAGAGATCAAGGACCTATCAGAGGAAAATCTCAAGCAAGAGGAGAAACTGGAAGTTTATGAGCTTGAGAATGAGAAATTGAGCAAAACAATAGTTGAACTAATTGCTCAACAAGAAGATGCTAATTGACTGACTAGGAGGTAAATCCACTAGTTGAGTATAAAGGAGGCTTGTTGCGAAAGACTACAAACTGAGGTAGTCTCATTGAGACATGACTTAGAGAAGTCAAACAAAGATCTTTATCAATATCAAAAGCTCGAGGGTTCCAAAAACAACAATAGAAAGGTTGTTGGACAACAGTAGTAGTAAGAGAAGAAAATACTACAACAAAAGAGGGCAAGGCAACTACAAGGAAGAGTGCATGACAACAATGCTTTTTTTCATAAAAGGAATGAGAAGATCTAGTAGAGGACCCCTCCTCCTCATCAAGAGAACCTTCATAGAGAATGTAACTTTTGTCATCAAAATCCTTTTCATGGTTTTTTTTTCTTGCAATAAGTTTGGACATAAAGCCATAGACTATAGATGGCATGCAAGGAAACAAAATGTGTTGGGTAGCAGCAACCCAAGGATGCACAATAATGCTAGAAGATGGAAAGTTGGCCACGAGAGGAGTTTAACAAAAGAGTTGTAAAAAGGAGTAACTCCTCCGCCCCATTCTTAGACCAAGAGAGATGGCTGCAGAAATGAGAAGAAATGAAATGATTCTCAGCATACGCATGAAATGCAACAACTCAAGGTTTGAAGGCAAGGAGAAAGAATCAAGCAGAGAATTGTCTTTAGTGCTCTGCGTCAAAAGAGAAATATGAAAAGAGGAGGAAGAAATCAGAAGAATGGTCCTCCCAATTTTGTGTCAGACCCCTCTAAAATGAAGAAAGGCTTCAAGAGGGTTTGGGTGTAGAAAGAGGAGATGAACGAATAATTTCCTCTATCCATGTGCAACTAAGGGAAGACCCAAATAGGGGTAAAGAAGAAGCAATATTGGAATGCTTTTGTCAAGTCTCGACCTTTAAAGGTTTAGAGAAATAAAGTGGGTAATCTTCTCAGGGGGAGTAGATCCTCTGTTTCTCTTCAGTGAAGGAAGAGAAGGGCCTTAAGGGAGGCTAAGTAAGTCATATGTAGGAGGCAAAGAAGATGAAAAGTATGGCACATTTTATTGATGAAGGTGGAGTGAAGAAAACATAAGGAGTACACAAAAATATCTTTTGTTGTGGGAAGAATAAGGGTTGCAATGGAAGTGTGGAATGATAGGAAGCTCACAGTCTTGTCAGGTCCACAGGATAAGTCCCCAAGCAAAGGCGAGATAGCTTTGAAGGATATCAGGGAACATTGGCTCAGGGGGAGCTTCTTTGATAAGCAGTAGCAGGAAACAATGGACAACCGTAGAAAGGAAGATTGCTAAGCAAATAAAAGGTTTGCATATTTGGTGAAATACTCTTATTTCATTTAAGTTGTAATTTTGATTATGATTAGCAGTCTTATGTTCATGATACACAATTGGTGTATGATTTTTGATGTCCCTTAACCCTCAATTGGTATAGCTATGTCAATTGGTTGTGATGGGCTCATGTTGAATAACCATGTGTGCAAGTGGACATTTATTTTTTAGATAGGAAATAATAGAGTTTTCCTTGTACAGTGTTCCACTTGTATCATTTCTTTTGATGCAATTGGTATGAGATGTGAAGCAATCCTCATAGTATGAAAATGATCTCAAGGGGAGAAGTGGAGATGCTCAAGTAAAGTGAGCACAATCTCGGAAGCAACAACAACAATGAAGAAGGGCTAGCCAAAATACATCATTATAACTTGGTATTTGCAGCAACATAAATACCATGCACAATTTAATGGGTATCAATATTTTTTATACAAAAGATGCCTTAGTGGACAAAGTTCTCAACCAGTAGCCATAATTTGTCTAACACTGGAAGGAAAAATCAAAGGCAATATATGTTCAAGGGGAGCATATCACATTTTACCAGTGTATGGAGCAGTAGCAACAACAGCTTTGGAAGAGAGGTTTGCAAGGTAGGATACACATCTCAACAACCAAACTGTAGTCCTCACAATGGGTGAGAGCATGGGGAGAGAAAGGTAGCTTGTAGCCCCTTTCCATTGATGTAAAAAGGGGAGAAACATTGTGTATAATTTGTGATGACAAGAAGGTCATTGATGTATCATACCATGAGATGTGTGGAAGCGGCTTGAGGTTTGGCCATCACGTGGAGAAAAGGATGGTGTGTTGCCATCAATGCCAAGGAGAAGAAGGCAGAGAGCTGAGCTTGTGTTGTGCGAAGAAAGGTCAAGAGCAGACTGTGTGTTGTGGAGAATAGAGAGGCAAAGAGCTGAGTGATTGTTGATGTTAAGAAAATCAGAGGGCTACTAAAGATTGATGCAAAGAGTTTAAAATTGCAGCAGAGTGAGCTAAGAGCAAAAGATTTTATCAGGAAGAGTTGTTTTCAAACTACATAGAAAAACAAGTTCTTATTTGAATGTGGGTTGGTGCCTGCAATATAGGAAGTTGGTGCTTCCATCTCTAGTGGAGCTTGAGAAGGCTTGGGGGTCAGTGCCTCCTACAAGTTGGGATTTTCTTAAATCCAAGGAGCTACAAGTTGGTACTTGCAACAAACCCATGACATTGGTGCCTCACATGGTTCTTTTGGTAAGCTGGACAAGTGTCTACAAACAGATAGAGTTGTTGCTTCTTTCTAGTTGGTGCTACCAAACAATCAAAGGGATTTGGTGCTTTCTATGAGTGGGTGCTTAGAAAACAGATTGATGTAATAGAGTATTAGTTCTTATTTACATCAATAAAAACAACAAGCTTTGTGGTTTTTTCCCATAAGGGTTTCCACATGAAAAACATGTGTCTAATGTGTATGCTGCTTATGGTTTGTATGTTTGTGTGTTGATTTAATATTGTTGCTAGATATATGGATGGATGTCAAGTTAAAAAGGAAAATTAAATTGGCATAAAGAAGTTAAAATTAGTCATAATACTAATTCAACCCCTTCTTAGCATTAACATTGTTTCCAATAATAATATCTTAGTTTCCTTTTCCCCCCTAACTCTTTATCACCCCACAACTTTTTCTTAAATTTGGAAGTAATAATATTTTTAATATTATCCTTATCCTTCAAGATTATCTCCTCCTTTTCCCCCAAATGGTCTGGGCAAGACTGAGCATCCTTATTCCATCATCACTTGAGCCGAAGGTGGGGGTTTTGTCTAGAGTTGGAAGAAATTTTAGGAAACCTCTTCACTTCCATGTTGAATAAATTCTTCTTCTACATGAGATACCTAGTTATAACCATGATTTCAATGGGGAAAAGGCTAGCTTCAATCAAAAGGATATGGTAGGGAGTATTTCCTTTAATCTTGATGTTTTAGGTTGTAAATGTTTTTTGGGTTTACTCAATCTTCCTCCACGAATCTATAGATATATTGTAACCCCAAACCTCACATCCATATAAAATTACAGGGGTGATGATCATCTCAAAGAGTTTTTTTTTAATTACAAATCCAAAAATATGTTGATTTACAATTTTTTTCAAGCCCATAGTAATTCCATCCTCCATTTATCCTTTTCTCAATTCTATAATTCAAATTAAATTGTTGATGGATGTCGATTCCCATATATTTGTATGAAAGAAGATTTTCTAGGTAGTTATTGTCATAAATGAAATTATCATAGGTGATATTTTTGGATTTAATTATCATGACATTAGACTTGTCGTTATAGATAGTCATACCCATCTTGGAGAAAAAAACTTGGAGGATTCTTAGTTTCTTCATGATATCATCATGGATTCTTTCCAAAATAGCAATATCATTACCATTAAGGGAAAGCGTTGTGACGATACGAGTAATGGTGGTGCCACCATACCTTGCATCTTCCAAAAATTCTTCTATCTTATCAATGTATATGCCAAAAAGGGTAGGGAATAAGGGACACCCTTGCTTGACTCTAGTATTGCATTTAATTTCTTCCAACCAACCCTTGATGGTATCAAGCTTGGCAATAACATTCTCATATAGTTGAGTCATAGCAACATGTTGGGTGAAAAATAGGGCATATTAATGGACAAACATTTAATTTTCAATTTGGGAGTTTGTAAACTTTGAGGCACAGCACTGGAAATGCCAGAGAGAGCCCCTAGCAGCTTGCAAACCAAACTCTAGTCTAATTTGTGCACTAATCCCAAAAAATAAATTGAATCTTTCACTTGAAAGGAAACTTGAGAAAGCATAAACACCAATCCTACAATCAATAAAAAATTGTAAGAAAACCTTAATGACAGAATACTAAACCATAATTATTGATCGATTGGAAACAAGCCCAACCTTTTGACAATTTAAAGAGAAAACCCTTCTATTAAATCAATCTAAAAACTAATGCATAAACTCCCAACTCAATTTCTAAAAGAAAAGAACACTAATCAATTTGGGTATTGGCTACTTTACTCATTAATTTATCAAGAAAAATAAGATTACAATTTTGTTCCTGTACTTCAGTTCTTGCACTGGGAAATCATAGTAAGTTTATTTTTTGTGTTATATCAATTATGTTTCCTGTACCAGAATGATCATGTTCCTGTACTGGACCAATCCTATTCTCATACTCAGAACAAGTTTGTTCCTACACTGGAACAATCCTATTCTCATACTCAAAACAAGTCTATTCCTGCATTGGAACAATCCTATCGTCATACTCATAACAAGTATGTTCCTGTACTGGTATGACTCTGTTCCTGTACCAGAATAGATTTACACTCCACAATCTTGCATCCCTTAATATATAAATCAAAACATTGTGTTTTCAAGCATGAAATTGCAAGTGCAGAAAGGAAAACTTCAACTCAAGCGATAACAAAAGAAATCCCAAATCAAATGCAAATTACAATTCAAGAATATTAATTGTGAAAGTAAAAGGGAAATTTCATTGATCTTAGTGAAAATAGTAAACTCCTGCATTTGAATAAAAGATCACCACTTGAAATATTCTTTAAGTATATCCTCTCTAAAAATTTATTACTATGTTGAATATATCATGTGTATAAACAAATTCAATCATTAAATAAAATATCTATCTTACAATCCTGAATGCAAAAAGTGATAGCAAATGATTCTTGTACTTAAACTTCAGTTTACAGATATTTATCAAAGCAAGGATTATGATTTAAACTTAATTATTTACACAAGAGGATTAACATCACTACATAGTTACAATATATATGCTTTGATTAGAGTATGCTTGTTGTAAAGAAATAGATCTTTAAACAAAACTTCAATGATCAAACCCTGCAACTCTAACCATTATTCCAAAAATGATTCAAGAGGAAGCTTCTGAGATAAAAGACATATTCTTGTGTTTTAAGAAAGTATACAAAAAATGTTTTAATAGAAATAAAAACACACTCAACACACACAAGCCCTCAGATCTGAGATCACTCGGTGAAAGAAAAATAAAAACAAGAGCATTATCAATCCTACACACTCACCATTAAGAAGCAACCTTCACAACACTCACTTCCTATAATTAAAACACAATATAATAAAAATGGGAGAATGGGTTGGGTTGGTTGGGCCCTAGCCAACCAACTCATTTTCCTTTAATGAAAACACTTGGTCTATTAGAGCAAGATTAACATTACAGGAAATAGACAAAATACATGCATAAACCTCACATTGATGTTTGTTATTAATGGAAATCGCAGTCCTTATACATTTAGAGATCTATAGTCTAGTTAAAAATTTATTTGAGGAAGGGGAATACCCAAACACTCATCTTAGTAGCATGAGAGTACAAAAAATGGCTTATTGTCCTCCCTACAAAGCCATGATTTGGCTTTTATATAATTTACAATTACATGACAAGATTTGAACAAGCCAAACCAAGGACAAACTGAATGAGAGGGGATCATAACAACTTCCCATCCAAAGGAGGTATATTACAACAATTATCTAATCAAGGAGATGCAAATCTAATACGTAATTTCCATTTTTTTGCAAATACGGGCATTTTTTGGAATTTTGGAAAAAAACATCAATTTTTATAAAACTACCTCAAAGACCCTTGTATATATCTTAGACTAATGCGAAATTTAGAAAACGGTTTGGATGAAATCTAAATTTTCATGTTTTCAACAACAATCTCTCCTGTAATTTTCTGAATCAGCTTCATTGCCTAGGAAATCATGCCCAAAGTTGATTGTTTGGCTACTTTTGCAAATCTGGGATTTACGTGATTTTCTACAAATTTGCCTCAAAGACCCCTTCGGATCTCCCAAATGGTGGTGAATTTTGGAAAAAATTTCTCCTATTACTCAATTTCCTATACTGGGATAAAAACCCATGTTTTAGAATTTTCATATTCGACTTCATTTGCACGCAAATATAGGAGGAACTTGGTCGTTTGGAAGCTACTGCGAATTTGGGGTTGAAGCATTAATTATTCCCTAAAATCCATATGTATGACCTAGGTGCATTTTGACTTATGTGGAGGTGTTCAAACAACATTTTGAACAAATACCATTTCCATCTTTTCTCGAAAATGTGCCGATGTATGAAAGCCCGAAATTAGTTGATGTCTAGTACAAGAATGTTGCTCTTTAGTGCAGGAACATGTCAATGAAAGATAAGTCAACCTCTGACTGTCAAAAAGGATCCAAGATTATTCCAAATGCGTTTTTGTACTACTATCTAACATTTTCCTTCGTGGTAAGCTTGAATGGTGAAGTGCTCCACATATACTTGGTGCAAGATCCCTATGTGATGCAAGAACAAGACAATCTACATTAATAACATTTTAATGAGCATTAGTCCTACAAATGCATATAACGAAGGTATTCTTATACAAAATACAACCCAAGCACAAATATTTGCTATTTCATTAAAATAATGTAGAAAGAGTTCATAAACTGTTAAAATAAGGGAATCATATGAATAAAAAGGTGCATTAAATACAACAATTCTAGGGTCTAGCACAACCCTCAGCTCAATAGGAACCATTATCTCTTCTGGCCTCTTCCATAGCATTTCCCTAGGAGAAATGTTAAAAAAAATCTAAAGTCAACAAAGCAACATAAGAGATCAATTTTATAATTTGGCATTCTTGTCAGAATAACCAGATGATCCACAATTGAGTGATGTCTCTTAAACCCAACTTTCCCTTTAGACCTTTTATCTTGGCTTTAAGCTGAAGGCTAATATTTTTTTCCAAAAAAAGTTTATACCACTTGACTAAAATGTAACTAATCATAATGATCCTAAAATCAATTCAATACGATAAATGATAAGTCTTATAAATATTATTATTTTTATGCGAATTTTTTATAAAATTATTGAAAACTATATATATATATATATATATATATATATATATATATATATATATATAGATAATAAAAATTCAGTAAATTAAATATAACATTTTTTTTTAAATTACAGTCACACATCCACTTGTTAATATTGTACATATTAATTTTTTTTTTTACTTAACTTACCATGTCACCATAAAATTCTAATTAACACTTATGAAATCCATCATTGCAATTATTCGTTATAAACTATTCTCAATGTAACATTGAATTTTTATTATATTTCAAATGAAATCATGCGGATGATGATTTTCCACTTTCATGTCTTAGGTGTTAAGTCATACTCTAGAGGGTTCACTATCGAGTCCAGGCTACTTGTCACTCTGGCATATATATATGGATCTTCTGATATTGCCATTTTTCTATTCGATCTATGCATTTGAATTACTATTAGAATAGTTTGTATGCCCTGTTCCTTTGCAGCAGTTAGGGTTTTTTATTTAGAGGATGATTCCTCAGAGTTTACTGCCATAATTCCTTTTATTACTTGAATATTTGAATTGTTTCTATTCATGCATTCTCCATCGCTTATTTTGTTATTTAACTAGACCAGTAATCGTCATACTTCAATCTGTGAGATTTTTAATGTATTCATTTCCCTTATTTCTATTTGGATTTCGTTATTCATTTTGTTTCGATACTCAGAGTTAAAAATGGTACCTGAGTATTCCTTGGAACTCAAGGGTTTGGTAACACCTATACTCGGAATTCACCCCTTCTCTCTGAGATTTGGCATTCCAGTTAGTGCATAAATATTTGAGTTGTAATAAATGGTTTATTCTACTACTTACGATGACTTCTGTTAGTAAAGATTCGTTTCCTAGTTATTGAATTAATTTCTTTGACAATCTCTGTCAGTGAAGACTTGTTATTCTAGTTAGCGCTTAATTGTTTCAACTTATAACCATGAAGTTTTTCTTACATAACTTTGTCTATCTTTCTAGTAATGATTTACTGTAAATCGACTATGATCTGTAACTGAGTACTGAATAATTCTTTTCTTACATGGAATATCTATTCATGAACTCCTTATGTAATTACCATAAACTAACTAGTCAATTTCCTAATTTTTGATAATGATTATTATGCATAGATTATATCAATATACAGGATAAATGTCTAGCTATTAAACATGAGAAATTTTCACTTGTCTAGACTATTGTTTCCGGGTTTTTTCCTATTTTGGTCTACAAGCAGACCTTGCTTCTTGTTTCTTTGCCTCCCAACCTTGTGATTATTATGCCAAATTGTCTCCCCCCGAGTTGTTCCCGTGTACATGAACTTATCCTCTATGAGAACTCACTGTCTCACTGCTCTCTAGTCCAAACCAGATATAACCACATAAATCTGCCTGACATTTCAGCATAGATTTTCCTTTTTACTCAACATTCTCATGATCTCAGATACCCCTATCCTCTTGATATTCTTGAATAAATCCTCAAGAAATCAGTTAGGAACAGGTAACTATCTCTCTAACTGATTAGAAAGTAAAATAATATTTACTAATAACTATTGTTTCATTTTCAGAAAGAATTAAATTCCAAAAATAGTTTTTATAACTAAGAAAATAAATAGTTTGTTTGGTCTTCAGTAATTTAAATATTTACATGGTTTAGGGATATCACATCTTCTCCCCCTAAGATGTAACATTGTCTTGATTTTTTCCTTCTGAAAATAAATCCAAAAATGTCTCCTTCATAACTTGCTCATCTTCCCAGGTGGCCTCTTCCGGCCCATAGTGCTGCCATTGCACTTTAACCTGGGTGATAACTCATTTTTGCAGCATTACTTCTCTCCGATCTAGTATAACCAGAGTTTCGACCAAGAACTCACCTTCTGGTTCGACCTATACATAGCAACAAAATAATTTAAGTCAACAACCAACTTGTTTAATAAATTTGTATTAAAAGAGAAACTTATTGAATGTTTTACCTCAATGTCTTGCCAATTGATTACGTGATTAGGATCATAAATTTATTTCTTAAGTAGAGAAACTTGAAATACATTTTGCACACGAATGTGGCTGGGTAAGGAAATCTGGTAAGCCACTGGTCTGATTCGAACTAAAATTTGGAAAGGCCCACAAAATCAGGGTGGTAGTTTAGCACATTTGGTCCATTATAAGGTGCTTTTCTTGGCTCGCACTCTAATGTAAACATGATCTCCTACTTGGAATTCCCGGAAGCTTCTTTTCTGATCAACGAAGTTCTTTTGTCGGTCCTAAGTAGCTTTAAAATTGACTCGTACCTTTTTCACCATATCCTCCATTTCCTCTAACATATATGATCATAACATCAACTTGTCCTCCGAACCACTCCAACTCAAGGGTGTCCTGCACTGACGTCTATATAATACTTCAAAGGGAATCATTTGTAAAGATGTATGGTATCCATTGTTATAGGAAAATTCTACCAAGTGCAAGTAGTCCTCCCATTTCAATGGCTATTTCATTACATAAGTTCGCAACATGTCTTCAACTACTTGATTTACTCACTCTGTTTGTCCATCCGTTTGAGGATGATATGCGGTGCTGAAGTGTAGTTGTGTGCCCAATCCTTCAAAAAGGGACTTCCAGAAGGCTGATGTGAATTTCACATCACGGTCGGAGATGATCATCTTGGGTATTCTAAGTAATTTAAAAATGTTAGTAATTTGTATCGCTTTATAAGTTGACTGGACTAGTATAAAATGAGTAGATTTGCTCAATTTGTCAACTACTGCCATGATGGAGTCATTTTTCTTTTTTGACTTAGGCATTTCAGTAATGAAATCGATGGATATGATTTACCATTTCCATTCAGGAATAGATAGAGGGTGGAGTAATCCTGTTTGGTGTTGGTGATCAACTTTTATTTGCTAGCATTCCAGACATTTGGCTAAATATTCTGCTACCTCCTTCTTCATACCAGGCTAGAAAAATTCCTTTCTTAGGGCAGAAATCATTTGCTGGTATTTGGGGTGGCCTACATAAGGAATCTTATGATATTCATCTAAAAGTAAATTTTTAAGTTGTTTCTGGTTAGGCACATATAACCTTTTCCTATAAATCAACAATTCTTCTGAACTTACCTCATATCCCAATTGTTGTTTATGGCTGTTCAAATTTTTTGCTTGCTACCATAAATGTTTATATACTAAATCTTGAATGGCTATTTCATGAATTTTCTCATAAAAAGTTGTTCATGATTCACTGAAAGAAATTTTATATAAACAATTTATCTTTTGACTTAAGACATCCGCAACCCGGTTTTCTTTCCCCTTCAAATGTTTGATTTCAAAATCGAATTCACTTAGTAAGTCTGTCCAACGAGATTGCCTAGAATTTAAAGTGGATTGTTTGAAGTATTTTGTTAGACTATGATGATCAGTCATTAACATAAATTTCTTACCCATTAAGTAATGACGCCACATCTTTAAGGCATGAATCACCGCTGTCAGTTCTAAGTCGTATGCTGAATACTTTTGTTCGTACTCTTTAAGCTTCCTTGACTCATAGGCAACAACCCTGCATTATTGCATTAATATGCCACCTACATCTTCCTCGTTAGCATTCGTACAAACCACGTATTCTTTATTGGGATCAACAATTCTCAAAATGGGTGCAGTGGTAAGTAGATGCTTGAGCTGATCAAAGTTCCTTTGACAGTCAACAGTCCATGTAAAGGCTTTTCCTTTCTTTTGCAGAGACGTAATAGGATATGCCACCCTAGAAAAACCTTCCACAAATCATCTATAATATCGAGCTAGACCCATGAATGATCTTATGTCAGCTACATCTTTCGGTACTAGCCATTCCATGATAGTTCTTATTTTCTCTGGATCTACTACAATTCCATTCTTGGTGATGACATGTCCCAAGTACTGGATTTGTTCCTTAAAGAAGTCACATTTGCTCTATTTGGAATACCGCTGGCTCTCTTAGGACTTGTAGAACAATATGGAGATTCTCCTTATGTTCTTCTATGCTCCGAGAGTAGATCAGTATGTCATAAACAAAGATTAATACAATCTTGTCTAAGTATTGATGAAATATACTATTGATGAGACACATGAAGGTTGTTGGGGAATTAGTTAGTCCAAAAGCTAACACTGTGAACTCATAATGTCCATAATGAGTTCTGAATGTTGTTTTTTCCATATCCTCCTCCTTTATCTGGATTTGATGATAACTTGAGCGAGATCGATCTTTGAGAATACAGTTTCACCCTTTACCTGATCAAATAACTCATCTATACAGGGTAGAGGGTATTTATTTTTAATGGTCAGCTTGTTTAATTGATGGTAATCCATGCACATTCGCAATGTTTCATCCTTTTTCTTAACAAAGAGCATTAGTGCTCCCCAAGGGGACACACTCGGATAGGCATACTTTTTATCAAGCAGCTCTTGCAGCTGCATTTTCAATTTTGTTAGCTTTGATATGCTCATGCGATAAGGGGCTTGCAAGGCTGGGGAACCTCCCAGAATGAGCTCAATGGTGAAATCTATGTCTCTTTTTGAGGGTAGGCCTGGGATTTCCTCGAGGAATACATCCAGAAAATTGTGTACCACTAGTATGTTTTTTAATGAAACAGATTTATCTTTAGATTCATTGTACCCTACTTGTATTGCATAAACTTGGAAACCTTTTCTGATGCATTTTGCTAATTGGGAGGCTGTTACAGGTCTTATTTGCAGAGGTTTTTGAATACCTTGAATTTCTTGCCTTTCTCCTTTCTCATCCCGGTAATTAATGGTTTTGGTCTTACAATTAATAAGGGACCATTGTGTTTCCAACCAGTCCATACCTATAAGTATGTCATATGACCCCAGGGCTAACACATTTAGATCTACCATGATAGATTGATTAGCCAATATTAGAGGGAAATTACTGACTTTGGCTAAAACTCTTCTTTTTTCTCGTGTGGCTAGTTGTACTAACCAAGGATTTTTAAACTTAACAACTTGCAATTTACATTGTTTCACTATATTGGGGCTAATATAACTCAAGGTAGCCCTGGAATCAATTAAAATAGATATAGTTCCATCAAAAAAATTACCTTCAAATTCAACCATTGTTGGCTGAAATTTTGCTTGACGATCTTCAAGAGTGGCATTAATTTTAGGAATGCTTCTTGCCACTTCTCCCACGGTAGATGCTTCATGTATCTATGAAATCTGATCAGCTTGTTTGCGGTGTGGGCAGTTTTTTGACATAATGTCGGGCTCTGCATCCCCAACACTGTACAATTGGCTTGTTAGTTAATTCAACTTCAGTTATGCCAGCTTGCTCATTCATCCTGGTTTCACCTGGTACTTTAAATATGGGTTGATTCCTATTCAAATTTAGGTTAGTTTGACCTTTAAACAATCCTTTGTTGCCTATGCCCTTATTCCCCTTGTGGCTGGGAACAAATTTACTTCCCTTTTTGTCAGCCCACCTCTTGTTCATGTCTCCCTTTGGTTTTTTTTGTTGGTAGCATATCCGTGCATTACAAATAACTTTGTCCATGGTTTTTGGGTTGTCAAACTCCAACCATTCTTTCATGAACAACAGGAGACTATTGATAAACTGCTGCACCTTTTCTCTTTCTTCGCGTATGTAAGTGACATAACGACGTAATGACATAAACTTTGTTATGAACTCATCCATGGACATTTGGTCCAGGCGGAGATCATGAAACTCCTTTGCTTTTTCATCATAAAATCTTTCCATTAGATATTTTTCCTTAAAATATCTCTGAAATTTTTCCCAGGTTATGCTTTTTTCATTGACTTCGCGAACTATTTTTACTTCCTCTCACCATAGTGTGGCTTTCCCTTGTAGCTGGAAAATGGCCAAACGAGCCTTTAGATTATGGTCATACTCATACAGCTGGATATACTTGTTCATATTTATGAGCCATGCTTCCGCTACATCTTCCTGTTCACCATCAAAGAGAGGAGGCTTTATTTTTCGAAACTCCCCTTGAGGTTCCATTTTCTGCCTTTTCTATGTCTTTTGGTTTGACACATTATCTGATTCTTCTTCATGATTTTATTTGCCACCTTTTGTTTCCACATTCTCAATTCGAAACTCTTGTTGCCCTGTCATATTTCTATGTTCAGGGCTAGGGACTAGTGGCCGATGATTCTGTCTATCAGATAGACCTTCATAATCTTTTCCTGCTCCTGCATCAATCTTTCATGGTCTACCCATAGCCAGGCCATTTCATCCTTTAATTATTGTACAGTCACCATGATATCTATACTGGTATTTCTTGGCTCATCGCCCAGCTGCACCCAAACCTTAGGATTGCCTTCCTTAAATGATGTTGGTCTTGCTCCCATTACAGGTCTAACCTATGTGGTGTTGAAAATAGCAACAAGAAATGATAAAAATAGAATCCAGAATATTCCAATTTTAATTTGTCCTTGAATTAAAATTGTGAATTAAAATTGAATATAGTGTAACCAACTGCTTGGAAATAATTAATTAATTCATTATGGATTAATTAGTTGTAGAAATTCAAGTTAGAAGTCTTTCTGAAGTCATGCAACAGTTATCACTTAGATTAAGTAGATTATCCCTTAATTAAGGACATAAGATTGAGTTATATTTGAGTTGTAATTAGTTAGCTCAGTTTACTGAGTTAAGTCCAGTTAAATGAGTTCCAAAGTGTTTGAGGAACTAATTGTGAGTTACCAGTCAGTTGATGGATGCATGCACTCAACCAGTGTACTCGAGATAATTGAAGATTCCCTCATCAGAAACTCATGCATGTCTATTCAGAGAAAGACCCAATTGAGATTAAAGACAAGGACAATGTATTATCAGTTGCATGTGTTTTCCTAGAAAGGAAACTCATGCATGTAGTCAATGTAAGGTTCCTTGAGGATTGTACAGTTCTGACAAGGTTTGAGATCAGTGTGATAGATTAATATTCCACTTGGTAACAAGAGGATCACCAAGGAGAAACTGTGCAGGGAAATAGGAGCTTGGAGGGAAGAGGAGAAGGCTTGTGAGAAGATTTGATTGCCTATGAGCATCTAGGAAGATTGTACTAAGAGCTGGCTAGCTATGAGAGCTAAGGCTTTGTATAATTCTAATGTATTTCCGCCTTGTATGATAATATAGATAGTGGGGTTTTTAGCTGAGGCTTTCCCCTGAGTATTTTATATTTTTCATGTACATTGATTCTTCTTCTTATGGTTATATTTGTTCAGCTCTGATTCAACTAGATCTTTAAGCTTCTGTAAAGCACTTTGATAGTAGAAGTAGGTTATAGTATTTTGCTTTGGTGTATTTCATTATTGGGTTAATCTACAATCAGATTTTCTATATGGTCTCAGAGTGAGATTTGTAGAGAATTTTCAGAATTTCTACATGGTATCAAAGCTAGCTAATCTATAGAGAAATTTCTACATGGTATCAAAGCCAAGTTTATCAAAGATGTGAATAGTATACTGAGAAGAGAATTCGAAGTTTGAAGTTCGAGGTTGTAGGTGCATATCGAATTCATATCATACTTCAATTGAGATGGGACATTATGCGACTAATTGCCCATCGAAGAAGTCCAAGAAGGGATCCTCAGATGGATCGGAAGGTGAGGCATTAGCCTTTCAGTTCGAAATGGACTTTACCCTCATTGCATGCATGGTGTCATCGATGATGGGTTGTGTCTAGTATATTGACAGTGGAGCCTCATTCCACATGATTGGCAATAAGAGTTTATTCAGTACCTTGGAGGAGAAAGACCTCAAGATGTGCATAGAGATGGGTGATGATGAAAGTTATAGTGTTTCAAGAGTGGGCACGGTTGCTTTTCAGAGGGAGCATGTACCTTCTATCACCTTGACAAATGTGAAGTATGTGCCTGGATTGAAGAAGAACTTGGTATCAGTCGCAATGTTGGAGGACTAAGGCTACGATGTTGTCTTCAGTAAAGGAAAGGCATTCCTTAGACACATAACCACGAGACAAGTGAAACAAATCGGTTCACGAGTTCAGAACCTGTATGCTCTTGAGGTTCAAGATGCATGCAAAGCCTTGAGGAGCAAGGAAAATGTTAGAGACTTGGTGGTTAAGAGGGAGATTAAATTACCTCTCAACATGCAATCCTAGAAGTCTCAGACAATTGTGGAGGACCCACAATTGGAGTGGGAAAAGGGATCACATGCAACCATACCTCCAGGTGTGAGGTGGGGTGATGTGAAGTGATAGTCTCAAGAATGTTGAAATTGGGCAGGGTCCATTGAGAGGTTTAATCTCATGGATCGTACCTTGCTACGGGAGCCCAAAGTACATAGTAGCGGGAGGAATTAGTGGGATTGATGCAGTCAGAGATCAATGTGACATAGGATAGAGCAGTCAGATACTGAAGAGTGCAAAGAAGGATTGACAACAATGCAGAAAGGAAGAGTCAGCCGAAGCGCAAAGTTTTCAGTTGACAGAGGCAATAGTAGTCACAAACTTTGATGACAGATGCATGATACTGATTCAGGTTGGATGTCTTTTTTTTTTGTTTCTAGAGTTGCTAGAGCAACAACACTAGAGAGAAGTGTTGCATGCAAACATTCCAAAGGTTCACGATCAGGATCGAGTTGAATTCCTTTCTTATTGAGAGGGAGTGTAGAAAATAACAACAAGAAATGATAAAAATAGAATCCAGAATATTCCAATTTTAATTTGTCCTTGAATTAAAATTGTGAATTAAAACCAAATTTAGTCTCACAAACTGCTTGGAAATAATTAATTGATTCATTATGGATTAATTAGTTGGAGAAATTCAAGTTAGAAGTCTTTCTGAAGTCATGCAACAATTATCCCTTAACTTAAGGAGATTATCCCTTAATTAAGGAGATAAGATTGAGTTATATTTGAGTTGTAATTATTTAGCTCAGTTTACTGAGTTAAGTCAAGTTAAATTAGTTCCAAACTATTTAAGGAAATAATTGTGATTTATTAGTCAGTTGGTGCTTGCATGCACTCAACGAGTGTACTCGAGATAACTGAATATTCCCTCATCAGAATCTCATGCATGTCTATTCAGAGAAAGACCTAGTTGAGATTAAAGACAAGGATAATGTATTATCAATTGCATGTGTTTGCCTATAAAGGAAACTCATGCATGCAATCAAGGTAACTTCCTTGAGGATTGCGCAGTTATTATAGGGTGTGAGATCAATGTGAGAGATCAATGTTCCACTTGGTAACAGGAGGATCACCCAGGAGAAAATGTGCAAGGAAATAGGAGCTTGGAGGGCAGAGGAGAAGGCTTGTGAGAAGCTTTGATTGCCTGTGAGCATCCAAGAGGATTGTACTAAGAGCTAGCTAGCTGTGAGAGCTAAGGCTTTGTATAATTTTGATGTATTTCCACCTTTTATGATAATACAGATAGTGGGGTTTTTAGCTGAGGCTTTCCCCTGAGTATTTTCTATGTTTCATGTACATTGATTCTTCTTCTTATGGTTATATTTTTTCAGCTCTGATTCATCTAGATCTTTAAGCTTTCGCAAAGCACTTTGATAGTAGAAGTAGGTTATAGTATTTTGCTTTGTTATATTGCATTATCAGGTTAATCTATAGTTAGATTTTCTATATGATCTCGGAGTGAGATTTGTAGAGAATTTGCGGAATTTCTACATGTGGTAGATTCCCAGTTTTCCTCATGTTGTCTACTCCTTTCTTCCTATGTGCACATCATCGAGTTTTTTATTTCTTTATTCCAGAGGTCTCAATTTGGAAACTTGAGCGCTCTAATACCATATGTGACACATTCACTAGTTAATATTGTACATATTAAAAAGAAATTACTCAAATTACTATGTTACCCATAAAAATTTAATTAACACTTATGAAATTCATCATTACAATTATTCGTTATCAATTATTCTCAATATAACATTGAATTTTTATTATATTTCAAATGCAATCATGCAGATGATGATTTTCCACATGCATGTCTTAGGTGTTAAGCCATACTATGGAGGGTTCACTGCCAAGTCTAGGCTACCTGTCACTCTCGCATGTCAGTTTTGTTTACATTACACCATTTGTCATTTCGTATATCAGTTTAATAAACCTTATACTATGTATTTACTTCGCCCTTGGTGACTGTCCGAACTTCTAAGCTGCATTTACTTTCCCACCTTTTGAACCCTGCTTTGCATTAACTGGTTGCGGTTACTCAGCCTAGGTGGAGCTGGCTCCTTGCTGGAGCCTTTATTGCAGTACTACTCTGACGGTGGCTTTGGGGTTCACTCTGGATCAACGGTCTCTGGTCATTTCATGGATGGAACAGAGGAGGAGAATCCTCGGGGTTCTATGCCTCCAGTTTTGTGCGTTTACCCTTTCATTCCTTCCTCTACTGGTGGTGGCTTTGGCACACTCTGTGGGGGTCTATCTTCTTGCTTAGGTATTATTTTACATGCTGGATGCTAGAACTGTATTTGTAAATTTATTTACAGTGCTCGTTTTATGATAGCTAACATTTGGCTAACTTATCAGGGGCTTGGGTTTCATGGGACAGACTTTGATTGTGGAAAGATTCCTCCACCAAGTTTAATCCAGGTATGGTTTTCTTAGTATTTTCTTTTGTTATGGTTTCCCTCAATATTTTTTTTCACTCTTGTTATGGTTTTAACCCACATTCCTCCTCCCAATTGGGGTGGATGGGTCTTGCAGAGATTTGGCAAAGAGATGGATGGAACCCTTGCTCAACTTTCTGAATGCAGCAAGGGTAGTCTCATCTGTCTCCGAGTATTTCGTGTTGCTTATGGTTCTGTGCTCGGTATATTTGGTTGGGGTTTTCAACTCTAAAGAATTCATTGCATGAATTGTTTACTGTGTTAATATAAATTTTCCTCAAACATTATCAACTGCAGGAAAGCCAAGAGAATTTTGTGAATATTAAGGGTTCTATGTGGCCTTCTGGATTCTTTAATAGTTTTCTATAGTTTATTTTGATTATCTCGGCCTGTAGATAGACGATTCAGTAATTGTATGTACTGCGGGTTGATGAATCCAAACCATAGCTTGACTTGGTTAACTTCTTGACTTAATACAGTTTTGAACAATCATAAATTATTATGAATTATTTATAGTTCTCTATATGTTTCATTTTTCTAGCCTCATCATTAATCTAGAGGCAGTATTGCTACCGGAAAGGCCTCTGCGTGGGTTTTCTTTATCCGGTTTAAAAGTTTATATATGTGGATCTTCTGATATTACCATTTTTTTTATTTGATCTATGCATTTGAATTACTATTAGAACGGTGTGTATGCCCTGTTCCTTTGCAACAGTTACAGTTTGTCATTTAGAGGATGATTCCTCAGGCTTTACTGTCGTAATTCCTTTTATTACTTGAATATTTAAATTGTTTCTATTTTTGCATTCTCCATCGCTTATTTAGTTATTTAGCTAGACCAGTAATCGTCATACTTCCTTGCCTGATATTTTTAATGTATTCATTTCCCTTATTTCTATTTGGATTTTGTCATTCATTTTGTTTTTGTACTCAGAGTTAAAAACAGTACCTAAGTATTCCTTGGAACTCAGGGTTTTGGTAACAGCTGTACTCAGAAGCTAGACCAGTAATCGTCATACTTCCTTGTCTGAGATTTTTAATGTATTCATTTCCCTTATTTCTATTTGGATTTTGTCATTCATTTTGTTTTTGTACTCAGAGTTAAAAATGGTACCTGAGCATTCCTTGGAACTCGAACTCAGGGTTTTGGTAACACCTGTACTCAGAATTCACCCCTTCTTTCAGAGATTCGACATTCCAGTTAGTCCATAAATATTTGAGTTGTAATAAAAGGTTTTTTCTACTACTTACAATGACTTATGTTGGTAAAGATTGGTTTCCTAGTTATTGAATTAATTTCTTGGACAATCTTTGTTAGTGAAGACTTGTTATTCTAGTTAGCGCTTAATTGTTTCAACTTATAACCATGATAGTTTTTGTTACAAATCTTTGTGTGTTTTTCTAGTAATGGTTTACTATAAATCAGCTACAATGTGAGTATTGAATAATTTTTTTCTTACATGGAATATCTATCCACGAACTCCTTATGTAATTACCATAAATTAACTAGTCGATTCCTTAATTTCTGGAAATGATTATCATGCATAGATTATATCAATATCTAGGATAAATGTCTAGCTATTAAACATGAGAAATTTTCACTTATCTGCACCAATGTTTCCTAGTTTTTTCCTATTTCGATCTACAACTAGTCCTTGCTTTTTGTTTATTTGCTCCTATTTCGATCTACAACTAGTCCTTGCTTTTTGTTTATTTGCCTCCCAACCTTGAGACTATTATGTCAAATAGTCTCCCCCAAGTTATCCCTGTGTAAAGGAACTTCTTTTCTATGAGAACTCACAGTCTCACTGCTATATGGTTCAAACTAGACATAGCCACATAAAATTGCGCACATATTTTCCTTTTTACTCAACATTAACTGTCTCTCTTAACTGTCTCTCTCACTGATTAGCAAGTAAAATAATATTTACTGATAAATGTTGTTTCATTTTCAAAAAGAATTAAATTCCAAAAATAGTTTTTATAACTAAGAAAATAAATAATTTATTTGTTCTGCAGTAATTTAAATATTTATATGATCTGAGGATATCACAATTATCTCATACTTTTTAAACTTTATTAATTTTTTATTTTTTATTTTTTTTCCAAGTTCTTTAAAGTAACTTATACAAAATTTGAAAAGACAATGTTCTCTTCCCATCATATTTCTTTAAACCATAAAAATATCTCTTTTAATATTTTGTTTATATGTAAATACAAAATGTAAAAAAAAAAGAGTTGAAATAATGGGCGAAATGATAGCTGGAATATTTTGTATTTGTATATATAACCTGTTTATTTTTTATGATTTTATAAAAAAATTATTTAAAAATAAATAAAAAATTTATTTTTTAAATTTTTTTAAATTAAAATTTAAAATTAGATATCCTTACGTTGAATTTCACAAATAAGCTCATTAATTAGATTAAATATAATAAAAATATTATATCAAAATGTCATACTCTTTTACTTATTAAATAATAATGTATTTAAAGTTAACTAAAACATAGTTTATCGTTAATGACAATGCTTATTCAAAATCGTAAAATCTCATATGCATTGCACTCAACGACAACGAGTTAAAACATAGACATATATCCTTTGTTAATCAAAGTTTTATTTAATTAAAATTTTAAATTAACAATTTTTTATTTAATTAAAATTTTAAATTAATAATTTTGTGTGTATTAACTAATATAAAAAATCAAAATTAACATTAATTTTAATAATTTATATTGTTTTTTTTTACATTTATATTTAATTATAATTAATGATAATAAATTTCAATTTTTTAAATCATATTAAAAAACCTTATTAATAAAATAATTAATGATATTAATAATTATGTTCTATTTTAAATATTTAATTGAATATTAAAATATTCATATTTTATAACAACATCAATATTAATCTAAATTTAAGGATATAGCTTGAATTTAATCATACAATTACATAATTTGAATTTATTCATATAAAACTAGTATGTTTTGAAATTTTCTTTCTTATTATTTAGATGCAATTTAATCAACATTTTCAATAATATTGAATAATTAAATATGCATATTTTATCTCCAGCACACTTAATAAATATGGAGAATTTATTAAAATTTAAAGATTTATTAATTATTATATATACTAATCATCCATAATTTTCGTTATCAATTAATTTTGTTATTTTATTATAAAATGATTGTATTAAAAAGCTTTGAAATTTAAAGAAAATAGTAAGTTACTAATAAAAAAATAGTGTCAATCCTTTATTTTGTTAATTCTAAATTAATGTAGATCCATCTATCTACTTTAGTTTTTCAATAATGAACAATAACTTAAAAAAAATAACATAAACTTAAAATTATTGTCCATTTCAGCATGAGTGTGTTTATATATCAATAATTAACAACAATTGAAAGAAATTATTTGAACTTTATCTTACATTCTTCCACAAAAGTAGGTAGTTTTATACATATTCAAATAACATTATGTCAAGTAATAATACATGTACACTTACTAAAACAACAAGATTGCTAAACAATATTCAAACCATATCACAAAGTGGCATTACATATATTAAGATAGTGATGTATAGGGACAAGCTTCATTGAGCTATGTAGGGAATAGATACAAGCCATAAGAGGGTCTTCTTGTGCTAGTGGAAGGAAAATCCACAACCCAATACCTTGCTTTATCCCAAACAATGAACATAGCAACAACTCCTCCAAACCCAAGGCTAACGCTATCATAGACATCAAAGACATTTTTTCATTGACATAGCTGAGCCATTCTCTTTTAATGTTACTTTGACTGCCATTGTCTCCACTGGGTGTTTTTGTATAATTTTGATTACATCTTGGTTGAGGATATCCACATAAGCACTTATTCTTTTGAAATGAAGACTCATTAAAGGTAAATGTTTTTGTATAATTTTGATTACATCTTGGTTGAGGATATCCACATAAGCACTTATTCTTTTGAAAGGAAGACTCATTAAAGGTAAAATTGTGTCCCTGTTGGAATGGGCCCATAAAGGTTATTAGATGAAACATCTAGAAAAGCCAACATTGATAATTGAGAGAGTTCTTGAGGAATGACTCCATTGAAATTATTTTTGGACAAGTCCAACTGCTCTAAAGTAGATATCTCCCTAAAAGATGCAGGTATGTTTCCTTCCAAATAAATTTAGCAACCTCAAGCTTCTTATATTGCCTATGCTTATAGGGATTTCTCCACTAAGATTATTCTTAGACAAATCAAGTATAATGTTTGTACTCCAGACACACCTGACACATTATACTCAATCCCTTTTATGTATTCCTCCGTACTAAAAGCATACTCGCTCCAATTAGATTCATTTACAATATTTACAGATATGGTATTCTTCCATTAAAATTATTGTTGGATAAATCTAGAAAAAACAATTTGGTGAGGTTTGTGATCCATTGGGGAATACTACCATGAAGATTATTATATTTTATACTTAAAACTCCCAATTTACCTAGATTTGGAAAGGTGGAAGGAAGCTCACCTGTAAATCCACATTTCCTTAAATCCAATATTACAAGCTAGGTGCAATTAGCAAAAGATGAGGTTAGAGTCCTAGAGAAATTGTTAGAATGGGCGGAGAAAATAATTAAATAAATTGAATTATAAAAACACATTGTAGGAATAGGTCCCTCCAAATTGTTTTCTGATAAATCTAAGATCCGCAGTGAAATTAAACGGTTAATATTGTTAGGAATCTTCCCAATAAAATTGTTTGAACTTAAATTCAAGAAAGGCAAGGAATGGAGTTCTCCTATAGCTCTTGGAATGGTCCGTTCAAGGTTGTTGTTTGTAAAGTTCTATACTCGGAAGGGACGAAGCTCTCTATAGGTTTTGAAATTCTCCCTTTGAGGTTGTTGTTTGATAAATATAATCGTTCAAGCTTTCTTAAATGGTCAATGGTTTTAGAAATAGGACCTGTGAATTTATTTTGAGATAGGCCTAGTTGGATTAAATTATTCAAATTGAAAATGCCTTTAGGTATTTTATGGCTAAGTTTGTTATCGGAAATATTTAAAGCCGTCAACTTAGATAAATTGAAAATGTCTTCATGTATATGAATGACGTTGTTTTGATAAACATATAATCCGTCTAAGTTAACCAAATTGGCAATACCTTCCGTAATGGTAGTGAGTCCACATTCAGAAATCTGTAAGTCAGTTAATTTGGTCAAATTGGCAATGGAATTAGGTATCCTCCATGTAAGGTTAAAACTAAGAGACAGAGTGGAGAGGGGAAGTCTAAATATTTCAGAGGGAATAGAGCTGGAAATACTACAACCAGAAATGGATATATATGAAAGTTGTGTCAAATTACCCAATTCACATGGAATTCCGCCTGAGAAGTAGTTTCCTTTAGATCTAGGAACTGTAGCTTCTGTAGAATGCCCAACTCGGCTGGAATAGAACCACTGAACATATTGCCACTGAGGTCCAGGTACTTTAGTTTCTGCAGCTTGTGCAACTCGATTGGAATAGGACCGCTGAGCTTATTGTAGTAGAGGTGCAGGTATTTTAGTTTCTGTAACAGGCCCAATTCCATTGGAATACGACCACGGAGCTTATTGTATCTGAGGTCCAGTCTTTGTAGTACTTTAAGGTGGCCAAACTCCGCGTCAATTCCTCCAGTGAAATGATTATAAAAAAGATGCAGGGTGTGAAGCTTATGCAGTAGGCCCAATTCGATAGGAATAGAACCATTCAGCGAATTGAAGCTGAGGTCAAGAACTCTCAACGCTTCAAGGTGGTTTACGCTTTAAGGTGGCCAAACTCAGCCGGAATTCCACCAGTGAAAGCATTAGAAGAAATATTGAATGTGAGCAATAATGACAGGTTGCCAACAAATGATGAAACCGTACCTTGCAATAATCCATTAAAGAGGTCAATGGCGGCCACCCTTTTGGTTCGTGGTTTGCAGCGAATACCGAACCAGGAGCACATGTTGTTGGAGTTTTCCGCCGTCCAGTTGGACAGAAGGTCATATGGATCCTCTGTCACGGCATTTCTGAATGACAAGAGGGCATGGAGGTCGCTTTTATCGTGGGCGTCCGTTGAAGATAAATTGAATTCACGTTCCTCCACCATGCGTTCAGAATCAGAATGACCCACCGGAAACCACGGGAATCCAGCGATCATGTGCTTATAAGAAGCAACATCTTCCCGATGGAAATTAACAGGCGTTGCTGCAGGCAGAGGGGCGGCCATGACACACAACAGCAATAATAATGATATCACAAGAAGAAGATCCATTTCTCTCTGTGCCACCAAAATCTCTCTGTGAGTTGTATGTTGTACATGCATCTCTATATATACACACGGCGGTTCTGATAAGGGAAGATCTGTAAGTCACGGTGAAGATGCGGAGGATCCGTGTTAAGTCAATTCACGCGGTAACGTTAATTCACCCGTACAATGCAAATTACATATGTATTATCTTAAAAAATAAAAATTATATATTTTAAGAATTTCATATTTTTTAAATTGGATTGTTTTAATTATACATTTTACATTGCAATTTTACAATGTGAATTAAATTCATAAAAACTCTATATCTTAAGAATTTTGTATTTTTTAAATTGCATTGTTTTAGTTATTTATTTTATATTCCATTCATATATATATAAGAGCTCTCTACAATTTCACAAGGTGAATAAGCTCAGACTTAAATATGTATAGTTAAATCTTTCAGATAAACATATAATATTTTATAGCTTTTTTAAACTGTTTAATTATTTTCTTGGTATAGTGTGAATTATCAGATTTTAAAATAATTTTAATATTTTTTTATTAAAAAAATAATGTTTGAGAGGGATTTATTATTAAAAATATGTATTTTTTAAAAGAAGTTATAGTTTCAAATTAAAAGAGCGATACCAATTTGATGTAAATTAATTTGACTTAAACAACTAAATCAATTGAATAATATCATTTATCTTTTTCTAAAAATCACTCACAACATTTAAACTTATTTTTAAAAAAATGAATTTTTTTTTATCCAGATTCTAACTACTTTTAGCAGTCAGCACATTTCCTCAGCGTCAGTAGAAAACTCCTTTATGAAAAAAGATCATGGAGGTCCCTTTATGGTGGGCGTCCATTGAAGATACATTGAATTCACGTCTCCACCAATTCACGGGAATCAGTGGCCACCTTCTCATATAAAGCAGCATCATCTTTCCCATGGAAATTAAGAGCCGTTGCTTCTCGCAGAGCGGCAGCCATGATTATGATGATGATAATAATAATAATAATATCACAACATCATCTTTCCGCTCGTAGAGGGACAGCCATGATTATGGGAATTAAGAGCCATTGCTTCTCGCCCGCAGAGAAACAGCCATGATGATGATGATAATGATGATAATAATAATAATAATATCACAAACTGAACATCCATTTCTTTCTCTCCCACTAAAATCTGTCTTAACAACCTGTGAGTTAATAATGATATATACACGATGAAGATGGAGGAGGAGCGGGCATCGATTGGTGTGGTGTCAAATCGAAAGAAATTGTTGAACAACGCCTTTGAAAATAATTTGTGTTCTATCACTTCACTCACATTTAGCGTTATCCTCACGGTGCTTGTTGGTCTTCGTGGCACGGGAGATGGAAAGAAAATTAGATTCCTTATGAGTAGAGGTGTACCAGAAAATGAAAGGGGCGCGAGAGAAGAGAAAAAATGCAGCAGTATCGATGGCCTTTCTGCAAGTAACCGTGCACCAGAGGTGTACCAGAAAATTAGATTGCCTCTGGCGAGAGCGCACTTAATTGTGGAGTTTTCCCTACAATGAAGCCCACTTAGCTTGCTACTGCATTTGTAAAACCTTAGCAAGCATTGTGCCTCATGAGTCATTCATGTAGAGTTCTCTTCACTCTTTTCAATTAAGTATTGGAGTTTTCATAGCGCATTATATTAGATATCATTTTGGGATTCAAGCCTACAGACTAACATGGTTTTCTCTCCTTACAGGCTGATTAAGATACATCCAGCCCCTGCACCATCTTCAAAATTGGAACCATCAAAATAAATAGTCCATAATAATAAATTATTTACAAGTTTATCAACTACATCTATACACTAGGAAGCCTCTGTTTGCGAAATTTTTTCTATTTGAGACACTACAACATTATCCAGAAAAGGAGATCTTTGTGCATTAAAGGATCCCAAAAATGACTCACCTGAGTAATTTCCAATGATATTATTGATGAAAGCTACAGATTCATTGCTTCCCTCGAGATCAGTGACTGTGTATTTCATGAATTTCTCATGATCTACTCTGATTTGGTGCGGCTTACCATTGTATGGTAACCACATGTGAGACCAATCAGTTGCAAAGTATCCCTGTAATTTTTCGGACCAATCCCTACTCATAATTAAACCATAAAATTTAGGTATATCAGATACTAAAATATCAATTATCTGTGAAACTTTTGGATTAGAGGAAAGCCTGATTGAAACTGATATCATTTCTCCAAGTACTTCTACTTTAGTCTTTTCCAGTTGAACTATTTGTACAACAGATATTTGAGGTATAATATTCAATTTGGTGCACACATTTATTGGCATGATGTTTGAGGAGGCTCCTGAATCAACAAGGCAATTATGGACGTTTCTATTGAAAATCTTATAAGTAGGAAGAAATGGAGGAGTATGAGAAATAGATCTATCACCTATCAAAACTAAGTCTATGGGATTTTATTTGTTTGAAGATGAAGGAGGTTTTCCCATATCTTTTCCAGCTTGAGTAACTACAACAGATGGTAAAGGAGTTATAGGTATGGCTTTTAATTCTCTAAGTAATATTTTCTGTTGTTGATTGAGTTTACTCAATTCATGCAATGAAATATTTGCTCTCTTATTTTTCATATCTCCAACTATATTATATTCCACTATATATGAGATTACTAAAGTTTTGGAAGCAGTTAGAGGATCTAATGGAATAGAATCAGTTTGAATAGTCTTAGATTTCTTACTTACTATCTTCTCCTTTATAGGAGTAGCTACTTTCTATTTCTAATTTTTTGTAGACGTATCAGTAGAGTTTTTACTTCTTGTAGCTACTGGCATAGCTTGTGCTTCCTCTTTGGTTGGAAGAATGAAGTTCGACATTCCATTTAACTCAACTTCTTCTTCAGTTGTTGAGTCCTCTTCTCATGCTTGATTGGATTCAACATTTGAAATAGTATTTGGTGGTTGGGATGTAGAAGAAGGATTTCTCTTGAATGGGCGAAGAGATTTCTTAGGAGCAGATGATTATGCAACTTGTTTTCTGATTTCGACCATTTCATTTGACATGGTTTTTAACACCTTTTGAAGGCCTTCAAGGCCGAAAGGGTCCTTTGGAGATTTATTTTTTGAATTTTCCTTGAATGTCACTTTATTTGAAGGTTTTTTCTACTACTTACAATGACTTCTGTTGGTAAATATTGGTTTCCTAGTTATTGAATTAATTTCTTGGACAATCTTTGTTAGTGAAGACTTGTTATTCTAGTTAGCGCTTAATTGTTCAACTTATAACCATGATAGTTTTTGTTACAAATCTTTATGTGTTTTTCTAGTAATGGTTTACTATAAATCAGCTACAATGTGAGTATTGAATAATTTCTTTCTTACATGGAATATCTATTCACAAACTCCTTATGTAATTACCATAAATTAACTAGTCGATTCCTTAATTTCTGAAAATGATTATCATGCATAGATTATATCAATATCTAGGATAAATGCCTAGCTATTAAACATGAGAAATTTTCACTTATTTGCACTGATGTTTCCTAGTTTTTTCCTATTTCGATCTACAACTAGTCCTTGCTTTTTGTTTCTTTGCCTCCCAACCTTGAGACTATTATGCCAAATAGTCTCCCCCCAAGTTATCCCTATGTACAGGAACTTCTTTTCTATGAGAACTCACAGTCTCACTGCTATATGGTCCAAACTAGACATAGCCACATAAAATTGCGCACATATTTTCCTTTTTGCTCAACATTAATTGTCTCTCTCACTGATTAGCAAGTAAAATAATATTTACTAATAAATGTTGTTTCATTTTCAAAAAGAATTAAATTCCAAAAATAATTTTTATAACTAAGAAAATAAATAATTTATTTGTTCTGCAATGATTTAAATATTTATATGATCTGAGGATATCACAATTATTTCATACTTTTTAAACTTTATTATTATTATTATTATTATTTTCCAAGTTCTTTAAAGTAACTTATACAAAATTTGAAAAGACAATGTTCTCTTCGTATCATATTTCTTTAAACCATAAAAATATCTCTTTTAATATTTTGTTTATATGTAAATACAAAATGTAAAAAAAAAAAGTTGAAATAATGGGCGAAATGATAGGTGGAATATTTTGTATTTGTACATAGAACCTGCTTATTTCTTATGATTTTATAAAAAAATTATATATATATATATATATATATATATATATATATATATATATATATATATATAATTAAAATTTAAAATTAGATATCCCTACCTTGAATTTCACAAGTAAATTCATTAATTAGATTAAATATAATAAAAATATTATATCAAAATGTCATACTCTTTTACTTATTAAATAATAATGTATTTAAAGTTAACTAAAACATAGTTTACCGTTAATGACAATGCTTATTCAAAATCGTAAAATCTCATATGCATTGCACTCAACGAGTTAAAACATAGACATATATCTTTTGTTAATCAAAGTTTTATTTAATTAAAATTTTAAATTAACAATTTTGTGGGTATTAACCAATATAAAAAATCAAAATTAACATTTATTTTAATAATTTATATTTTTTTTTTTTACATTTATATTTAATTATAATTAATGATAATAAATTTCAATTTTTTAAATCATATTAAAAGACTTTATTAATAAAATAATTAATGATATTAATAATTATGTTCTATTTTAAATATTTAATTGAATATTAAAATATTCATATTTTATAACAACATCAATATTAATCTAAATTTAAGGATATAGCTTGAATTTAGTCATATAATTATATAATTTGAATTTATTCATATAAAACTAGTATGGTTTGAAATTTTCTTTCTTATTATTTAGATGCAATTTAATCAACATTTTCAATAATATTGAATAATTAAATATAGCATATTTTATCTCTCATCACACTTAATAAATATGGAGAATTTATGAAAATTTAGAGATTTATTAATTATTATATATACTAATCATCCATAGTTTTCATTATCAATCACCCTAGTTTTCATTATCAATTAATTTTGTTATTTTATTATAAAATGATTGTATTAAAAAGCTTTGACATGGTCCGTTCAAGGTTGCTGTTTGTAAAGTTCTATACTCGGAAGGGTCGAAGCTCTCTATAGGTTTTGGAATTCTCCCTTTGAGGTTGTTGTTTGATAAATATAATCGTTCAAGCTTTCTTAAATGGTCAATGGTTTTAGAAATAGGACCTGTGAATTTATTTTGAGATAGGCCTAGTTGGATTAAATTATTCAAATTGAAAATGCCTTTAGGTATTTTATGGCTAAGTTTGTTATCGGAAATATTTAAACCCGTCAACTTAGATAAATTGAAAATGTCTTCATGTATATGAATGACGTTGTTTTGATAAAGATATAATCCGTCTAAGTTAACCAAATTGTTAATACCTTCCGTAATGGTAGTGAGTCCACATTCAGAAATCTGTAAGTCAGTTAATTTGGTCAAATTGGCAATGGAATTAGGTATCCTCCATGTGAGGTTAAAACTAAGAGACAGAGTGGAGAGGGGAAGTCTAAATATTTCAGAGGGAATAGAGCTGGAAATACTACAACCAGAAATGGATATATATGAAAGTTGTATCAAATTACCCAATTCACATGGAATTCCGCCTGAGAAGTATTTTCCTTTAGATCTAGGAACTGTAGCTTCTGTAGAATGCCCAACTCGGCTGGAATAGAACCACTGAACATATTGCCACTGAGGTCCAGGTACTTTAGTTTCTGTAGCTTGTGCAACTCGATTGGAATAGGACCGCTGAGCTTATTGTAGTAGAGGTGCAGGTATTTTAGTTTCTGTAACAGGCCCAATTCCATTGGAATACGACCACAGAGCTTATTGTATCTGAGGTCCAGTCTTTGTAGTACTTTAAGGTGGCCAAACTCCGCGTCAATTCCTCCAGTGAAATGATTATAAAAAAGATGCAGGATGTGCAGCTTATGCAGCAGGCCCAATTCGATAGGAATAGAACCATTCAGCGAATTGAAGCTGAGGTCAAGAACTCTCAACGCTTCAAGGTGGTTTACGCTTTAAGGTGGCCAAACTCAGCGGGAATTCCACCAGTGAAAGCATTAGAAGAAATATTGAATGTGCGCAATAATGACAGGTTGCCAACAAATGATGAAACCGTACCTTGCAATAATCCATTAAAGAGGTCAATGGCGGCCACCCTTTTGGTTCGTGGTTTGCAGCGAATACCGAACCAGGAGCACAGTTGTTGGAGTTTTCCGCCGTCCAGTTGGACAGAAGGTCATATGGATCCTCTGTCACGGCATTTCTGAATGACAACAGGGCATGGAGGTCGCTTTTATCGTGGGCGTCCGTTGAAGATAAATTGAATTCACGTTCCTCCACCATGCGTTCAGAATCAGAATGACCCACCGGAAACCACGGGAATCCAGCGATCATGTGCTTATAAGAAGCAGCATCTTCCCGATGGAAATTAACAGGCGTTGCTGCAGGCAGAGGGGCGGCCATGACACACAGCAGCAATAATAATGATATCACAAGCAGAAGATCCATTTCTCTCTGTGCCACCAAAATCTCTCTGTGAGTTGTATGTTGTACATGCATCTCTATATATACACACGGCGGTTCTGATAAGGGAAGATCCGTAAGTCACGGTGAAGATGCGGAGGATCCGTGTTAAGTCAATTCACGCGGTAACGTTAATTCACCCGTACAATGCAACTTACATATGTATTATCTTAAAAAATAAAAATTATATATTTTAAGAATTTCATATTTTTTAAATTGGATTGTTTTAATTATACATTTTACATTTCAATTTGACAATGTGAATTAAATTCATAAAAATTCTATATCTTACAAATTTTATATTTTTTAAATTGGATTGTTTTAGTTATTTATTTTATATTCCATTCATATTTATATAAGAGCTCTCTACAATTTCACAAGGTGAATAAGCTCAGACTTAAGGTGAATAAGCTCAGACTTGTATAGTTAAATTTTTCAAATAAGCATATACTATTTTATAGTTTTTTTAAACTGTTTAATTATTTTTTTGGTATAAAATGAATTATCAGATTTTAAAATAATTTTAATATATTTTTTTATTGGAAAAAATAATGTTTGAGTGGAATTTATTATTAAAAAATGTGTCTTTTAAAAAAGTTATAGTTTCAAATTAAAAGAGCTATATATTTCTATAAATTTTAAAAATCAATTGATCTCACATGCCAACTTGATGTAAATTAATTTGACTTAAACAACTAAGTCAATTAAATAATATTATTTATTTTTTTCTAGAAATTATTCACAACATTTTAACTAATTTCAAAAAAAATGAAATTTTTTTATCCAGATTCTAACTACTTTTAACAGTCAGCACATTTCCTCTACATCCGTAGACAACTCCTTTATGAAAAAAGATCATGGAGGTCACTTTATGGTGGGCGTGCATTGAAGATACATTGAATTCACCTTCTTCCACCAATTCAGTGGAATCCAGCGGCCACCTCCTCATATGAAGTAGCATCATCTTCCCCATAAAAACTAAGAACCGTTGCTTCCCGCAGACGGGCAGCCATGATTATAATGATAATAATAATAATAATATCACAAACTGAACCTCCATTTCTTTCTCCCCCACTAAAATCTGTCTTAACAACCTGTGAGGTAATAATGATATAAACACGGTGGTCACGATGAAGATTGAGGAGGAGTGGGCATCGATTGGTGTGGTGTCAAATCGAAAGAAATTGTTGAACAACGCCTTTGAAAATAATTTGTGTTCTATCACTTCACTCACATTTAGCGTTATCCTCACGGCGCTCGTTGGTCTTCGTGGCACGGGAGATGGAAAGAAAATTAGATTCCTTATGATTAGAGGTGTACCAGAAAATGAAAGGGGCGCGAGAGGAGAAAAAATGCAGCAGTATCGATGGCCTTTCTGCAAGTAACCGTGCACCAGAGGAAAAAATGCAGCGGTCTTCCTACAACGTAATAAGATTTAAAAAGCCAAATAAAATATCCTTTGTTCGGATGTTTAATGATTTATTAAACTTAAAATTTAAGTGAAAATTGTTATATCCATTTATATCATTAAAAATTAAGGAAGTAGTTATTTTAAAATTTTGAAATAATGACCAAACGAGAATTAAACAAACATTAGTCGAATAACAATTCCATTGAAAATGATTTGTGTGTTATCCATTCACTCCATTGAAAATGATTTGTGTTGAATAACGGCAGCCGTTGGTCTTTGCGGCACGAGAGAAGGAAAACAAATTAAAGATCCATCCTCTGTTTCCGACCACAGAGTCTTCCAAAGCACGAAACAGACCACAAAGTCTTCCCAAGCATGTGAGCTGTGCGTGTTTTTGTCCATTTAGTCTAATGAGGCAGAGGAGTTGCTCAGAAAGTTATGGAAATTTTGATTATATTTAGAGAAAATCTGGCCAGGATTTTTGTAAATCCAAGTTATAGTTGTTAAACTTCAAAATATTGGGTGTTTTAGATGTTTTTGATGGTGCTGAATCTATTTCTACCATCAAAAACATAATTCAAACACGGTCTCTATAAGATTTTTTGAAATTTTTTTGTCTAGATTCCGGCCACTTTTAGCCTTCCATGTCCGTTTAGTCTAATGAGGCAGAGGAGTTGCTCAGAAAGTTATGGAAATTTTGATTATATTTAGAGAAAATCTGGCCAGGATTTTTGTAAATCCAAGTTATAGTTGTTAAACTTCAAAATATTGGGTGTTTTAGATGTTTTTGATGGTGCTGAATCTATTTCTACCATCAAAAACATAATTCAAACACTGTCTCTATAAGATTTTTTGAAATTTTTTTGTCTAGATTCCGGCCACTTTTAGCCTTCCATGCAATTCCTCTACCTGGTTAAATACACAACAGTTGTAATGAGGAAGGTTGAGGATGGAAAAGGAGTGGGCATCCATTGGTGTGGTATCGCATCCAAAGAAATTGATGTATAACTCCACTCAAAATTATTGGTGTGAGGTATCAATTCACTTGTATAACTTCAGCCTGGCAGTTGGTCTTTGTGGCACCAGAGAAGTGAAAAAATCTGGCCTTTTAGAAAAGGGTATATTTCCAGTTTATAAGTTTTAAAAAGCAAACAAAATATACCAAGCATGGATAGTTGATTAAGCATTTTTCAATTTAAAATTTAAATATGTATATTATTAGATATCATTTCACATAGCATCAATCATCACTTTTTGGGGCTTGCACCCCTTCCGAGGAGATCAAATTAAGCATTTTTCAATTTAAAATTTAAATATGTATATTATTAGATATCATTTCACATAGTGTCAATCATCACTTTTGGGGCTTTTGGGGCTTGCACCCCTTCCCAGGAGGTCAAATTAACCAGGACTTCCCAAGAGGTAACCCATCCCAGATTGCCTCTGGCGAGAGCGCACTTAATTGTGGAGTTTTCCCTACAATGAAGCCCACTTAGCTTACTACTGCATTTGTAAAACCTTAGCAAGTATTGTGCCTCATGAACCATTCATGTAGAGTTCCCTTCACTCTTTTCAATTAAGTATTGGGGTTTTCGTAGTGCATTATATTAGATATCATTTTGGGATTCAAGCCTACATGCTAACATGGTTTTCTCTCCTTACAAGCTGATTAAGATACATCCTGCCCCTGCACCATCTTCAGAATTGGGACCATCAAAATAAATAGTCCAGAATAATAAATTATTTACAAGTTTATCAACTACATCTATACACTTGGAAGCCTCTGTTTGCGAAATTTTTTCTATCTGAGACACTACAACATTATCCAGAAAAGGAGATCTTTGTGCATTAAAGGATCCCAAGAATGACTCACCTGAGTAATTTCCAATGATATTATTGATGAAAGCTATAGGTTCATCACTTCCCTCGAGATCAGTGACTATGTATTTCATGAATTTCTCACGATCTACTCTGATTTGGTGCGGCTTACCATTGTATGGTAACCACATGTGACACCAATCAGTTGCAAAGTATCCATGTAATTTTTCAGACCAATCCCTACTCATAATTAAACCATAAAATTTAGGGATATTAGATACTAAAATATCAATTATCTGTGAAACTTTTGGATTAGAGGAAACCCTGATTGAAATTGATATCATTTCTCCAAGTACTTCTACTTTGGTCTTGTCCAGTGGAATTATGTGTACAATAGATCTTTGAGGTGTAATATTCAATTTGCTGCACACATTTCTTGGCATGATGTTTGAGGAGGCTCCTGAATCAACAAGGCAATTATGGACGTTTCGATTGAAAATCTCACAAGTAAGAAGAAATGGAGGAGTATGAGAAATAGATCTATCACCTATCAAAACTAAGTCTGTGGGATTTACTTTGTTTGAAGATGATGGAGGTTTTCCCATATCTTTTGCAGCTTGAGTAACTACAACAGATGGTAAAGGAGCTACATGTATGGCTTTTAATTCTCTAAGTAATATTTTCTGTTGTTGATTGAGTTTAGTCAATTCATGTAATGATATTTTCTCTCTTCTTTTTCATATCTTCAACTATATTATATTCCACTGTATCTGAGATTACTAAAGTTTTGGAAGCAATTAGAGGATCTAATGGAATAGAATCAGTTTGAGTAGTCTTAGATTTCTTACTTACTGTCTTCTCCTTTACAGGAGTAGCTACTTTCTATTTCTGATTTGTTGTAGACATATCAGAAGAGTTTTTATTTCTTGTAGCTACTGGCATAGCTTGTGCTTCCTCTTTAGTTGGAAGAATGAAGTTAGAAATTCCATTTAACTCAACTTCTTCTTCAGTTGTTGATTCCTCTTCTCATTCTTGATCGAATTCAACATTTGAAATAGTATTTGGTGGTTGGGATGTAGAAGAAGGATTTCTCTTGAACGGGCGAAGAGAATTCTTAGGAGCAGATGATTCTAGAACTTGTTTCTTGATTTCGACCATTTCATTTGACATGGTTTTTAACACCTTTTGAAGGCCTTCAAGGTCGAAAGGGTCCTTTGGAGCTTTATTTTTTGAATTTTCTCTGAATGTCGCTTTATTTGATTTCCTTTCTTCTATCCGTGACATCTTTTCTAAGGCAATAACACTTCTTTCTACAAACAACACTTCTTTCATGTTTTCTACGAGGATAACCTTATTGTCTCTATCTACAAAAAAATGTGATATTAGAGAGAATGAAGGAAATGTACCATTCAATTTGCACATCTATTGCAATTCTAGTGGCAATTGGGATTTTGCTTAGCAACTTGTTAAACCTAGAGTTGAAGTCTCTGATCCTTTCGTCTGAACTTTCTTTTAGGTTGAAATAGCATTGATTAAAGATGTCATGGTTCTATCATCACCAAATTGTTCAAGAAATATTTCTTCAAAAGTGTCCGAGTTTCTTATTGAGCCTACTGAAAGGGAAAAATACCATGATCTTGCAGATCCCTTGAAAGTATAAGGAAATAATCTGATAGCAACACCTTCATGTGAAACTCCATTAAGATTCATGACTAACATAAAGTTATTTAGATGTTCTTTAGCAGGAAGACCATCATCAGGATTATACTTGGGTAACCATTTTTCTAGGTTTGCTTGGAGAGCATTTGGATTAGCAAACAATACAGCACCAAGGTTGAGCAAGTTGGTTGGCCATAACTTGTGTTGAAGTTTGTGAAGATGAGGAAGCACATCCCGAAGTAGATAATGATGGTAAAGAACTTACTACTAGACTAGTACTACTAGTAGCGGCATTAATTGTCTGAGTCAAAAAAATGGATTATTGAGAAGAGGCGGATTGAGTAGAAGTGAATGGGGAAGTAAATGGAGGGAAAGGTGATGTTATCTCGCTAGTATCTGATTCAGATTTTGATGTGGCAAATTTCTTACATCGTAAATGAATGGGAAACTCAAAAGGGGTTACTCCAAGCTTTTCACTTTGTAGTCGAGTTAATACACCAATATCTCGTAATAGGGAAGTGACACTTTCTTCAAAAGCTTTGGGCTTTTTAGGTTTCTTCGCAGAAATGGATATTTGTTCCAATTTATGTATTAAGGACTGAACTTCGGGAGATTCGTGAGTGTAATATCAAGAAGGTGGTTGTCGTAATACTTCAGGAGACGAGGGAGATGTTTCTACAACTTCAGATTTCTGATCTAGAGATTTTGAACAAGATCTAGAAGGGGTAGAAGTTGTGGAGGGGTTTTGACTCTCATGAACGATTTTAAATTGATATTTAGATTTATATGCCATTCATATTTGGATCGCCCTCCTTCTAGTGCCAAAATGTTGAAGCCTCAGATTTCTGCTGCTCCATCTTGGGGGATAACCACATGGTCTGGACCTTAAAGACAACTAATTTTCTGTTTAATGTGGTGGCTTCAACTGGGGATGATGGGACCAATTTCCCAGAGTGGGTTTGAAAATGAGAATGGGTGGTTTTCAAGCGTTTGTAATGATAATAATGATAACTAAATGACTTATTCTAGCATGAAAATCTCTAGCTAACTTAATCTAATATAAACCCAGGGTATTATGTGTGATATGCGATCTAAAAAGATATATGTTTGACATGTGATAATAAAGATCATTCACGAATTAAACAGAGATGATAACATGTAAAGTTACTTTCTTTGACTAAATAGTTAGTCAAAGAAATTTATAAACTATATCACATATATTTAATGATCATATATGAAAATAAATACTTTCAACTAGACATCATACAAAAGTGCAATTAACACATAACAGAAAGAACATACTTCATATATAATTCACGAAAAAAAAATATTATCACTAATTAAACAAAACAAAACCAATCATACAAGTTAAAATTACCATATGTGTGAGGTTCTGCTCGTTTGACTAATGACATAGATCAGCTCCTTTCTTCAAATCAAATTATTCTCCAAGCATACAATAGTGCATCAACAAAGGAAAGTTGTTTGATATTCAAAAGTAATGACCATGTTCCATAATTTCATCAAGGCATTCACAAACTTACACATGTGCATTCTTTGCAAAAAAAATTTGATAAAATTATGGACCCTTCTCTAAATGCATGAGAAGGGTATAAATACTATCTAACTAAAGTTCAACAATAGATTATACAAAATATCTTGAGGAGGTTTCAAACAACCTTCCTCTTCACTAGCAATTAACTCTAAAAATAAAAGTGATCTGATGACTAGAGGTTATAAAGATGTATTGCTTTCAGCCAGCTTTTCCTTTCGGTTGCATATATTAGCCATTGGTTTCACTTGAGGAGGTGACCCGAATTGCGTCATAACATGTCCTGCGAAGATGGCATTTGTGAGAGGTGGAAACATCCTTTGTGTTGAATTGAGTGAACAATTCAACATCATAATTTGGTTGTGAGGTTTGACAAGTAATTTCCAATATGCCTCCTAATTAGTCTTTGATAATTTTGTGATCACCACCCTTTGGATTTTCACCTTTGCCTTCCAACTTTTATCCAACTCATTCAAATCTGGAAGTGACTTTGGGTTACCTTCTTTTATCAAGTCGGTGGTGTGCAAAGTGTGATTGACTGCTTTTATTATATTTTTAGCCACTCCTGCTGCTCTTACTACTGCCAATTCTGCCTGCTTGATCCACACATCCCAATCTATGAACAATATATCTTTGTGTGTTTCTCCAATTTCTGGTAGATTAACGCTTCTTCCTTCTTCAGATTATTGCCATTCAATGTAGTGAGAGACATTAGTATTTAAATCATTAAATTCGGTTCTCTGATCAATTGCCTTATCTATTAATTGGTCATTAGTAATCAGATAAGGGGTGATATGCGACATTCTCTGGTAGAATAGATCTTGTTGTTTTGTCAGAATGGATTTTAGCTCTAATGCCTCTTTGATGAATTCATCAACAGTAGGGACATCTTCATATTTTTCCATGGCCTCTTGCAACTCTTGGATTTGCATGTTCTTTGTAGAAATGTTTGCTTTGTGGCTTATCTTTAGTACTTGCATGCTCTATTGCAATTGGACTATTTGTTCCGCAGCCTGCTTGTTCACATTTGCTTTCTCTATCTCCAACTGTTGCTCAAGCTGCGCTATTATTTCTTCCCTTTCCCTTAACAAAATAGATACCTCTATGGTTGTATCCATGGTTGGAGTAGCATATTCCATTTTAAATTACGATAGCCTGGTTAAATTTTCCGCTGGGTTTGAAGGAATATCCCTCGAGACTATATCCATTGGCTCATTCACTGGTGGGATTTCAGGTGTTTCTACTATATTTCTTTTCCTCTCCCTTCTAAATACAACCTTATGTAGTGGGTTGTAAAAAACATCAAAAGGAGGTATCTCTGTAACCTTTAAAATAATTTCAAATGTCGGAAATGTAGGGATGATTTATGTATTCTATGAACTTGTCCCTTACTCATTGATTGGCTCTGACTCTGAAATTTTATGAGTTTGTTGTCGAGTATGATATTCTGTGGCTTCTCGGATATTTGTTGCCTTGGGAGTATCTTGGAGCTTTTTATTAAATTGGTCCCATTCCTGCTCCAAATTGCTGCTTTTTCCTTCGGGACGGGTATCCTTAGGTCACTTATGACTTGTTTTTCGGCCGACCTTCTACTGGATTCTGTTATAGTCTCTATCTCTGGTGTCTTCCCTGTATCCTGGGATGTGTTCACCTGAGATTCTATATGAGAATTTGGCCCTTCATTATTAATAGTTACATTGGGCATAGGCTTTTCATCAGCTCTTAACAAATGCAATGGGATTGTTTCAAGCCTCTGATTTCTAAATTCTTGAAACGTTTCGAAGTCATTAGGATTCAAATTCGCCTTTTCCCAATCGAATGCTTGTTCGAATGTTTCAGCTGATTGTAAAAGATATTAAATTCCTAAGCTTCATGGACATAGGTTTTGAGCCTTAGTGCTGTAGTAACAGTTTGTGCTACTTTTTCTGGGTCGAATTTACTTTTTGGTAGAGTATGGAGCGTGAGACTCTCTAAGTTTAGTAACTCTTTATTTGCATGGTTGAAATTTTCCAATGAAAAAGAACCAAACCAGATAGGAAAGGGTGGCCATAATGATTTTTTGCTTTCTTTCAAGGTCTTGGTCAAGCCCTTCCCAACAATTTGCTAAGCTATTTCTCTTGCTAAGAGCTTGTTAGAGACATAAAAAGGGAGTACATGCGGGTCTATTACTATCCGTCATTACTATCCTTCATATAGTCTATCATACCACCTATGATAACTTTATAGTTTTTTATTTATGCCTTGGACATAGCCTCTAGAAAGTCATTATTACCAAGGTGAATGTATCTATAGAATCTATATAGAAAGCATCACTAGCATCCTCACCTGCTTACCATCCAATAGAACCATTAATAGAAGCAAAGGCATTAGAGTAAGAAGCGAAGGTATTTCGTTACGCAGTTAGAGATTGAGATTGATAGCTACAATCTTAACCAGTTACAGGGCCGTAACTCATTCCAGATCCATTATCAGTTGACTCTGCAGAGGCAAAAGCAAAGGCGAGGGGAGCAACAAAGCAATAAACCATGGTGGAAGTAGATTGAAATCCAAATCTGGGTAAAAGAAAAAAAACCACTAGAGAAAGATAGAAACCCAGTTGCAAACATAGCATGGGTGGTTACAGCAGTAGTTTCATCAGTAGCAGTTTGAGATCGAGATCTAGAGCCATGACTCAACTTATTTAGTTAAGGGGGGCTGCCAAAGAATTGACTAATAATTTCGCTGGGAATATACTTAGGAATTGACTAAGCATGGAGGCCATCTAAATAAGTAACCTAAGGGCTACCAGCATTTTTCCTAGCATCCCAACTTGTTTCAGCTTACCTTCATTTGGTTAGAGATCGATATCTATAGCCAAATCCATATACAAAGCAAATAGTTTTGATCCTGGGTTTAGAGTGGAAAAGGAAGTCCAAAGCCCATAAATACATATTACATATATAATACATGCGTAGTTCAATGGTTACAAAGCACGTATATAAAACCTAACCCATGGCCAATGGTTCGAGATCATCCCTAGACAAAGAATAGCCAATCGAACAAAATATGAATGTTGTTGCCCTATGCTAGAGTAAGCACTATGCCTCCCCAATGAATGGGCAATGAACAAGCCTAGCATCCACCAACGAACAGGATCACAGGGGGAGCTTTCATTCAATCATTACAAAATAATTTACATAGCCATTCGGAAGAAATAAAAATAGACGGAAAAACACGGATCCCTGGACCAAAAACCAGCCCCAACATGGGTCCCGTATCAAGCCAAATGTGCAATCAGACCTTATATAAGCGCTCCTTTTTCATGATAATAAAGGAAAGACAAAACCAAACCAAAGGAAAAGTAGAAGTTGTAAGAGACACTAGCGACAGAAAATACATATGAATAGAATAGAACCTCCATGGTGATGGACTCATTGCAAGACACCACCCATTCAATAACATCGATGAAGGAAAAAATATTGGTTGTGGCTGAGTAGTATAAGGATATCTACACCGCAACACAAAATTGGGTGAATCTAATCAAGCAAAGAGAACGACTAGTTGAAGAGCTACAAGAAAGAATAAAAAAAATGCAAGTAGAGGTAGACCTATTGATGGATCCTGACTATCACACCGCCAAGAATAGCTGCATCTCTACATAAATCATGATTTCTTTTAATGATAAAAATACCATGATAATGCCGTTTTGGGTTTTTGTCCCTAGGAAACTCCTTTGTCTATCATCTTGTTGGACAGAGAAATTAATAAAAAATAAAAAATTAAATAAATAACAAATAGAAAATTAAAACTTGCAGGCGGTTAAATAAAGAAACATAAAGTTAAATATAGAAAATATAAATCTTCTGGGTGGGCACGTGTAGCTTGCTTGTAGCCCACATATCCCCTCTCCATACTAAATGTTCGGTATGTGCCAGACATTCATTTGAAACCTCGATGATGAAAGATGGCCTTGTTACCCAGTCCAACCATACCACCCAACAATCCCAGCTGGTTGTACCACGCTTTCATATATGGGAATTTTAAGACCGAAAGGTGGCGTATGCGATAATGGTAAAAAAAAGTTGGGTTGGATCGGGCTTATAACCTTTCACCAGCTTATGAGTTGATCCAGTCGAACTAGTTGAAATAGTTGCACCACCAACAATAGAGCCATCGCCAGCAGTAGAGGAAAACTAAGAGCACGAACTGAGCAAGCTTGCCATTTTTCCTTTATCCAAATGAAATGAAAGTGTTTCATCACGAAGCACATTTAGAGGTGGCCTGCCCCACTTCCTGTATTGTTTGTTAGCTGGTATGAGTTTGGAAATCAGATTTTCCTTTATGAGTATATTGAAGCAGCTTGACGCCTAGGTAAATGATGCCAATCCATCAACATTATCTGCTACTCACAAGAATCGCATCTAATAAAAGCAAATACAACAGCTAGATGAAATTCATGATTATAATGAAGGCCTCCAGCGTTTTCCAGTATCATGAAACATTCAATCCACTACTTCAAAATCTGTCTACAAAGCAAATAAAAAAGGAACAAAGATAACCAAAAGTAGAATTGATAGGTAGGCGGTGCATGTATTAAGATACCAGGCACCTTCCTTTGTGTCTGATGTGTATCTCCTTGCAAGCCAGCCTAGGTGTACAGGTGAGCGTTGTTTTAGGAAATTCTCGTAGAGTTTTTCCGGTAGAGTTAGTATAGATTTCTAATTTTTTCTAGTTATTCCAGTAGAGTTAGTATAGAAATAGGAAAATTTTCTAATTTTTTCTATCAAGAAGTTGAAGCAAAGCTGTCAAAACCCAAAACCCTTTAAATTAGAGTAAGCAAAAGTTGAAGCTAGAGCTATCAAAACCCTTTAATTAGAGTAGAAGAAGCAGAAGAAGGCATTGTCAAGATAACCTACCCAAAAGCCAAGTTGAAGCCCAAGCTTTCAAAAGCCTTTAATTAGAGTAGAAGAAGCTATTGCTAAACTATCATCCTTGCCATCATTCCTGTAGGCTCAACAGAAGAAGTTGTTGTTGCTAAACTATCATTCCTGCAGGCTCAGCAAAAGAAGTTGTTGTTGCTAAACTATCATTCCCGGAGGCTCAATAGAAGAAGTTGTTGTTGCTAAACTATCATTCCTACATGCTCTTAAGTGTTCATCACCAAGAAACATGCTCTTTCTGATTGCCACCGAAAAACATAAATGCTTACCACCAGAAAACCACCAAAAAACATTGTTGCAATTGTGACTATACTTGAAGCAAATTCCACTATTCCATCCACAAGAGTGAATGAACAAGAGTGAATAAACAAAATAATTGTGTAGCAAACATTGAACTGTTCGAGCCAAGAGCCAAATCAGAAATATCGCCAAAACATAAATATCAGAAATATTGTTGTGTAGCAGTGTTCCCTGCCAAATCCGGTTCTCATGCAAACAAGGGTTCTCATGCAAACAACAATTGTCAACAATTTTCAAGTATGGTTATCATGCAAACCACAATTTTGACACGACATTCGTTCTCTAGACACGTCAAAAATACATATTCAAAATAAAAAAATATAATGTCTCAATATTATTTAAACTCTGAGATACATGTTACTAATATTTAATGTCTATGAGTTAATGTTAACATTAAACCACTAGTAATCCATATGAACATTTATATGACGTCTTTACTCATTAGTTTAAGTTTCAAAATGAAAAATGGTTCATTTAAATTGCTTTGGCCTCGACATGAGGTGAAATAAGACGTTGAATCCTTTGATTGGTTACAAAAAAATATTTGATTTCGCTAATTGGTTAAAAAGAAAAAGTATTTCATTAATATAAATAAACTTTTGTTAAAATGGAAAAATAATTATTGATTTGAGTGTCAGACTAATGCTTATCAGTGAAATCGATTGCTATAGTCCCTGCAAGGGCCTTTGGGTAGGGACTAATAAAAATAATTTAATTTTATTCCTCGAAAACAGATAAAACTGTGTAGACTATGTTTATAATTGACATCTCAACACGGGAGAGATTCAGTCACTTGTGTAACAATAGTGTAAATTCATAAAGTAAGAAGAGTGATTAAATAAGAACTTTTAAATTTATTATAAAAATAATAATGATTGTATTTTATTAATTGATAATGAAAAAGTAGATTGAACTTTTTTTTATATACAATTTATTGTATTACAAAGTGTTATAATTTAATGTGTAACAATATTATAAGGCCATCAAATATTGAGAGCAATCAAATTTCCTCGTGTAAATTAAAGTTTAAAATAGAACTACATGTAATGTGTAAAATTTAGTTTAAGATACATTTATATATGTAATTATATGAATTATGACAGTTTTAATATTTCTTGATAGGACAATAAAATGCCTAAGTTGTATTATTTGTGTAATAGTATTATGTATTTTTCCTAATAATACTCTTAATAATTGAAGTTATAATAATATCAACTAATTTTTTTTTGAATATAGTTAACTTCCTTATGCGTGGGTTCGAAAAGAAAATTATAGATATTTATAATAATAATAGTTTTAATAATTAAAGTTATAATCAAGGGAACATCAACTAAAATATACTTGAATATAGTCAACTTCCTTGTGTATGGGTTATTTAGGAAAATTATACATATTTATTATAATGATAATAATATAAGATAAAAAAATAAAATTAGAAATAAGAATATTTGTACATATATATTGTAGTAAAATTTACACATAATGCAAATAGTTTTATAAAGAACTTTTATTGATGAAGCACCAATACGAATTAAATTTTTTGAGGTGCAATTTTTTTTTCTATTTTTGCAATAAAAAATATGTTTGTACTTTCAAAAATTTTGTATAAAACCTCCATATTTGTGAGACAAGGAGTTCACCTTCACAAAATCATTTGACTATTAAAGTTTACATAATTGTACATACTCTACCTCATTCTAAATTTAAACACAGATTAAACATTAAAAATGACTAAATTTTAATTGAAATTAAATGTATTTGAATATACATGTAATATTTATATTTAATCGTGGATATTAATTACAGTTGTCAATATTATCAAATTCATATTTTTTATAAACAAATATTATAAAATCTTAACATATGTCTCTTGCTCTTTCAACCAAATTTCTTTAAAATTAGATATCATTTTTTGGGATTGCTCACAAGGGTGAAGAAGTGGGATTGAAACTAGTAAAATGAAACACATAGCATCAATCATCACTTCTGGGGCTTGCACGTGGTAACCAGGACTTCCCTAGGAGGTCACCCATCCCAGATCGCCTCTGGCTCAAGCGTGCTTAACAGTGGAATTTTTCCCACAATCAAGCCCACTTAGCTTGCTACCCCATTCGCAAAACCTTAGCAAGTATTGTGCCTCATGAACCATTCAAGTAGAGCTCCCTTCACTCTTATGTATTTAAGTATTGAGGGTCTTTCGTGATGCATTATATTAGATATCATTTGTTGGGATTCAAATTATTGAAAACTATACATACATATTCGTTTATCTCTATGTTTTAATAAAACCAAGTTAGCTAGATAAATACAACATTTATTTCAAATTAAATTTCCTTATCACTTATCAACTTTGTTAAAGATTTTCATTTCTCCCACTCTTTCTCTTCAACTTACACAAGTTGTGTGATGATAATGATATTCTCTTTATCCCAAAAAAAAAAAAAATATTCCATATATTTCATAGTCTTAGTAATGTCAAGTCAATATTAGGAGCTAATAAAGATTTACATATTTAATATTTCTTTATGCCTCTTTATAGTTAATAAATTAGGTGCTAAATTGGTTGGAAGTTTAAATGAATTTATATTAATTTTGTCAAATTTATTAAATTTATGGACCAAAATTCTAAAATCTTGATATATTTATTTTGTTTTTTTAATAAATTTCAATAAAATATTATTAACTATTTCTTTATCTGCTGCTTCACAACATTTTAACTATATCACCATCTTTGATTTATTCTAATTCTCTCACTGTAACTCATATAATTTGAAAGGAAAATGCTCTATTTATCCAAATAATAATCATTTCTTCATTAAATGAAAAGAGTACATAGAGATATAGTGTGTAAAATTTTCAACAAAAATAAGGTATACCTGAGATGTTGTACACATGCACACTTTCATTATATATATATATATATATATATATATATATATATATATATATATATATATATATATATATATATATATATTTCCAAGGAAAAAATCATAATCTTTCATTATGTGGAAAAATTACATGTAGTAGATGCCTGTTGGCAAATGCAGTATCTAAAGATCATATAGATATTTGTACAATAATTAGTTGTAGCAAAATATGGCCTTGTTATTTCCAGTGTCAAGATAGATAAACTTTGTCTCTTTTATCAGCAAAAATATATAAATATATACATATTGTTGAGGCTATTCATTTACTCAAAAATAAACATAAAATAGGCAAAATAAATTAGGGTCTTTCCACCCTATGGTAATCCTGGTCTATATATGGCTTGTGATGATACTGATAGACCTATAAGCCCTGTTGTTCAACAATTATCCACAAGCCTCGGGGAAGTAGCAAGCTCTCCGTGGAAAGCTTGTCAACATCTTCATTGTGTTCCTTGTATATATGTTGACAAGAGACCATATTAAAACCTGTTTTGAGATTGAAAATTCCGTCCAACATGTTTTGAAGAGATATAGCATGGCAATGATTTTTTGTATTGAACCAATTGATGATGATTTGTGAGTCTCCAAAGATCTGTATGGCAGTGCAAGTGAAAAGTGGAGCAAATGTCTAAGTGTGATAAGCTCATCATAGTTATTTGTTCCTTCCCCAAGTCCTAATTTGACTTTCTAGAAATGATGATTTGAGAGGTATAAACAAAAACCCCCCCCCTACAGCCCTGGGGTTGAGCAGCCTCATCGAAGAAAGCCCACGACCGAGATTTTTCAATGCTACCAGGTACCGAGATTTTGAGAGTGTGCGATGGATTCTCATCAGGGATGTCATGGAAGACAGCCACTGCCTTGGCAATGAGTAGAGGCCAGCAAACAGACTCATTCTTAAAAATTAGGCGGTTGCGAGCGAGTCATAAGGTCCAGAAAATAATTAGGGGTAAACATAGATCTTTGTGTCTCTAGTGTGTTGTAATGCATTTGTTCCAAGCTTGAAGAATTGTAGAACCCTGCCATGCATTTGTCATAGAGAGATGTTTTGTTACAACTTGCCAGAATTGAGTGGCAGATGGGCAGAGAAAGAATAGGTGCTCATTTGATTCGGTTGATTGTTTGCATAGCACACACTAGCTCGGCCCATGTATGGATTTGCACATAAGTGCTTCTCCTGTGGGATTTTTGTTACTTAATACACACCACATAAAGAGACGGGCTCGTGGGGGAGCTTTCAGTCTCCATAGTTGCTACCACCATACAATAGAATGGATAGGCTTATGAGACTGTAGAAGATGGATATAACCCTGTTTGGGACTGTATTACTCGTGGTCAGTTGGAGTCCATACTAAAACATCAGGATCCTGATTGAGGGTTATATGCACTTTGGACAAAGCCCCAAGGTATACTTACCATGTGTGTTGCCACTGTACAAGAATGTTGAGCTCTTGTATTGATGTTAGAGAAAGATTTCGGCGAAAATCACATGGGAAATCATTTGTCGACGCGTTTCGAACCAACTAGTGTGGTTCATCGTCAGGACAAGTTGAAGAGCAGATCTAGCGAAGCATGTTAAATAGACCGAGTAGAGCCTCCAACGGCTAGTTTGACCAGCCGCTAATATGACCAAGGGACCAGGATCAAAATACAGTAAGAAAAATAGTTGCAACAGACTACTAAATTAAGGGAGAATGAAAATATAAAAAACTCATAAAATAAATCCACAGCCAAATCGAATAAAACAAATGAGATAAATAAGAGTTAAAACGCGCATGGATCAATGGAATAAAACACATACCAATAGTAAAAATAAAAATAAAACAAATAAATTAATTAATTAATTAATTAATTAAAACTTAGTAATGCAAAATAATAATAAAGCTCTAAGAATAATGAAATCAAATAATAAATAAAGGGGGAATAATGACCAAAGGTAAAGAATAAATACCTAAATGAAAATAGATAATAAGAATAGAAATAAAATAATTAATAAAAAGTAATAATAATAATAATAATAATAATAATAAATTAATTAATTCAAACCAAAAATTAATAATAAATTAATAAGTGAATAAAAAATATAATAAAAATAACACGAAAAATAATAAAAATAAAACTAAATTGAATAACCAAATGAGGATAAAACAAAACCGAAAGACAAAATAAAAATAATTGTATAAATAAATAAATAAATAAAGATAATAATAAAAATAAATTAAAATAACTAAATTAATAATAATAATAATAATAATAAAAACAAATAAAGTAATCAAGTAATAAATAAAGGGGGAATAAAACCTAACTGAAGGACCAAAGGTAAAGAATAAATACCTAAATGAAAATAAATAATAAAAATAAATTAATTAATAATAAAAAGTAATAATAATATTAATAATAGTAATAATAATAATAAATTAATTAATTAAAACTAAAAATTAATAAGTGAATTAAAATAAAAAATACGAAAAATAAAAATAAAAAGAATAAAATTAAATTGAATAACCAAATGAGGATAAAACAAAACTGAAAGAAAAATAAAAATAATAGTATAAATAAATAAAATAAAAATAGTAATTAAAATAAATTAAAATAACTAAATTAATAAAAATTACTAATAATAATAATAATAATAATAATAATAAAATAAAGTAAGAAAATAAAAGGGAAAATAGGTGAATGGAATAATGTATACAGTTAAATATAATAAAAATAGCGAGTTAAATAGTAAAATAGAAAAGCAATATAAGAAGAAAAAAGATATATTGAGGTCCATAAATAAAACTAGGAGAGGCGAAATAATGTCACTAACATAAAAAAGGAGAACAATATAAAAACCAACGAGGACGGAAACCACTAGGAGGAGAGGGCAGGGATCCAACACCTGCTGACTTTCCAACCATCATCCCTATTGAGATTACTAGGTCTCTTTTCAATCTCTAGCGCTTCCCTGAATTTACGATGATGGAAATGCGGAATCTTAGCAATAACACTCGCTTCTTCAATACAAATATGATGACCGGTTTTCTCCGCATGCTCAACCAAAGCGGAAGACTTAAATCTCCTATGCCTTAGATCCGCAGCGTGCTCACTAATCCTCTGATTAATGGAACGACCAGTCTCCCCAATATAGGGGGTCCCGCACGAACAAGGGATCAAATAAACACCTATCATATCCTTAGGGTCGATGGGATCCTTCACCGATCTGAGAGACGAACGGATGGATAACATTTGGTATCAGAGCTTTGGATTCTAGGGTTTCGCTGCTCCAAACAGGTCATCGTGGCATTTTCGCTATAACGTTTTTTCTGTGACGTTTCAGAAGTCGCAAAAAAAACCCATTTGAGAAGAATTGGCGCTGAACCTTGGGTCCGAATTTCAGATCTTTTCGCACGATATTTTCGGAGATATTATCTGCGGAAGTTGGTCTTTTTGCAGACTCCTGAATTACACTCAAAACAGGTGACCTGGGGAAAATCGTCATAACTTTCTTTCTGAGCATCGGATTGAAATTTCGTAAGAAGGTACAGAAAGAGGACAGATTGCAGTTTCTGTTTATATATTTTTCAGAGTCAAAGGTTGAAACAGTGACACGTGGCACTTCATACAAGTTCCATGCCAAACTGACTAAATATGGAGTTGTGCTCATGATTGAAAATCTGAGCGATTGTCATGATATCCCTATGTTTAAGATGTCGTAAGAGGTCCAATAGTAGGAGGTATCTGTTACCCGCACCTATCCAAGGATCAATACCTAGTCATACAAAGGAACCATTATTGATGTGCCATGCCAATTCAGCTCTGATAAAAGGCATTGTTTGTAATATTGCCTTCCATACAATGGATATTCCCCCATGACGCCAGTCTAGTTGACGAACCCAGTCCAGAATCTGTTGTGGCCAAATGTATTTTTGGTATGTGAGAGTCATCCAGAGGCTTTTTGTATTTAGAAGTGACCAGCTCATCTTGGTTGTAAGAGCTTGGGCAAAATAAGATAGATCTTTTAACCACCACCCCCCCCGCCATTTCTTTGGCAGGGCAATGTTCTTCCAGATGACCCAAGCAAATGTTTTACCTTTCTTATGGTCATTCCATAGATATCAGCAACATATCTGTTATATACGACTGATAATTCCTCGTGGGATACAGGCAAGAGACATCCAATATACTGGGGTGGCTTCTAGAATAGATTTAATCAGGACAAGTCTCCTTGCTCTTGAGAGTAATCTATGATTCCAAGTTTTCAACCTCTTCTCCAGTTTTATAACTAACCAGATCCAGTCAGAAATCCGATAGCTGTGGGGTTTTATTCGGAAACCCAAGTATTTGAGACCATCCGAGAGGTTGTGTGGATTGTAATGAAAGTACATTTGGGTTGCTCTGACCTCTTGTGGGATAGTATGGGTTAGAGTAATCGTATATTTTGTCTAATTTGCAGCCATGCCAATAGCTTTTTCAAAAAGTGTGAGAATCTAATGGAAGGATGCCGAGTCCCTAATGTTGCCATCTAGGAAAATCAAGACATCATCAACAAAGAGCAGGTGTGTGAGGTGGTAGAGCTCATTCATTCTCAGGCCTTTTAGTCTGTCCTCCATTTTTGTAGAGGCGATGAGCCTACTAAGACCTTCCATCACTAAAAGGAACAATAGAGGAGACAGAGGACACCCTTGCCTCAGCCCTCGTTCTGCATGAAAAAAAGGGATGCCGAGCCATTAATCAGAATGCTGAAGGAGGTTGTGTTTATGCAGTAGATAATCTAGTTTGTGAAAGATATAGGGAATCCTAAGTGGATCAGTATCATCTTTATGAAGAGCCAACTTACTCGGTCAAAGGCCTTAGCGAGATCAATCTTGAGAATTATGCTTTTCAGATTCTTGGATTTAATAGAGTGAATGCCTTCCTGGGTTGTGCCTATGGCTTCATGGATCTGCCTATTATGGAGGAATGCAAATTGCTCAAGGGAGATGTGGTGGGATAGTATGGGACGAAGTCAATTTTCTATGATCTTAGCAATTATTTTGTATATGGTATTGTAGAGAGAGATGGGACAGAAATCATTGAATGATGCAGGCACGTCCGATTTCAGGATGAGTGAAATGAAAGTGGTATTGATGGACTCATACATTCTACCAGATGTCCTGCACTCTTCGACAACATTGAGAAGGTCGTTCCCGATGAGTTCAAAGAATGCTAAGTAAAATTTGATAGGCCAACCATCCGGTCCAGGGCTTTTATCTTTATGGAACCATTTTAGAGTCCCTTCAAGTTCATCTCTGGTGATAGGTGAAGTGATCTCATCGGCCATATCCTCATTGAAAAATATTGGGAAATGCCCTGACTACTCAAATGATCTCAGCCAGGTTTGAGACAGGAGGTTCCTTAAAAAGTTGTTGGAAGTGTGATATGCCCAGCTGTGAGAGCTGGTGGAAGGTTTTTGCAGTACCTCCGTTAGGGGTGGGCAATTGCCAGATAGTATTGGAGGCTTTCCTTCCCTTGGCAAAGTTATGGAAATACCTAGGTTTCTCATCCCCTACATTGAGCCAAATAGAATGACTCTTGAGTCTCCAAGTTTCTCTCATTCCTTCAAGATTCTTTCTCTTTTATTTTCAAGTTTAATCAGGTTTGATTTGGCTTTAGCACACATGAAGCCACTGTTGTTGTCATCATTAAGGTCCACCAAGGCTGCTTCCATAGAGGAGAGGATATGGATATCCTTCTATTGTTTTTCCTTAGCCCACTTGATAGTGAGCTTCTTGAGCTGAAGAAGGTTTTGACAAAATCCTTCAGCCCATGTGTGATACTGTGAGTGTGGGTTTTGTTTCCAGTGATTGGTGACCAGCTCGATGAAGGAGGGATCCTGATGCCAAACTGACTTGAACTTGAAAGGGACCTTTGGTTTGTTTGGTGGGCCAGATACTTCCAGATAGATAGGTGAGTGGTCTAATATGCCTCCTGACCCAACCCACTACCTATAATGAGATAAACGCTGCAACAATTGATTTTTAATGACAAAGCGATCTAGTATTCTTGCGAGGGCGGCCTCCCCAACCCTTATATTCCTCCATGTGGGAATTGGCCTATTCATAGGAACATCTGTGAGACGGGCCTATTCAAGGAGGTTTTCCATGGTATCTGAGAGTGGATCAATTTGAGCTGATGATCCCCAAGACTCACTGTAACCGATAGAAAAGTTAAGATCCCCTCCTAAGATAAAGTTGTCAACAGAGGATAAGGAGAGATTGAGGAGGTGATTCCACAAGGCCTCCTGCCCTTGGCATGGACCATAAACATTCATGACATGGAAATCCATTCCCAGTTCCGCACAGAAAAATCGAAACCAATGTACCCCTTTCCTCCCCAGGTCGATTTGGGATTTACAAAATGGGGATTGTATCCCAAGGCTAGACTGTCAGATCGGCCCGTAGCATCTAGGGCAATGAACTCCCACCCAGGGCATATAGCCTACAAAATTGTTGTAGTATGTTGTGCTTCCCCTAGAATTTCTTGTAGGAGGATTAAATCGACCGGTTCAGTAGTGAATAGCCTGCGAAAGGCTAGTTTTTTGGGGGAACTGGCCGAACCCTTGCAGTCAAAGGAGAGGCATTTCATGGGGGAACCATGTCAAGGGTTTTATTTTCTCTAAGAATCTGCTCTAAAGAGGATTATCTACCCCGAGATCACCTCAGCCCCTGCACAAAGAATAACACGCGAGAGGAAAGATTTGTGCCCTCGAAGTGGTTTAATGGATGATGCAGGGAGAGTCAGGCCAAGGCTTGTGTAAAATAGATGAGTGTACCCAATGGGAGTTCTTGATTGAAGATTATATGAATGTGGGGTGCTGAGGGAGAAGGAGGTAGTGAGGGGGGTTTCTCCAGAAGGTAATGGGGGAGGTGGTGGAATCTACCAAATGGTGGGGGAGGAGTGAGCAGGTAATGGAGGCAGGGGAGGTGGAACAATGCTGATGTGATGCAATATGCATATGTTGTGTAGAATATGCATTTACATAAGATAGACAAGGGGATGAGAGAACAAGAATACCCGTTGAATGAGCTGCTTTAGCAGCTGCCCGAGCTTGAGTCAGAGGAGGGGATGGTGTCCCCGAAGGTGTTCCTCACTCATGCTGAACTGCCCTGGATGAGGTTGCCTTCCGGGGTGATTCTGTGGCGGCCACTGGATGCTTCCTGCTGTTGACAAGGGTTCCTTAGTTGGTGCCAGCTTCTTGTCCTGCTGCTGTTTCTTGGGCTTTCACAACCAGAGGGCATTCTTTGAACATATGTCAACCAACCATATGGCACCTTCGACATCTAAATGGCACACCCTCATAATCCAAGATCTGAACCCTGGTGAAATTTACATACATACATACATACATACATACATACATACATACATACATATATATATATATATATGATATTTCTTTTCATTTTACATTAAAAATAAAATGCATTTTATAATTTAGTATGAGGAAAATGTGTAATGTCTATATTTAACATTAAAAATATTAATGTGGTTGATATAGCATAAGGCTTCATAATTATAACCAAAAAAAATATTGCAATGCAAAGAATGCCTTACTAATGCATACATTTACCTTATTAACCATGTATAAAAAGGTTATGGGTCAACTTTAACTAAAAAGGAATTATACATATCATTCTAAAATAGACCATTTTGGCTAAATAATTTTTTCTTATATATAAATTAATGTTATAAAATAATAATGAGGAACTTATCATGGAGGAACGTATTATAATTTGAATAATCTTAAATCCCTAGGAAATTGGTGGGTGGGGAGTCATGTGGCATGAATCTATTTTTTAAATTTTTTAAAAGTAATGGGTCATTTTGCTAAAAAAAAATAATTTCTTATATATAAATGAATGTTATAAATGGTAATGAGGAACTTATCATGGAGGACCTTATTAGAATTGGAATAATCTCAAATCCTTAAGAAATGGTAGGCAAGGAGCTACTAGCACCAATCTAATTTTTTTAAATTAATTAAAGCCAATGAAACCTAACAAAATATTAATATTAAATGTCAATGAAACCTAACAAACTATGTAATACACTAAGTCATTGATAAAAATTAAGACTAAGTATATATTGAGCATATTCCCTTGTGAATCAATCTAGGCACTCAATTAAAAGAAAAGTCAACATATCCTCATCCACCTTAAGTTGACATAAGAAGCCTTCGAGAATTATGGTCAAATAATTCTAAACTTTAATGTTGTGAAAATTTTATAAGGTTTATAAATCTTAACACTTTCCTTTTGCTATTTTACCAACTTCTAATAAGATCATTGAAAAATATCATGACATATTTCTTTTTTATTTTCCATTAAAATCAAGATGATAAGTCATTCTTTTTTTAAAATTACTTCACAACTTTTCAAATTTATCACCATCTTTCATTTTATCCACTCTCTTGTTCTTCACATACAATTTGAAAATACAAGGATGTTCTTGCTATTAGAACTAACTCCTCGATTTCATGGCTGCTCACTTAACAAAGTCAAGTCAATACAAACAACTCACCTACTTTGGAGGATTATAAAAAGATACTCAATTTTTATTTTAATAAAATCACCTTAAGTTGAAATAAAAATCCTTTAGTAATTATAATCTTTGATGTTGTCAAAATTTTATAAGATTTACTAATCTTAACACAACCTTTTGCTATTTTACCGAACTCTAATAAGATCATTGAAAATATCATGACATATTTATTTTCTTTATTTTCCATTAAAATCGAAGATTAGGCCATTCCTTTTTCAAATTACTTTACAAATTTTCAACTTTATCATCATCTTTCATTTTATTTACTCTCTCATTCTTCACATAAAATTGAAAATGCTATTAGAAGGAACTCTTTGATTTCATGGCCTCGCAAATTCAAGTCAATACAAACAACTCACCTACTTTGCAGGATTATAAAAAGATACTCAATTTTTATTTTTATTTTTATTAAAGAAAATTTCTCCTAATTTCTTGCCCCTGTCCCACCTTTATCAAACAATTAAAGGGAATCAAATTATCCTTTATGATATCACCCATGGAATCCACCCAATAACCACATGTTTTATGATGTTGGAGCTCAATTTTAGGGTTTATCAATTATAGTGACTTGCCCTTGTCATTAATCTCATTAAAGCATGTCTACAATAACTTTAAACTAATCTTTTTAAATTTTACTAAAACACGTCAAATAATATAAAGCCACTCCATTTACTTCTAATATACATATGCCCATGAATGTAGACACCAAAAAATTCCTTGGATCAAAAGTCTTTAATGGGAATGCATGTCATCAAAAAGATTATCTAGCTCTCTTTATCCAATTTGAAGGCTTATGTATTCATGCTAGGTTCTTATGAGTGTTCTTTGCAAGGAAACCCACTTTGAAGAAACTTTTCTTCATTAAATGCTACTTTTCTCAAGTCTCATCACCTTACATCATTGAAACATTCATAGATCTCCTTCCATATATATATATATATATATATATATATATATATATAAATATATATATATATATATATAATATATATATATATATATATATATATAATATAGATATAAATATATATATAATCATAAAATATCAAAACTCATGGATCTTTCATACATTCTTCTTGTATCAGGCTTCAATATAAGAACTAGTTGCATGCAATGTAGAGGACATGACTCTACTTAAATCCATTAATGACTTAGGCAATGGACTTCTATGATTTTTCTTTATGTTAGGTTTCAATATATATAACAATGGCACATTATGGTAAGCCCTAGTTATCTTAGGAGACTCTCATGATTTGGTCATCCTTAATAGTAATGGATTCTTCCCAAATTTATTGGTCTCCAAAATGCTTTCCTCTTGTTAGTGGCATTTAAGTTTTGTTACTATGTTCTTCATAATAAGCCTTACTATTAGAAATATAATTTCTTTGTTGATTTCTCTTAAGTTTTATTGTTGTTTTATTTTGATAATTTCATTTATATACTTTTCATTATTTATATATGCATTCACCCCATAACACCATCACATCATAAGCAATTATAGAAAGAACAACATCAATAACAATGCAATGGAAAAATAAGAGGAACATCATAAGAAAAACATATGCACATAGAGACACTAGGATTGGTCCAGAGTAAGGAAAAACCCCACAAGGGGGAAAAACATCAATCAATTCTTCTTCTTATATTAGATTTCATCAATTGTTTATCTGACATACAAAATACATCCATAGTGATATACTTCATTACATCAGGCCTCCTAGGGCCAACTAGGCTCCCTTCACAACTTTGTTTTGAACTTAAACTAATCCAAGAGAGATACTACCATATCTTCCGTGTCATTGTCAGCACATAATCATTACAATAGCGCCATCCCTAAATCATATCAAGACTGCAATATTTTCAAAAATGGACACATAGATACTCATCACATATATTGTAAACAATACCTACATTGTTATACATTGATCATGTTGAATTA